>VZRX01001238.1:18979-127903 GCA_013398075.1 Notiomystis cincta
AAAAAAAAAAAGAAGTATGTCACCCTTTCAAGGCAATACCACTCTGAAAGGAAAGGGGAGGAATCCAGGCTCTCTCTGACTCCTCTGAAAACCAACATCCAAGTTAACTGTTTTTCAAGAGTTTGGGTGGAAGTATTTGAAATCCCACATCCTCAATAGCAGCTGATCTCTTCTCCCATCTCTTGTCAAGGAGAGATGTCCCATGATAAGGTGGAGAGGCAGCAGCCTTGCTCTTTCTGAGATCATTTCACTGCCTTGTGGCCAGCAGGGAGAGCAGGCAGAGACTGCTGGAGCTGGGAGAGCAGGCAGTGAGTGACTCCTGGAGCTGGGAGAGAGCAGACAGTGAGTGACTCCTGGAGCTGGGAGAGAGCAGACAGTGGCTCCTGGAGCTGGGAGAGCAGGCAGGGTTTGCTGGAGCTGGGGGAGCAGGCAGGGGGGGACTCCTGGAGCAGGGAGAGGAGGGCAGTGGGTGCAGCCAGCAGCTCTGTGCTGTTAACATTGGCTCCTCATTGTGGCTGCAGTGCCAGGGCTGAACTCAGTGAGTGATACCACAGCAGTGGAAAATGGAGATCTGCTTCCAGCAGCTCCCACCCCTGGGTTAATGTTGCCATCCTCTGCTGTGCAGAACGAGCTGGGCAACCAGGAGCTTCCCAGCCTTACAAATGGCCAAGTGTTCTGTGTGACTCTGTTGTTGGGAAAGCTATCTGTGTGATTATGTTAGTTTAATTTAATGGCAGGCTGTTTAGGTAAATGAGCTGGGAGGCATATGAGTGTCTGCAAATAATGTGGAGCGTGATTGCACAATGATGCTGCAGGAGATGGGCTTGTCTGGCCCTTGTTGGGGCTCTCCAAACAGCCCTGAGCAGGAGAGGAGAATCTTCCTTAACCTTGGGCAAAATCCCTCTGAGACACAGGCCAAGGGTGAATCCTGGGCTGAAAGGCAGTAATTGGGCAGGCTGGGCAGTGTCAGGTGTGGTAGAGCCTTTGATGAGTTTAGACTTTAATATCAGCACAATGGAGTCTAGAACAGTATGAACCTGCATAGGACCTGAAATTAGGTAGATTTTTTATTTGGTTCCTTGTGTTTAAAGATTTTTTTTTTCTTTTGGAACCTATGCCTGTGGGATTGACTGTTTTAGTTTTAGTGGAGCTGGTCTGAGAATAGAGCAGTCAGGGACTTCTCATCCAGAATTGCATCATGAGTCAAAGGGGTATTTTTAATGGTTAGAAGTGTGCAGTCAGCTCTGTAGGGTCAAGGAAATGTCATTGCATGGAACAGCAGCTTTCCAGCTGTGGCTCCATCCTGGCAGACCTTGGGTCACAGCTCCCTTCCTGCAATGGTCCACTGCTTCCCTTCCCTATCTTTGATTAACACCAGCAAACTCCTTGCTTTTCAAAAGATATTTTCCTCATTTATGAAATGCAAGCCCTTTAACTTGGCTGGACCAGCTTGTTCCTGGATCTAATTAAACAGCCCCAAAGTTTTAGCTCTTGCACCATGGAGCTTGTCAAGGAGAAATCCTTTTCCCTTCCTCTAGAATGGCTCTGTTATTGTTTTAATGATCACTTCACCCAGGAGTTTTCACCTCTGTTTCCCTGGAAAAATTAAAGAAAATCTCAGATATTGATACAGATGATCCATTTCATGTGAGTCAGTGACACTCTGACCATGACAGCACCAGAGAATTCATTGCTGCAGGAGCCCATTGAATCTAATATTAGTGGCTGGGCTTTTAAAGGACACTGGGTAGTTTTATGCCCTGTTTCTACTTGTCTGAGTTAAGATAATGAGGGTAATCTAATATTATGCTTCAGGGCTTTAGTTACCTGCCTTTGGGGTTCAGGAGGGAACTCTGCTCCCAGGGACTGTGCAGAGTTTAATTGGCCAAGTGCTTTATCATTTGTGTTTCATTTCCTCTGAAGCCTCAGGTGTTGGCCACTGCCAGAGGACAGGTGCCAAACTGATGACACTCACATTTTGTCTCCTTTTAATATCAGTGGGCTGCCAGGCAGATACACCAACATTTCAGCTCCTCCTCCTCAACTCCAGATTTATGCCATCACCAGAGGAGTTTTCTGGCTTTCCTCCAAAGCCCTGAAGAGAAAAATCCATTTTTTGTTTCACCAGCACAAACCACGAGTCATCTGGGATTTAAAAACTTCTAGAAGAATCGTGGCATCTGTTATTTATTTAAAGATAACAAAGTGATCTTTCTCTGTGAATGATCTTTTTGATCACTGAAATGAAAATTAAAAAAATAATCAGAGTCACACGCATATAACTTAAAATTATGCATGTGGGGTAAGAGCTTTTTGATTTTGTCTCTCAAAATATATCACACAGCCCTTCCTTGCTTAAGGAGGAAATCGATTTTTGTTTATATCAAGTTGCTGGCAAAATTCTGGCACCTCTCTTATTATCTGTAAATTTGGGATCAGTGTCCTACCTCACAAATGAGCTTTTATCTTCATCTCCAATGGACTGTACAGCTGCTATTTCTTGGTCCTTCCAGTAGTCAATCTGTTTATCTCCTCCTGAATTATCTGTTGTAATTAGAATACATTTTCTCATCTCAAGGGGAAACCAGCTCCAAATGAGTGTTCTATAAAAGCAATTACTTTTGATATTAGATATCTGTACATAAAAACACAGTATTTCTTCCAATTAAAAAGCACTAATGAATTTTGTGTCTAGAGAGGCAGTAGCCTACGCAGTGCTGCAGTTCCTGTGAAGCCAAGGAGCAAAGGATGAGGCCTGGAAGAGGGCAGTGCTGTGTGTGCTGCACCACTGAACAGCAGATCTGGAGAGAACATGGCTCTGCAAGGACATCCTGTTCCTTTCTGTCCCCAGCAGGCCTTTTGTCAGCACTGATGGACTGGATCCCTGTGCACCTCGTGCCAAGATGACTAACACAGTTTGTCCTGCCACTCCTGTCTTCTACACCTGGCCCTCAGGCTTTTATTTCCTCACAGATTCCTCTCCTCTTCCTCAAGGCATTAAGCTGTGCAGTGGGAATCTTGCATTTGGCTGGGGGCAGCTTTACCAGAGGTCTCCATGGGCTCTTTCTGTCTACAGACACAGAACTGCCACCTTCCATCATCTCAGAGTGACCTGGATGACTAAGGAGCTTTTATCACAAGCTTTTCTACAAAAAGCAGCATTTCAGAAACACCTTGACTGTGCTATATTGTCTTCATGTCTTCTTTCCCATTATCTTTCCTGCTTCTGCTTCTTGTTTTCACTGATGGCGAGTTCTTTGGGGTGGGAACTGTCTTTTTGGGCTCATGTGGCATCTGCTGCAGTGCTCCCCTGAGTCTGGACCACGTGCTGTGGAAACACTAAGGAGCAAACTGCTCTGGCCAAATCCTGTCCTGGTAGCACTTACCATGTAGGATTTAAGGATTAAAGCATCAGTATGGTGGGAGCAGTGTAGGATGGAATAGGGGTCAGTTTCCAGCCCAGATGCTGAGAACAGCCCTGGGCATCTTCCTGGAATTTTCCATGGAATGTATTTTGAGCACTTGACAGAAATTCACATGTTGTGTCTCAGAGTGCTCGAGACCTGGAAAAGTCCCTGTTTTGAAGAAGAAACATATGGCAAAGCACACAAGGGCTTGGATATTAGTGTTCTTTTCAGGTAATTTGTCCTAATCCACATAATTTCCCAGGCTCCTGGTTCTGCACTCTCTGCCTTGTGGGTGGGAAAGGAGCAGCCCCTTGCAGGCAGAGCTGCCAAATCCCTTCATCCCATCACCACCATTCAGCCAGCCCCAGATGGATGTCTTACAGGATCACCTCTCATCTGGGCATCCAGGCAGAGAAATTCTGTCCTCAGGCTTTCCACTGGGGTCTGGGGATGAAATTAAGCTACAAAACCACTGCACCTCCTGTTTCTAGAGACAAAAGTTGTCTATCAAGAGCTTCAGCTTTACAAGTTGCTGCACTTTTTTTTCCTTTTCAAGCTGCAGGATGCTGTTTGTCTTCTCCCTGATACATCTGCAGAGATACTTGGGGCTGATACCAGGCACCAGGGGACAGAAACTTTTCCAGCAAGGACACAGCAAACTTGACTACAACTATAAAAAAAATAAGGCTGTGTTTTGGGTTTCAGGTAAATGGAAGTGCTGGAGTCACTTAAATTAGATGGGATTTTGTTTGTTGCTCTCCAGTTTCCAAAAGTCGGAGCTTATATCCCTGTGGGATGTGATTTGCTGAATGTTTCTGTATGTAAAATAAATCTCCTCCACACTCAGCTCAGAAAGTGAGCACCTTTTGATATGGGCAAAAGCCAGATCAGTTCTCTGGGCAGCAAATCTTACATATTATGTGGGCTTGCTTCAGGGTCATGGTGGGAGAAACTGACTTGGGATATGGAAAGCTGGGATATGCAGAAATTAAGGGCCAGGCTCTGTTTAACATTTAGATTGAATCATGAGCTAGACACCAGCAACTCCCCATGCTGCTGTTTGCAGAGTTGGCTGAAACACTGTCAAACAGTGAAATAGTTCCAAATCAGATTTTTTTTTCCTTCATACTGTTGATCCTCGTGCTTGCAACTGCAAAATGCTTTCACTTTTTCAGGTTTAGTATTGGTGCACTGAGCTGCCAATGCATTCAGTGAATTTCTGCCTCTGGGGCTGTGCTGCGTGTGTGAGGGGCAAGGGGCTCTTTGCACCACTGAGCCTTTCCCTGGTGTGAGTGTGTTCTCTTAGAAATTATCAGCTCATACTTATTTTTGGGGATCACTAAAATGAAGTTACAAACAGCTGGTGAGCTGAGACCTTCAGCTTGAGTGTTGAGTGGCTCACTCTTGTTGCATTTCTCCTCCTCCTTCTCAGCCAGCTGCTCTCCTTGTGCACCTGCTTCACTCTAACAGGCAGCTCCTGGATGAGGGAGATCAGTGCCCCTCTCCATGCCTGAGAGAAACCATTCATTGAGGCTGGAACCTTCCTCTGAAGTTTCTGCCTGCAACAGAACAAGATTACAAAATTAGCACAATACAGTCCTTCCAGGTGGAAGCATTAGGGCTGATTCAATTGTTGCAACTGCTCTAATTCCTGCCTCTAAACAGGTGGGTTTATATAAAAATAGCTTAAAAAGACATTGTGAGCTGAGTCTTGTTTAAGCTGTTACTGAACCTATTCCAGAGTCTATGAACCTTTTTCTTTTCTTCCCAAAGCTGTAACTGGAAATGCTAAAAGTCAGCTTTGTCAATCTATATAGAGTTGCTATTGTCCCTGATTCTTTTTTTTTTCTTGGTTAAGCTAGGACCAAAAGTTTTTTATTGCCTCACCTGGTATGCAGTGATATTTTCAGCTGAGAAATAATAATTGGAAAAGGAAGGAAACAACTGTTTTGCTGATGAGTTTTATGTTTCCTGTTCGAAAGAGAGAAGTGTTTCAGGAGTCACAGGTAGAATTGCTGGGTGACTATGTCAGGGTTTTTGACCTCTGTCAGGTTTTTTAAAATGAAATGTTTTATCCTCTCCTTTTAAGGTGCTAAAAACTGAAATATTTTTCTGTAGCTATTCAAATGTGCAGATGATCTAAGTGTAGATAAAGCTCAGAAGTTTGGCTTTGGGGCTCTTCTCAAGCTTGGGCTGAGACAGGCCAGCAAGGGCATTCCAGAGATTTTGCAGCAGTTCTGTCAGTGTTCTGACATCCTATTATTATTTTCAATCACTTATTTTTTATTTTGATTTGTCAAAAGTTTAATTTTGTCTGAGAACCTTGGCTGAACCTTATTTACAGCTGCCTGTAATTGTGTTGCAAATAAGAAAAAATGATAGTAAAATAATCACAGCCATAATCTGATCTAGCTTTTGTTAGATAAATCTCCTTAGTACTTTTCCCATTGTGACAGGGTTTATGATGAAAAATAGAAGATCTCTTTTCTTCCTAGAAAATTATGCATCCTGTGGAGTAATTAATCTGGTTAAGGAACTGAGGCTGGTTTGTTCTGCTCTCCATTCTCCCAACAATCTCTGTCCTGCACAGAAATCTCTGCAGTGAGAGCAATAAATTTGAAATTAATGGCAGACACTAATTATTTGTGACCTCATTGTCATCTGCAGCACTGAAGGGGCTCTGACCATTCCCAGTGTATCAGCTGCAGATATTTTTAGTCTAGAAAATTTAAAGGAAAGACAGCTTAAAAAATACCTGCTCACTGGGCATCCCCTTTGTGCACATCCCCGTTTCAGAGCTGGCCCCAAGATCTCAGTCCTTGGCTCTGGCTGTCAGCAAAGCTGCTGTGCCCTGTCCCCACTGGCTTCTCAGGCTATGGAAAAGTGGGTGCAAGCTGGGACTGTAGTGAGTAACCCAGGGGTAAGAGAAGGAGCTGGAAACCTGCAGTGAGCTTCAGAGAAAGAAGGAAACAGAAAAGTGCTCTCAGATGAGGGCCTGGAGGATGTGCTGGAAGGTGTTCACCTTCAGCCAGACTGGGGGATGCTCATCCCTCCACCTGACCCCTTAATACCAACTTTCTTTTTCAAGATGCTCCTGAACCGAAACTCCTTTTCTGTGTGGTTTTGTTGGGTTTTTTTAAGGCTGACCAATGCAGTAACTGTGGATTTGGGGGGTTAGCAAACCCCCAAGTCACCATCTTGGCTTAGAGAGTGATGGGAGACAGCTCTCTGTTGAGGAGACAATTGCTGAAGCAACAGCAAATCAACTTTGAGAGGGAAAATGCAATGCAAATATGTGAGACATGGTCTGGCTAACCAAGCATGCATTGAGGAACACTGCCTGTGATTGCTGCCTCTAACACACATGCACATGTTTAAAATACAGTGTATTCATTGTTCCTAAGAACTTCTAGAGACCCTTTAGTGCTCTTCTTGAAGAAGGAAGCAATGTGATATAATTTTATTTATTTATGTGATATTTATTTAATGGCTGCTATGTACTGGTCAATGTAACTGCATTGCTGGGATAACAATCAGACTGAGCTACAGTTTGGGTAGGAAATGCAGAAAAAAACTCACAGCAATATGCTCTGAGAGAAAGTCAGACAAATGATGACTCCTTCCCAGAACAAGATCAGATTAGCAGCACAAAGAGCTAGAATATCAGATTTAGAAAAAGGTATATGAAATAATTGTCATCATGCTTGGTTTGGCAGGCTGTCTAACTGATTCTCTCAGAAGTAAAATAGCCAAGTGCTTGATGCTTCCTGTGAGCTGGAAGTTTCATTCTCACATTACTTGTGCCATAAAGGCTCAAGTGTTTTGTTCCATAAACTGCAAGACCATGTAGAATGAAGAATAAAGTTTTCAATGACTGGAATTAAATTGTTGCTTAAAGTCAGAGGAGCACACCACATCTTGGAGACCCTTTCATTAAAGCAGGTCAGTTAATTTTAATGAAGCCATCTCCAGTTTGCTTTGATGTTGTATCAGAACCTAGCCCAGATGATTCGAAACGATCATCAAATGAATTTCCACATTATGGTCTTTCAAGGACATAGGCTTTGTCAAGTTTTCTGGGGTTTTGACTTTTAAAGTGCCTAATTTGACTCTTTTTTTGGAGGGAACTGCTGACTTTTCTCTGAAACTGAGCCCCCTTTAAGATTTCCTAAGCTGGGCATGTAAAGCAGAGCTCACAGCATCACTGCTGGTGGTGTCTCTGAGGTCTGAGACTGTATCATGCAGGAGGATTAGGCTGCTGTGCTTTTCCTTTTGGTGAGGAGAGCTGTAGAGTCTCAGACATGTAATTTCTGTAGTTACTCGAGCAAGAAATCATTGTCAGGCCAGGCTTGGAGGGCCCTTTGATCTCATTTTTCCAAAGGAAGGTCCAAGTGTCAAGTAGCCTCTCATCCTAAATTGGAAAAAAAGGACAAATGTTAAATTTCCTTCAACATGAAGCTCCCTAAAATATTTTCAGAAATATTGAACATGGGTCAAAGTGCTTCACTTAATAAGCTGGAAGAATTTGTGTGCTTTGAAATCCAGGCAAGTCTTGAGTTGTAGTCAGGTTTCAGTGCATGGTGATGAGGAGCATGGAGGAGGCATCAAAGACACAAGCACAAGCAAGCTCTGTCCTGACTCAGGACCACTGATTGCAGTATTTATCTATTTTTGTCAGCTGTGTCTGAAACTCAGCCACAGAATTGCTGAGTCCTGCAGGCACTCAGCCCTTTTGTGTTAATTTGTGACTGTTTGTGTAGCTGCACTTTGCATTAGCACAGGCACTGCAGGAGAAAATGCAGAATTTTCCTCTTTCAGACCACTGCCTCTCTGGGCTGTCCTGTCATTAAACTGAGATGGTGATGGAGCTGTAACAAATAAAGACATTGTTAGACTGAGGTGCAAGAGAATTCCTGCACCAGGGTCTGACCTGCCCTCCTTCTTGTGGCTTGGAGACGCCAGTCCCACCTTTGTCCTGCCATGTGTGTTTTTTGCCACCAAATGCTGACAGGTTCTTCCTTTCTTTTTTAATCATTTAGTTGAAACAATGGCATTTTTCTCTTGAAAAAGTCTCCATTTGAGAAAATCTTGAGTGGGTCAAACTCTAATTGCTTCACTTGGTCTTGTAAATGGTTTGGGGGAGATTCACACACTCCTGTATGGTGTTCTCAGGATTATTATAAATAACTTTGTTGCTTATAATGACTTGTTGATAGTGAGCCTTTCAGAAAGGAAAGCTTTGACATTAAACACAGGATAGTTGAGGAGCTCATTTGTGAGGATTCAGCACGAAATTAAATGTCTGTTGCCATGGAAGAGGTTCCATTTTTGTGTTGGTTTAGTTTTTGTTTTACTTTTATTTTTGAGCTGACCAGTGAATGAAACCTGTGAATGCATTGTTGACTGGCTAATTTCTCAGCACCAACCAAGAGTCTAAACTTTCTGCTGCTGTGAGCTGGACAGAGCTGAGTATCTCTCATATTTCATTTGTCAGATTGAAGTGCAGAGGAGATCTGGAGTGATTCCCAGGTGGAGGTCAGCTCCATCACAATGGTTCTAGCAGATCTTTGTGGGAACAGGCTGTGCAGCTGAGTCCACATGATCCCTGTAGCCTCAGGCAGTGAAATCAGATTTATCTGGATTTCCCACCCAGCAGAAGCTGTGACCAGTCCACAGTTGTGTCCCAAACCTTGACCAGAGCTGCAGTGGTCTTGGAGTCACAGAGCAGGTGCCAGAACTGACATTACTGTGGAGTTAAACTGGCACACCCACCCACTGTGGGTAGAAATTCAACAGCTCTCCCTTAAAATGAGTGAAACTATAATGGGCTACACTGGGAAACTCAGCAGTTCTTGTGGGGGAAATTTTTTCTTAATGATCCTAACAATAATTAGGCATTTTGGGAAAAACAAGGAATGTGAAAGCTGCTAATTGATTCTTTATAGTTTGGTCATTGTGCACAGGTACTACAAGATGTGTTGGTTTGGACTCTGGTTGGAAAAGCTGAGGATAATTTCCACAGAGCCATGAGGGTTCCAGAGCTGACCTTCCTGGGAGTTCAAATCTCATTTATCTGGAAGCATTCTGTGGTCACAGAAGAGGTTATATCCACATCCTTAATATTAATAATTTGATTTTTTTCCTATCTGTTCCATTTAGGTCTGGCAAAGCCCATGGGATTAGTTGAAGGTCCAGGAGGCTTGGGCCAGGGGGGAATGGCTGCTACCCTGAGAGATGATAGCCATGAATCAGAGACTAAGTATGAAGAGTATGGTTACAACGCCCAGCTCAGTGACAGGATATCACTGGACAGGTCCATCCCTGACTACAGACCAAAAAAGTAAGTTGAATTCTGCATTTTTATTGGGAGTAAGAGATTGATTGTTGTTCTTCTGACCCATTTTTCTCTTCACATCCCCTCCTGGCTGGACAGCAGTTAACTTGTGCAGATAGCCCTGAGCTGACTGAAAATGAAATAACCAACTGCATGAAGTGCCATGGTAAATGCACAGCTAATTCTGTCAGTAGTGCATTAATGTGCATGTTCAAGGGCTCAGACCAAAAACTACATCAGGATATCAGTGCTTTTTGGGTTGGGTTCATTTAGAAAAAGCCTTCAGAGGTGGCAGCTTTAGTCTGTGCTTCTTGTAGTCACGTGCAGTGGGAGGAGAGCAGTGCCATAAGCACTTCATAGCCACTGGTCCCTTAAAAAAAAACCCCCAGCTTATCAAATCAATTGTCTTTAATTGCATTTTATATTCTTAGAATTGTTTAGTCAGGGCTTGCAGTGTGCTGAAACGTGGACTAAGTGCAGTCCACCGGGGTCCTGTAATTGCAGTAAGATTTTTGTGTCTTTGGAATGTGTGTCTATTTTTATTCCAGTGTTTACAGTCTTCACACGCCTGTGCTATGCTTGACATTGCAATTACATGTTTATTATTTGCACTGATTTATTATATTTTGTATTAAATAACTTTCAGGTCTTTCATATTTATGGAGTTATATATTTTCCAGATGAGACATCCACACTGTCATCCCATGAATGACAATCAGTAATGTCTTAATGCTGAGGAGATCAGCAACAATGCCTATTGCTCTCAGGAGACAGAATTGAAAAGAATACTTAATTAATTTCTAATAATAATCTTCTGTTTTAAAAGACCCACTGGGACTCCTAGGCAGAACTGAAAGTTAAATAAAAAAGTATCTTATTAAGTGGTGAGAAAAGTTTAGCCAAGCAAAACAGCTGTGCTCTGTGAGTAGATTGCAATTGAATTAGGATTTTAGGCAGTTCAAGCTGCCAAAACCAAAACTTCAGCTTAACTACAAATTTCATTAGCTGTGTTACATATTAATCTGATCTCAGAAGTATTGACTCAGCATTTGCTTTCTCAGACCCTTGCCAGAGAAAAGAAACCCCAGGTAACAGGGGTGGCAAAAAGAAAACAATCCAGTGCCTTGATGCCACATGTGGTACAAGTGCACTGCCTTGTTCAGTGGTCTCAGCTCTCCTTCTCTCTTGAGAATCCATCATGGAATTGTGCTGGGCAAGAAGGAGTCTGCAGTAATGCAAATGTTGGAGTTGTGCACCAGATCTGGCCCAGAGAGCCTCGGGGTCAAAGCAAAGCTTCCCAGATGGAGTCAGGGAGGTTTGGCCTGGGCCTTATTCCCTGCTGTGGTCAGAGGGAGGAGGATAAATGAGATGTGTTCTGCTGGGAAATGCAAAAGCAAAGGCTGCAGAGCTGGACTCCAGCTCAGCAGCTCTCAGAGGCATGAGACCCTTAGCATGAACCATTTGAATATTTCAGTTCAGATTCTGCTCTCCCACAGTCTCACCTGGAAGCTCCAATGTGTCACTCAGATAAGCTCTCTGACATTCTCATTGTGGGTTTCTCATAAAGCCCTGCCACGTGGTTAAATATCCCAGTTGCTGGGAGAACTGCCTCCCTGGTCATGTTCTGACACTCCTGAGGTGGTTCTAGTTAGATCTAGATGCTGCAGTTGATGCACTTGCCTCTAGATGCTTATGAGTCACAGCAAAGCCCTTCAGACTGAATTTGCTATGGAAAATGAGTGAAAGTGTGGAGAAGGTGGGAGCTCTTGGTGTAAGAAGAGTTTTGCCCCCTTAGATGGATTGAGGAGAGGGACATGGGGGTGTTGGTTGGCATGGAGCTCAACATGGCCCAGTGCACTCAGAGCCCAGAAAGCCAAACATGTCCTGGGCTGCTCCCTCACCATGGGCAGCAGGGAGGGGAGGGGATTCTGCCCCTCTGCTCCACTCCTGGGAGACCCTGCTTGGAACTGCAGCCAGCCCTGGGGCCCCCAGCACAGGCAGGACATGTACCAAAGCTGAGCTTGACTGTTTCTTAGACATTCTGCTCTCATTATGTTTTGGAGAGAACTAAACCCCCAGGAGCTTCAGACAGGCTTTGAAATCCCACTCTTGTCCAGCTTATTTGTGTGCTGACTTGCCCAGTGGTCTCACCTCTCCATCTCTCACTTCTCAGTTTCCTTGTGATTTTATATTCATGTCATTCCCAGAACTGTTCATTTTTAAAAGGAGAGGGCTTTTCATTTTTAAATTGAGAAGCAAGGTAGAATCAATGTCCAAGGCCATGTACAAAATCCATGGCCAGCCTGTGAATAAAAACACTTTTCTGAATTTGCATTCCCAAAGTATTAAACTCTGCTTTCTCCCCTTCTGGCTTCCATTTAAAATACTCAATCTATGTATTTGCACATACCAGAATTAAAGATATGAACTGGGGGAATTTATACTCGAGTCTGCCTTGCATGGGCACAACTTATGAAAGTAAACATGATTTCAGTGTGCAAACTCAGGACTTGTAATATTCCAAGCTGGAAAAGGAATATTGTATTTTAGTTCATTTGAACTCCTCTCTTACTGTTGTCCACTCTCTTACTCTGATTGAATAAACCTCCTGTTCCATCTACAAGGTTCATAAACATTTGGCAGTTTAATTGCTTTTCAGGAGGTATTTTCATCTGCAGGCAGCAAATTAAAAAATGTGTTGCACTACAGAGGTGCCACAGTCAGCCAGTGTGACCACCAAGGCTCCTACATTGGAGTCACCTCCCTGTCCTTCCACTGCAGCAAAGTCCCAAGCCTGAGTGGGTCCTCGTGCCCTCAAGATGCTTTTCTCACATTTTCTTCTGCTTTCCTACCTGCTGCTGCCACTGCAGATATTCCTTTTAGCTCAGAAACCTTTCCTTTAGGATAGGAGTTTGTGTCAGCACAGGAGACGAGAGCAAATGTTGTGTGTGTTGTGTTTGTGTGCCAGAGACAAGCAATGGCAGTAAACAGCTTGCTTGTGATTACAAATCACACAATAATTACAAAATTACAGTTTGATTCTAGCATGGTAAAATAAATATATCTCAGCTTTTTCTTCTCGAGATCAGAGATTTTTAAATATCTATCAGAGGTGTATAAATAATATAATATTTGAAGTTTTTCAAGGGCTATACCACTGTTGAAAAAAAATGTTACAGGGAGCTCAGAATGTTTGATGTCCTGATTTCTCTTCCCAGCAATAAAGTAATAGCAGGACTTCTGGCCCTCACTAACATATCTTATTTCCTCCATGCACTGGAAGAAAGAGAAGCTTTTCTTGTAAGGAACAGGTTGTTTTTGTTTTTCAAGCACACAGTTAAGCTAGAGCTTGCTCTGTAGTTCTCCAGGATAAGTGTTATTTGCTGGTGAAGTGCTATTGGATTAATTTCCATATATGTTCTTCCATAGATAAAAGGAGTGTCATGATTGAAAAAACCTGAGTGCTAAATGAAAATAGTCCACTAATGCCAATGAGCCTTGTGTGTGGGACAGCATGGAACATGTCCTGGTGTCATTTATCCCTCCCAGGTGTAGAAGAGTCCTGAACCCTGCCCCTGGGAATGCTGTAAAATCTGCTGGGCCCTGTCCCTGCCTTTCTCACCATAATATCAGAGGGACAATGAGTGCCTGAACAGTCCAAGCCAGACTTGGAGTGACAGAGCTGAGATTTTGGTGGGGATTCTGCACTTCCCAGAGTCAGCCACCTAAACCCCTGCAGGCACTGAGCAGAGAAAGGCTTCCCTGTGTGGCTGCAAGAGGCTGGCAGAATTCATCCTGCTGCCCTTCTGGGGCAGTGGCAGTTCCACTGCTGCCAGCTCGAGCACAAAACATCAGCCTCTGCTCCAGGAACAAGGATCAGACTCAATCCTCCCCAGTCATGCATGAAGGCAGAGGTGCTAAAGCCCCATGTGACAGGAGATTTTGACTGTATCAAAGATAAAGGAAGTAGAAAAAGTCCAAAACCTTAGGGAATGTCATTCAAAGAGAGGGGTAAAGGGCCCCAAACTTACCAAAGCATCCTGGAAAATTGGGAAGTGTCAGCTAGACAGATGCTTTCAAACAAAAGCATTGTCTCTCAGGATAGCATCAATTCCCCATCTCTTTTTGATGCACAGGCTGGATAGCAAGGGGTTGAATTGAACAGGTGCAACACCTGTAAATCCAGAATTTTCTATCTTTCTGTCACTTGACTTTGCAACTTAAATAACTTCAGGGGTTTCTTTACATGCAGGACACATCCACACACACAGACACACACACTCAGGCACTTGTCAAAACCACTTGCTGTCATGCATTATGCATACTTTTGAGAAAAGTTAATATGATCCTGGCGCTTCCATAATGGCTAAATTGGCTTTTACACAAAATTGTCGCTGCTTGGTGAGGATCTTTAATTTAACTGATCTTTTTTTTTGTGCAACTGGGTGCTGAGTACATCGTGGCAGTTCAGTGATAACAATAACATTAATATATGGATTCAGTCTGCTGGCTCTATCAGCCAAAGAAGATATTTCTTTGTGTTACAGTCATGGATGTTTGTATTGAAAAAAATTCAGCCCTAAAGAACAAACTTATTAATGCCCTGGCAACTCAAGTCTTTAGCCATAAAATGCAGAGAAATCTGGGTCTCAAGGAAATTGCTTTCATTTATTCAGTTCTTTTATGGAGGCAAGCATTTTTGTGGTTTGCCATAGACATTTCACAATAGCAAAAGAATTGCATCTCTGGGGCTGTGAAGTGTAATTAATGGTTCAATCCACTCCCTACCTAAGGAAAACCTTTTTTAATTACCTATCAAAAAGAATTCTGGAATTGATCAAATAGTGTTATCAAGGAGGCAAGCTTGGTAAATAGAGCTCTGATTTGTTCATTCCAAGGTTTAATAAGAGCAGCTGGAGAGCAGCCCTGCTCCAGAGATGGCCCTCAGTGGCCAGGGAGCTGCCGAGGCAGAACCATCACCTTTAGCTCTGACCCTCCCTTTTGGCAGCAGGTATCTGTGCAGCCCCTGTGCTACCTGAGCCACAAGTCAGCAGCTCTCTCGAGCTGTGTCTGCAGTTTCTCTGCAAGGGAGGAGGCTCAGTGCTGTGTTTGGGTGGCCCCTGCCCGAGGCTGCAGCTCCTCTGCCCGGCCGTGCTGCTGCTGCTGCAGGAGCAGATGGATTTCAAAGAGCATCAGCTTTTGGATCAGTGCACTGGAGAAGGCTGGGCCTGGGATTATTTGGTTTTCCCCACCTCTGCTGCTTGCTCTGCCTCGTGACCCGTTCTTCAGATCCTCTGGGGACGTTGGGTGTTCTTTGAGCCACTTAGAGAAATGACACAAACTCCAAATTAAATCAGACCCTTAGGATTCTTTCCAGGTTAACCAGAGTGCAGTGTAATGGGCCTCTTCACAAGGAATATTTGAAGTGGAACAGATCCAGAGCTTTCCAGGAATCAGAATTTCTGATTAGCAGAAAATGACAAGTGAAAAAAAAATCGCCTAAAAATATTTTGTGTTAGGCTGAACATCTTCTGTGAAATGTCTGTTCAAACAAAGTATTTAGACCAATGAAACCTTTAGTTTCCCATTTTAAAAACCAGTCTTGAGATGATGAATTTTCCATTACTAGCTTCTACCAATGCTTTCAGATTAAATTTCAGGTCACAGTAAAGTGAAACATTAGTTGAAATTAAGCATTTCATTTTTTTAAGCATAACGATGTTTCACAATCAAAGTATAGGCATGATATTTTTATTTCAATTAGGCTTATTTTTTCTAGGAAAGCATTTAACTTTTTTTTTTTTGCACCCACTCTCAGTCAATCTAAAAAACCATGCTAAAATTCTGAAAAAAATCCTTTTTTTTGGCCACTCTGAACATATGACGTAAATTGAAGCAGAGAGAAAGAAAAACAGAGACAGAAAATGGAGCAGACAGAATTACCTCTGGGCCACAGATTAAGAATGTTTATTGGAGGGGAATTCAGTAAGAGATGAAACTAACTGAAGTGTTTTAATTAGATCCCAGATCAATGTCCAGCTGTGGCTTTTGAGCAGAGTGAGGGAGGGGCTGTGTCCAAGTGCTCTGGGACTTTGTGTAGCTGCTGAGCAGCTCTGCCAAGTTAACAGGGGCTGGGCATTTTCCTCGGGCTGTGAACCCTCCAAACAGCACCTTTACCACCACATGATCTGTGTGAACACTGGAGATGCAGCCCCAGAGAGAGGAATCCAAATTTCAGCTGGTTTTTGCCTCACCCAAGAGCAGAAGGAACTGGTGTGGGCTGAGCACATCCCTGGGCTGCTCCTCTGCGGTGAGCTGGGCTCTGACCAGCTCCCCCTCAGTGGTTGGTGGTGTAGTTCTGACTCAGATCATTTGGGATATCAGCTGACAACCTAAATTCATTCATGCTGCTGCCTCTGGGCCAGCTGTGCTTATTTGTGTATCCCTGTGTACGCCACAGGCTTATCATTGCATTTTGGGAAATGTTTCTGATTTGGCTGTAAAGGGCTCAGGCTGGACCTGTGCAAAGCCCTCAAAGGAGAGGGGAAAAATCAGCAGTTTCTTTGGCTGGGCAGGAAAACTCTGAGCTACTCCTAAGTGCTGCCAGCCCCTGCAGTGCTCTGTAACACCATGGTCCCCTTGGAGCTGTCCCTGAGTCCTGCACTCCTGACTGACCCTGTTCAGGAAGGTACCTCAGGTCTCCCCCAGCCTCTGCTGGAGCTCTGCTCACCTTGCACAAATAATGATTGATTAGGTGGAATGTGGGCTCAAACCTTCCTTTCCCAAGTCCCAGGTCACCTTCAGGTCTTTGTATATTTAATTAGTTGTGCAATGTTAAATTACTCCAGTGAGAGAACTGACTGAGAAACTGGTTAACACAGTGACTGTGTTTCTCAAAAATAATTAAAAATATATTGAGAAACCTCCCATCCCCTTTTTGAGGCCAGAACCAGAGTTCTGTGCAGGACATGGCTCATGAGCAGAGCCTCCCCATCACCATCACAGACTCCATGCTGTCTCCATAGCAGCAGAGCTGGACACGTGGCAGTATCTCACAGTTTTTTCTGATATTCAATGGATGTTTTCCCTGGCTTTTCCCATTAGATTCATTATTGATTCCCTTTTGTTTAGTGCTAGGCTTTCCAATTAAATAGTGACTTTAATTATACTGCAAAGTGTATAACATAGGTCTTGATTATTAACACTGACCTGTGGGATGAAAGGAGCACCAGAAAGGCTAAATTAAAAAGAACCATAAAAATGAACAACCTTTTCCAAAAAGCCACCTTATGTTCAGATGCAGTAATTTTCCTCTTCTACATTTTTGCAGTGCCTTTGTGTATACTAATTGTTGAAGACAAGTTCTGCATGACTGTCAGCACTAATAAATGTAGATTTAGTGAAGGCTGAATTTGATTAACCAGGGAGTATGAAAAATAACTGATTGCAATGTTGTGTTTAAATGCAGTGGGACTGGAAGCCATTCCCTGCAATTTGTCTGCACCAGAATGTACTCTTGAATACATGAATAGTTTACCTAAGCTGGGTTGCATAACACTGACTGGAAATTAGACATTTAATTTCGGGTGATCGACTTGGCTGCCCGAGCAGTCACTGGAGGTGCCATGGCAGCATTGCTTACCTTGTACAGAGTGAAATGTCCTCTGCAAGTCCCTCCCTCAGGAACCTGGGGCAGCCAGCTTAAACAGGATTCCAGGTGAATCCAGCCCAAAGTGCTACACACTGCGAGGCATGCAGGAATGAGACAGGGTTTCTGTGCCAGCAGCACTCACTGAAGAATGTCCTGCCAGCACAGGCAGCCTGGTCAGCTGGGAGGAAAAGAAAAAACTGTCAAAAAGCTGGTTTGCATCCCTCAGTTTTCCTTATCAATCCTCAGACTAAATGTGTCTCGTGTGACCTGCACATTCACAGCTACCTTAAACATGTTTTTTTTTCCTTTTAAAGTATGCTTTAGAGACTGTGGCCGTGTTTTGAACTTGAAAACAGAAAGCCACAGTATTTCCATGGCAGAAAGAGTATTTCCTCCTAAAGAAGAGCAATGGTGGGGTGCTGTCTACAAATTGTGTGAGCTGTTCTTTCATAGGTAAATGCATATCTGTAGTGCAGAAGCACTGCTGAGATCCAGCCAGGACTTGCAGCTGTGTTCTGGCATTTTAGAATTTCTTTCATTTCCCTCCCCTGAGCCCATGGCTGGTTGTTGCCTGCTATCACTTCCAGGGAGAAAGGGTATTCCTGTAAATTTCTGAACTGTCATGTTTTGTTACACTCCATGATATCACATTACAGGATAAAAAGAAGTAACAGAACAAGACAGGCAATGAATTCAGGCTGGTTTCTCTTTTCCTTTCATGTTTCCTTGCATGTCCTCTGTTACACTCTACCTGAGATTCTTTGTAGGGCTTTAAAGGAGTTCTGATGGTTTGAAATAATGTTTCCCATTTCTTTCTTAAAAGGTCTATGCAACTTTAGTTCTGCTGACGGTGTGAGGTATGTATTATCTCCAGATGTCTTCGTGATGTAGCTTTAAAAATTAATGAGTTCTGATTCCTATTTTAGTTGGATAGGTTTCATAGTAAAGGAAAGTCAAGGTTTCAGTCACATAACCTCAAGGTTTTTTAGTTGTTGTTGTTTGTGTCTTTGTGATAAAAACATGAACAGGCCAAGGTGTCAGACAATTTACTCTTCTGTCTGAAATAAAACTGAATTGTGAACTCCAGGTTGATGCAGTGTTTCATTTTAATAGCATCAGTTCGTGCTTGTTTTGCCTGTGTCTCCTGTTTTGAGTGAATTTAGTGCTAATAAAAGTGAGAGACTCTTAAAAGTAGCCAGAGCCAGAAGTACCTGACAGATACAGGCTGGCAAATGTTAGCTCCCTGTCTTGGTTAGCTTGATCTAGATGCTGTCCAAGGTTTGCTTTCCCTGAAACAGCACCTGCCAGTTAAGCTGTTTGAACGTTTTATGGTGTTGGAGAGTGAGGGACTCTATTTTGTGTTCCTGCAGCTTTCTGAAATGTTCTTGTCTTCTGTTACATTGCTCCTAGACCTTCTGCTGTGGTCTCAAAAACAAACCACAGTCAAACCAGGCCACCTTGCCCAGTGCAGCTCCAAAGGAGCTTGGTCTAAGACGTGCACCCACAATTTCAGGTGGTGCTGGTGTGTCAGGATTTATCAGTGAGGCTCTAGGCAGCTTTAAATTACTGGAGATATCACCTCTGTGTGTTACCTCTGCACAAGCTCCCTGTTTCTCAGCTTCTAGAAACGAAACCCTCTGGAATTGCATTTTACCTGTGCGAGATGCCTTCAGCTTGTCAAACAGTTCCTTAATTAGTTTATTTTCTTCTTTGCCCCAGGAGGGGAGGATATTATTTATTCTATGCTACCAGACTTCTGTTAGTCTGCATTTATGCATTTTGTCTTCAGAAGGCCCCAGCAGTGGGCTTGCCTCTGGGGTGGGATGAAACACCTCTCAGGCAGCCACGGTACTTCAGACTTGAATAATGGGGGAATATTAATAGCAGCAATAATAATTAAAACATGGCACTAAAATACCCAGTGGTGTTGTTGCTAAGTCAGTCTGTACCCCTAAAATTTCAGAGGAAAGGCATAAATTTTAGTTATTTCCATCCACAAAGTGAACCTCATTCAGCGACTGGAGTAAGCTTCCATTCCTGCCATGGATGTTTCATTAGGATACAGCTCTCCCAGAGGGTCATGGTGTAGTTTACATTAAACCCAAGATAAAAATGACATTGAAGCTTTGCTCCTGCATTTTCTACACTGCCTGAAAACAAATGCTTGACCTCCAGCTACTCCATTGGCTTATTGCCTTGATGTTATTAACCCGAGTGTACCGAGAGACGGGGAATTTGTGTTCTGTTTGCTCAGAGAGGAGCACTCCACTCCTTTCCCTGACAGACCTGGGGATCTATGGAAGCTCTGGGGGGAAAGTTTCTCTAAGTGCAGGTCTGAGCAGACAGCCAGGCAGGAGCTGGGTGGATGTGTGTGTCCCAGATGAGGGGTGAGGAAGGGCAGGGCTGTGAGCAGAACCTCAGCCTGCTGGGCAGCAGGTAATGGCACTGCTCTGCTCCCCCAGTGCTCAGTACTCACTGCTGGCTTTCTTTATGGTGGCAGTTTCAGTCTGCAAACACTGGGGACGTGAATTTAAAACTCTTGTGATCTGTGGACAAGACAGAGAAGATGCCAGAAAACAAGAAGTGGAAAGAGAGGCAGTTTCTCAGCAGGCTGGTTTGGGCAGGAGCAGTGCAGGAACTCTGGGGTGCTGCCATGGGCAAATCTTCTGAGAGCCAGGAAAAGGCTCTGTGTCCTTGGCCTGCTCAAACTCACAGCCTCACTGAGTACATTGCCTGGTCTAGGATGTGTGCCTGATTTCTGCCAACCTGAGTGCAAAGTACGCACATGTTGACCTGGTTTGTTTTTATAATTAGGAGAAGAGTCATAAATATAAAAAATCCCCATACATTGCTCTGTTTTCCTGCTATAAAGTGTGTGCTCTAGGTGTTAGCTGTGTGCTAGACAGTAAATATGTCTGGATTTTAGAAAACTGTTTTCATTTCTAAATGTAACCAAGGCTAAATAAAAACACAAGAGTTTTCTCAAGTTATATAAGCTGAAGCTATATAATTAGTTAGGAAGGAACTGTTGTTAACATTTAACTTCTAAGTGCATGAAATTGTCAAATACTGTGCTGTTCACCTCTAACCAGCCTTTAATTTAAACAAAAGCTATCAAAGTGCAATTAGGCTCCAGTCCAATGAAGCACTTAAATAAGTTCCTAGTTTTAAGTGTGTGAATAACCCCAGTGATGTTCAGACATTCTATGAGGCTTTACTTGAACAGGACACTTCACACAGTGGTTACAATGCACAGAGAGAAATCCTGCAGGAATCACTGGGGAAGATGGAGAGAGGAGTAAAGTCCCATCTGCACTTGAGGATTTGGCTGCTCTTGCCTAATGATTTATCCTATGGAATCCTGATCCAGAGCTCATTGAGAGCTTTGGATGTGCTCCATCATCTCACTGGCAGGCAGCTTCCTACCCACACAGAGCACATGCACCTTCCTTTGTCCTCCCTGCCTGACTCAGACTTTTTATAAACACTCTGCTGCTGCCACCAGGCTCTCCTCAATCCCATATAAAGCATCTAAACATCATGGATTTAATACTCCCATTTTCAGTGCTAAATCAATGTTCTTTATGCATTTGTTCTTGGAACACTGCTCTGTTTGAACCATAACTCTTCCCACATACCATAAACTTGGTTCTGTTTTCACTCTGATAGGAATTGATCATTTAAAGTAAGAAGAAGCCCGTGACTCCTGTTCAAACATTTCAAGGCCATTGCTGGTTAGTCAAATGAGCTTGTGCTGTGAGTACCAGGGGAAAAAATTACCTTTCTGGGCTACAAGCAGCCCTGCAGCAGCTGGAGCAAGTCAAGATTAAAGAGCTTCTCACTACAGTTTTGGCAGGCATGGGTTGATCCAGTTTATGACCTCCCATTTGGTGGTTTACTCCTCCAACCATCCTGTATTTGTACATAGGTAGAAGGAAACACTCTGCTGCATAACTGAATTTGACCAAAGATTAAAGCTGGTCTCCTGTGAAATACACTGGAGCCCATTAAAGAAGGGATTGTTTGCCAAACATTGTTGTATATCCTCCCAAGACCATAAAAAACATTGTTAGCTGAAGTGATAGTGGGAAATTATTGCATTCTTCTCCTCCTCACCACTACACTGCAACGTGACAGCAAACCCATAATGAAATTCATGAAGAGCTCTGCAGCAGTTACCTTGAAAACTTTTTTATTGCCCTACATTTCCAGGTAGCACTCAGCCTCTGTCCAACCCCAGCAACACCAGCTGAGGCAGAGAGATAGTCAAAATTAAACAGAAGTACCTGGAATTTTTAATGTTAAATACTTGCAGTACATTTTTTAATAGTCAAAGATAACTTCCTGTATTTACATATTATTATCTGAATAACAAATAGCTTCAAGGGTACAGCAAACTGTTCTGTGCAAATGGAAAAGGGTGAATTTACTCTTATGCATTATTTATTGGAAATAATTCCTTTGATTTCATCAACTCCACTGCTTTTCCCTTATGTCTGGCACGGGCTCAGTAGGGAAAGAAGTTTCAGAGGATATCTTGAGATATGTAACCTGCTGTTGGATATCTGGGCTGTTACCATCTCACTCCCTGCAGACATGCTGGGATTAATTATTCCTTTGCCATAAAGAACCTTTTCTGGGATCTTGATGCACCACCTTGAGCAGAAAAGTACTTCTTTAATGGGAAATGTGCTGACAGCCACTGCTGGAAGTGCAGCTAAATGGCTTCACATGGCTTGCTGGAGAGCAATGACCCTTGGTGGCAGCAACAAGAAGTGGGGCCACTGAGCAGCAGCCAATTTTGTGAGTGCACCCTGGAAAACATCTTCTGGCTTTCTGGATGGCTCTTTGTGAACCTTCCCCATCTGAAATATGAGGTCTTAG
Source organism: Notiomystis cincta (assembly GCA_013398075.1). Lineage (NCBI taxonomy): Eukaryota > Metazoa > Chordata > Aves > Passeriformes > Notiomystidae > Notiomystis > Notiomystis cincta. Next base: position 41,256 of record VZRX01001238.1, read on the forward strand.
TTTTGGCAAAGCAGAAATGGGAGTGTGTGCTCTCTGCTCCCCACAGACAGCAGGGGAACCATAATTAAGTTTAAAAAGTTGCACAAAAAGCAGTGTTTTCCTGAATGTATTTTTCTGATAAGAACTTCAAATCCAATTGACACAATGCCTTTAGTCTGGCCTTTATTTAATATCACTTCACTAGTTTCACCAATTTTTATATTTCTCTTAACTTCAAAGAGCTCTCCAATCTCAAAGCAGAATTTGCCAAGACTGCTTTTATGGCTTTTTTTAAAGACAATTCTTCTCTAGTTTTTACTTTAAAAGGATGCAAGCTAAGAATCCACTTGGAACAGAGGCAAGGATATTTGCAAAGTCTTGAGAATCACTAAACAAGCCATTTGTTTTAATCACCTAAAATGAGGCAGAATACATGTCACTTGAAATTTAGCTGAGCTCCTCCTTAAATTTAAGTGCAGCCCCATTAAAAATAAAGTTGCACGGGGGAATCTGTTTTCTTTGGGGATTTTTGGGAAGCATTTGAAAGCAGATTTCAGCCTCTCCATTAATTTCCAATGAGCCTAATGCTTTGTGATGCAGCATGAATACAGCCAGAGGCAGATCCGGACAGGCACACTGGGGGATAGAGTGGAAATTTTTTACAGATGGTATTTCAAAACATATTAGTGACTCAAGTTAAGTTAGCCAAAAAAAAAAAAAGGCAGAGACTTTTTTACTACAGAAGGATGTGAGCACGAGCTTTTAGCCATTTTTCATGTTAATAAAGAGACTTGTTTTAGAAGTGATTGAAACTAGTTTTAGCATTTTTATATGTATAAATCAATAAGGGTATTAGGCATAATGGCATGTTTCTGGTATTGTTTGCCTGAGGAAAACCAGAAATAGCTCACTGAAATAGAAGGCCTCTTGTTTTATGTGTGCAGCAGCTACTTTTGAAGAGTCTAATAATCTTAAATATAAGGGTTAATATTCTTTACAAGTAGAGTTGTCTTCATGCTGCATATGTTAACTATGCATATATATTGTGCTATCAGTCACTGATTGACAGTTCTCAGGGCTTTCTACTATAAATATAGAAATAATTTGTCAGCGAGAAAGGAGGAATTAAACCAAGTAGAGCAAGTGTGTTATAAAACAAAAGGCACAAACATGTGTTGGGTTTTTATGTGCAGAGCAATTAGTCACAGTTGTACTGGCCTGGAATTTAAAAGAAAGGAAAAAGGACAAAAAGTAAATCTGTGATTCTCAGGAAACACTTGTCCAAAGTGTGTTATTGAAAATTCATGGGGAGCTTTAACCTACCTGTGTCCAGCTTGAAAGGGCTCTCTCCTTCATAGAAATATTACAGGAAATTCCTGTAAATTTGGGCTTTCCTGTAGGAAATAGGACAGTGAAGAGAGAGTCCTAAGGTATACAAGAAGTTATTTTAGGAAGGCTTCTACTGTTCTTTAGTCTGCAAATCCTACAGACATCAAATCTGAGTGTCCAGCCTGGGAATGGGGGAAATTCCCATGACCAGATGTGTTCTGGAAAACTCATTGCATGCTGCAGTCATTTTTTTGTGGTTGCCATGAAAGGACATTTTCCTTGATACAGGAAGTGTTTGAGGTTAGCTCAGGTACAAGGACTTGGCCTGGTTTCTTTCTGATGAGTGTAGGGGATTGATTTCTTTCTTAGACTTTTGGATGCAAAATAAGAAAAAATATGTCAAGGAGCATGTGAGAGAAGCTGCTGGGAATTCCCACAGTATGGAGAAGATTTAAAATCTCACTTTACGATAAAATGTTCATCAACATCACTGTGCATGAGAAAAGATGGAGAACAGGTTCTTTCAGTGGATTCCCTCTGACTTACAGCACCAGCAAGAATTGCACTGTGTCTTGTACCTGCACTTCTCCAGACAAATTCAGGAAGGTGGTGTTGGTTTTTCTGCTGTAGGATATTTCAAAGTGGAGGCTGTTCCATGTGAAGAAGGTATCTTCTGGTATCACCATAACTTCTAGGCTTTTTCTGAAAGTGGCTCATTTCTCTTTTTCCCTAAATACAATGTGCTGCTTTTCTCAAGGTGCTTAAAGGATCAGTGTTGAGTACCACTGCTCTCTTGATCACAGCTGTATTTATATTATGTCTTCTCAGAGAATGCTGTCCCTGAGCTGCAAAACAGGAGGAGAAAATTACGAGCAAGTCTTGAACTCAAAAATTTTTTGGGTAGGGCCGGAAAATCCACTCTCAACAGAATATCGTGCCATAATACAGTTAACATCTTCTATTGAGAAGGAGAATTAATTAGGAAGGAGCTGGAGCCTCTGGCTGACAGCTTCATGATCCATGGAGCTAATCAGTTCTGTGGCCTGTCACTGCTTCTGCTGCAGACTGGCCAGCAGCTGGAGCCCATGCTGGGGAAGGAGACGTTTGCAGCTTGTCACGTTTCCTCTGGCGTGGCTGTGTGGAAGAGGAAGGCAATCTTAGTTTATTTCTGCAGCTCAGAAGTTACTATTACATCCAGCCCATGCTGTAAAGCCTCAGTGGGTTTCTGGAGAAAGAAATCAGGCACTGAGCTGGACACTAAATTTAGTGATTTAGCTGTGGTAAATCATCTGTGCCTATAGAAGTCACAGCATCGTTTAGGTGCTAAAAGGTGACCATGCAGTGAAGATTACTCTGAGCCTTTGCTTTAACAGGGCTCAAAATCCATATTGACCTGGTGATTAAAAGTAGTATTTGTTGGCATTAAAGAGCAAGAGTTCAATAATCTTTTTTAATATTTATCTTTGTCCTTTCATTGATCATGTACCAAATAAGGAGCTGTTCCAACTCTTTCTCCTGCTGTGGCTATAAAACAAGAACACAGATAATTCTGAAGCTTTCAAGGTACAGAGCATGTTGGAGTAGGGGATTTTTTTTGTGCCAGAACTGCAGATGTTTCTTCATGCCCAGCAATTTCATCAAGTTTGTGAAGGAGAGAAACTTTCAGTCATCTCCATCCCAGTAGTTCATTGGAAAAACATATCTTGTATTAAACACTTTAAAGATTCATGAAGCAGCTTTAATTTTCTTTGCATTTCTTCCTGAAGGGTAAAGCTGTCAGAAATCTCTAAATGCATTGCTTAATCCATTTCCAAACACAGTATATTAAGGTCTGCAAGCAAAACTAATTTTTGGAGTTTAGCAAGTTTTCAGACAGGAAAGAAGGGCAGGGGAAATAGAGCAGGAAAGATTTTTCCTTTCTCTGGTAATGCCCTGAACTACCTGCATGGCTGCAGTGTCAGTCCTTCACAAAAAGTAGTGCAACCCAAATGGACTGTAAGAGCAGCCTGATAAATAGAGGATTTCACGTGTTTCTCTTGGATCAGATACAAACAGACTCAATACATCTCTCAGGGAATGAGGGTTTAGGCAGAAGAAAATTCCCTTCCCTTTATTGCCTCCAAGCTTATAAGGTTGCCATGAGCAGGTTCATGTGCAGCCCAGCACCTCTTGTTTTCTCATGTCCCAGTTTCTAATCTATGACCTTTTTATGTTAGTACATGATTTATTTTTTCCAAGTTTCTTTTCTGCCAACCAAAGAGCTCTTCCTGTTTTCTTATGCCTGCAAGACAATGCTCACAGTTGGGCTCAGGAGGCCGGCTGGGAAATGTTCATTTAAGGAACCAGTTCAATGTAAGGGAAAGAATGAGTGAAAATCATCTCCAGAATAGAGAAAAATGATCTGACATCAAGCTCTCAGTCATGTACAAAGGAAATACCTCTGGGTTGCCAGCCAAGCTCTGCAGTAGCAGACACAGAATGAGAGCACTCAAAGACCTTTCCCAAGACAACAGCAGGATGCCCCAGGTTTGATGCTTGGTGTGTTGTATGAACTGTGCCTGAAGGGCTGTTTCACATTTCAGCTCTAATCCATCCTCAGCTGGCCCATGGGAGTGATTAGCCATGGCACTGCCAGCCTCTGCTGCAGTCCCTACTCCTGCAGACATGCAGCAGGGAACCTGTGTGCCCTGGACACCTGAGCTCCTCTGCTGCTTGTGCACCTGGGGGCTGCTGGCAGTTCAGGATGCTGATTTGAAATCACAGGGATGTTAAATGTAGGCTGTGCCTGCCCAGCTCAGACTATCCTTAGCTACACAGAGGTCAGAAGGACACTCTGAATTCTTCCTGAACTCAGGATGTCAGCAAGGCCAAGTTTCAGCTCTCAGTCATTGAAATTGTCCTCCCTCACCCCGTTGCCACAGTTCACTGTGTGGTCAGAACTGGTGCAGAGAAGTGGAGACTGTGGTGGCACCCAGCTCCCTTCCCTGGCACTCAAACACTTCCCTGCACAGCATCAAGGCTGATAAAGGGATGATCTCTGAATTTCTTACTAGGGCTGTGTTTGCCATAAGGCTGAAGGATTATAAAGGTCTACCTTGCTAGTACATTTTGTACAGTTTGATTTCTTCACATTCTGGTAATTTGCTTCTCAAAAGAAATAATAAAAGTGACCAGTCTTGTGCTAAGCTGCTCCATCATTAGCCCATAGGTTTCTTGCCTGGTGATTTCCTCTGTGTCCAGGCTGCTGCTCCAACCATTCTCTGCAAGGATGCCCTTTGGCTTGTCAAAAGTCTCAACAGGTTTGCTCCAGCCTCACCTTCCTCCTCTAGCATGGCCTGTGCCCTGCTGCCTTGCTCCAGGGGCTGCTCCAAGGAGGACTGTGTGTGTTGTGACTCTCTGACCTTCTGTCCCTTGCAGACAGGCCCCACTGGCTGACCCTCTGCAGGGCTCTTGGTGCACTGGCTGAGCCAGGGTGGTGAGAGGTGACAGCCATGGGTTTGCCTTGGCAGTGTGAGACTTGCTAATGTCACTGTTTGGCTCAGAGTGCCAGGCTCTGGTTGGAGTTTCTTGGAATGAAGGAAGTATTAACTGTAAATTGCTGTGGCTGGTGTCTAATTAGAGAACAGGTTGGGAAGAACTCTGGAGACAATCCAGCAAAGCACTTAAGCACCCACTGATTTTTAAGGAAAGACACCTTAACTGGGATTGCAAATGCTCTCAGACATCCCCAGAAGTGTTTGTCAGTGGACCAGTAATTTCTCCTGACTACCTCAGCACATCGATCTCATTTTGTGAAGTGACCTAAGGAGTTGGGAGTTCAAGGTTGGCTTGAAGTCTGCAGGAAATAAACCCTTAAATCACTGCTGTGCTTGGGAAAGTGCTCAGCTGGACAGCTGCTTTTGCTGTTCTTCATCCTCACTGCAATAAATAAATTTATGACATGTTTTAAACCACCACTAAATTCTGAGGTTTGCTTTTGCCCATCTAGGTGCTCCTGTTGCAGTGGCATTACCAAAAATACTCCAATATGTCTTGTTTGGAGTGATCTTTCCAAATGCAGTCAAAATGCAGTTTTTCTACAATGTCCTGCTAGTAGAAAAGAAAAGGGAGAACTGACAGACAGAAAGTTGCAGTGAGACTTCATCCAGGTGGAATAAGAAATTCAAACCAGCTTTTTATCTAAAGCAGTCCCTGATGCCCTGCAGTGTAAGTAATCACTAAGGCATGGAAAGTCTTGTGGACCAGCAAGGCCATGGAGTCACACCTGGGACAATAATGCATTGATTAATGTGATGAAGAACAAATAAATCAAAAATTAGGAGGTTATGGTTTAGGTGTGCTGATTTTAAAGCTTGAATTAGGTGGGTTTTTTCTCAGAATGAAAGTGGGAGGATTGCAGAAAAGCTCTGGAATTAATCCTACTCACACTCACCCTGTCAATCTGACCAGGATTGGCAGATTGATGTGGCTGGGTGCCCAGCTGTTTCAGTTCACTTGCCAATAAAACAAATGCTTTTTACTCAGAAATGTTCAGCAAAATGCTTAATTCTCTGAGGTCTTGTAGTATTTGAATGGTTCCCTGTCTTTTCCTAGGCAACTTCAGTCCTTCCACAAGCAGAGAGTGTTTTGGACATCTGTGGTGATCCCACCTGTCCTTTGATTGCTTGGCCCTTCTGTAGGAAGTGCTGCTTTGTCTGACCTCTCATTCCTGCTGTAATCCCTCCCCTTGTGCCACAATTTCCTTTTGTGCTCTCCAGATGGTTTTGGACTCTCTTTCCCTCCCTCCTTTCCTGCCAGCTCTGAGTGCTGCTGCAGGACCCCACGAGGATGGGGGGCCTGGGGTGGGCTCCCTCCTCTGCCTCACCTCCTCCAGCACAGCACCCACTCCCTGGGTGCTGGTCTGATTCCCTGAGGTGCAGTTTGTGATGTGTGGATACCAGTGAGAATCCAGAGAAAATTGCTGCCAGGTAAAAGATGTCCCTCATCACAGGAAATCTTGGAAAACCCATGTTTTTAGCTGATGGCTCTTTCCCGTTACTGAAATGTTCCTGATGGGCTTCTTTGGCACATCAGTGTGCTCAAGAGGAAAATTGCATTCAAAAAAGAAATTCAAAAAAAGGAGCTGTGTCAGAGCATTCATACCTCCTCAAAACCTCTCTCCTTGTTCCAGGCTTATTTTTAGGCTGTGTAAGAATGCTGCTTAGCCAGAAGTTTTACACAGTGCTCCTCTGTGTGGTGCAGGCCACCAGCAAGCTGCCAGTAAGTAGCTATGGTAACACTGGAGTCAATGACAAGTGCTCAGGTCTCTGAGCAAATAGTGCTGGGATCAGGAATTATGAATAATTACACTTTACTAGGATTCATAACTGACTTCCAGAGGTTACTCAGCAGTCAAGCATTTGTCACCTGCCCTATCCCCATGACTGCTGATAGTGGGAAAAAAAGTGATTGTTATGCCAAAGTAATGAGCATAGAGGTCAGAAAGTTTGATAAGAGCAGGAGAAGTCATTCTCTGTGATATCATTAGCAGTATTTTAGAGAGCAGGTTCAGTAATTGCTATGGTAATTCTGAATGGCTTTTGACTGCGAGAACATGTAGGTAGTTTAAAGTTTGCCTCTTTGCTAATGGGGGAGAATCCCACTGAAATGAGGCAGTGTGGTGTTACAGGGGCAGGGGCTGAGGACTTGGGAAGCAGGAGCTCTGCTCTGTGCTGTGTGACCTCTCCAGGCCCCAGTTTTTCTTCTCAAAATGGTCTCTGGTAAAATATATGTGTCAGTGAGCAGCACAAAAGCAAATTGTGAACCAGGCTGGCTGTAGCAGCCTCCTGAGGTGGCATCTCAGAGGGAGCAGACCTGTTTTGCAGAGATTTCAGCAAGTCCAGGCCTGTACAACAACCGTCACGTGTTTGTTCTTGCTGCACAAACTGCACAGTCAGAAAGGGTGGAAAGTGCTCTCTGTGTGGGCAAATAGAGAATTTGCTTAAGGGAGTGCTGGTTTTAAAAGTATGAGATGCATTTGTGAGTTACCAGCAGAGCTGCTGGTGGCTCCCCTGGCAGCACAGCCGGGGTGTGGCATTGCAGGCCTTCTCCAGGTTGTGTTTGAGCAGAGTCTTTGATGTTCCTTTGGTTTTCAAGAGATGCTTTTAACCTCCCAGGGACTGAGAGCTGCTACAAATCCATGCACACACCCTCAGGGAGAGGTTGCTGCCCCTAACCAGGTCGATTCTTTTGAGCCTTTACCACATTTTTTCCTTGAGGTTGGAAAGTGCAAAGCCTCCAAACCCCTAGATGGATGGAGAGCAAGGAGGAGAGGATGCTCTTCAGTGGGTTTTGCCTCCCAGTGGCCGCTTGGGTGGGTAATTGTGTGTCTGCTGTCTCCAGGTGCAAGCAGATGTCCTACCCAGAGGACCTGCCCCAGATCTCGGTGGTGTTTATCTTCGTGAACGAGGCGCTCTCGGTCATCCTGCGCTCCGTGCACAGCGTGGTCAACCACACCCCGTCCCACCTGCTCAAGGAGATCATCCTGGTGGATGACAACAGTGACAACGGTGAGCTGCTGCCACTTTGCCTCCAAGTGCTCTGCCCCACCCCTGTGATTTCCCATGTGAAATGTAAAGTGTTTGTCGATGAGAGGGTTGAGGGAGCCGTTGGCACAAAGCTGTGTGTAAATATTGACTATTTGTGTCATTTGTAGATAAACTGTGATTTCACTGAAACTCTCACAGAGTGAATGGCATTTTATTGAAACTCTCACAGAATGAATGGCATTGGTGTAGGCTTGTCTTAATAGGACACTTTTCTCCCAATTTTTGGACCCAGAGAAGTGTCACCATTAATAGAATGAAAGTTTAAATTCTGCTTCCAAGGAAAAGTGTGGCTACAAATTCTCCTTAAAGATAATTTTTACTCCTTTAAATGGCAGGACACTGTTTCTTCATGATTTAATTCAAAATCAACCTACTGGTGAGCATATAGGGGGCACTTGATCAGCATGTTTCACAATACAGTCATATTTGAAGAATTCTCAGGAATTCAGGAATAGCAGTGTTGTTGTGTTTAAATGTGTTGTACAGTAGACTTCTAGAACTGACACATCTTCTAAAATCATATTTATTTCCAATAAGCCTAAAATTTAGTGTTTCCTCCATACATCAACAGCTTAAAGTTCTTTCAGTTTTAAGTTGCTCTTATTCTTTGAGATCCCCAAAGAGAAGGGAGAGCTGAGAGAAGAGAGAACTCAATGAAAAATAAGTTCCAAAGCCTATAGATTTAAGAAAATGTTTATTCAATTCAGATTTCAGTTATGGCAGTGTAACCTGTGGAGTAATTATGTGAGATTGCAAAGTGTTTGAGTCGAGGCAATCCTGAGGAGAATTGAACTCATCATTTCTCAGTGAACTCTTATATGGCTTTTTTCTGCCACTCTTCTAAATAACTGGAGATTTATCAAGTCTTTGATTCCAGTGATAATGATTCTACTGTCTAATCTAGATCAGAAAAATGAGGCTCCTAATGTCCTGGAAGCTTCTACTAGTTTTCCTGATAAATATATTTGGGTGAAAGCCACTTTATGAATAAATTTCAGTGTAAATGAATTACCAAACTACACTGATCTTAAAAAAATAGAGAGAAGCCATTTTGGTAATTTGCCTGTTTATAAGCCTCTTGAAATGAAGCTGAAAAAGGGTGAATGAGTTCTGCTCCATCTGTGATTGAATGCCTGAAAATGAACAAAAGAGAAGTCTATTTGAGATCTTCAGTATCCATTTAGTTAAAAAGGAAAGAAGCCTGGTATTGAGAAATCTTAATTATATTTAAGGGAAAACCCTGATAATTAAGGGAAATTAATTGTGAACTGAATTAGGTCTTGACCCAAAATCCATTGAGGTTATTTTTCAAACTCTTACTGAACAGCATAAATCAGAAAAAAAATTTTATTAATTCACCAGACTGGCATGTTACACTTCTTTATGGTCAGAATTGCTCTTCCAGAGGGCAGTTGTAACCTAATTTAAATCATCAGAGAATTAGAATAATAACTTTTTAAAAACTTTGTAGACAAACTACCCCTTCAACACTAAACCCAAATCCCTCAGGCCATTTTAAAGCTGGGCAAGTCTCTGGTGTGTAGGGAATTTCTCTGGGCTGAAGCCCCTGGGACTGGTCCACACCTCAGCTTTGGGTTTGTATCCCTGAGACCGACCAAGGGTTCGGGAATATTTAAGGATTCCTTTCCCTCTCTAATAAAACAGAATAAATCAGAGCAAAACAACACTGCAGGGCCTTTCCCATTCCTAAATATCTGTGTGGGGTTTTTTTTTTGTCCTGCAGTTGAGCTAAAATTTAATCTGGACCAGTATGTCCACAAGAGGTACCCAGGCCTGGTGAAGATAGTGCGCAACAACAAACGGGAGGGGCTGATCCGAGCCCGGATCCAGGGCTGGAAGGCAGCAACCTCGCCTGTGGTCGGCTTCTTCGATGCCCACGTGGAGTTCAACATCGGCTGGTGAGTGCTGGCTGCTCCCACAGGGGGCAGGGCCGCTGGGATGCTCTGCCCTGGGGCTCCAAGGCTGGGGAGGGCTCAGCTCAGCACGGGGATGCTGTTAGCACGTCAGCAATTACTCCTGAGTCGTGCTCCTGGGCATTGCAGGCTCTGCAAGATCCATAGAAAAGCTGCTGTGCCTGGTCTAGAGAGCTCAGTGGAGAGAGGAGTGGTTGGAAGCACAATGGGTGTGAAATCCCAAAGCAGTCAAATGGGGAGACACCATCAAGGAGGCTCTGGGCTGCAGGGTTTCAAGTGCTTTTTTTACCTCCTTGTCATTTTCTGTCATTTCCTCTTAGAAATTCAGATACCAATCTGATTTCCTCACAAATTTTCTTGCATTTACATTTGAGAGCAACATGAAATTATTGCCTGCATTTTTTTTTATAGGGCTTGAAATCAGCCTGCTTTTCCCCATCCTGTTTTGGTTTAATGGGCCAGAACTGCATTTGGAATAAACCTTTGTAGCACCACTTGGTGGCCAATATTTGGCATTACTGGAAGTCAGGACCGTAGGAGCTGATCTGTACCATCAGCTGCAAAAGGGCTGCTGGGACCTTCAGCTTGTAAAACGTGCATTTTCCAAAGATAGGCTGGTATTTGATAATGATGATCCAGAGTTATGGTGGAAATGATTATGCTCTGCAATTCTGGGAGATATCCTCAAATTAAAACTAAAAATAGCTGTACTTACAACTGGAGAGAAACTTAATTGCAAAGGAGTAGAGTGTTTATTTTTATATGTTCATGAATATCTTTATAAAATGGAAGATGCAATAAAATAAGTCTTGTAGTGCACCTGCTTTATGTTCATCCCATTTTTTTTCCTTAGGACTCTGTTAGACTATAATAGCAGCTGTAGTAATTTTCTAGAAGCTAAAGAGCTGGTTTAATTTATTTATTTGCTTTTAAAGCAAGTAGATCTTTCAAATCTTTTCAGACATTCATCCAGGGTAATATCAGCAATGGGACAGGCTCAGAGACTGGGGAGAGCCTGCTCTGGTGCTGTCCCCAGTGCTTGTCCTGCCCAAGCTGCACTTTTCTGAGGCTTGAGGAGAATTTTGTTCTCATTTTATGAGTTCATGGAGATGTGACTGATGTGCTGTACCCAGGGAGGCTCAGTGATGGTGCCAGTGAGCAGGAAAGGGCTTTGTGGTTGCTTTGGGGTTTGTTAGGGTGGGTTTTTTTTACTGTACTGCTTTGCATTGATGGCAGGAAGGGCTGAAATCAGCACAGCAAGAACCTGGAATGCTCAGTAAATGAGAGAGTGTATATCTGAGGTGAAGAGTCTGTCCCCTGCCCCTCCCTGGTGCCCCCTCCTTCCAGCAGAGCACTCAGGTCTCTGTCTGTCTGCTGAGCCAGGCCCTGCCCCTGCTGGGGGCACTGGGGGGTAAATGGGGGCAGCAGACGTGCACCAGGAGCATCCCTTCAGTTCAGGGCTGCACTGGGCTCAGAGTGTTCCCTGCTGGTGTTTCTGCTCTTGTTCCACTCCTCCTTTGTGGGCTCAGAGCCCTCTCAAACCCTGCTCCACCCACTTCCCCCTGGCTTTAGTTCTGTGCACATGTGGTGCTTGTCATCCCCATTTTCATCTCCTCTCCTTTGGCTGGGGGGAACTGAAGTCCTCCCACCTAAACTGCTCTGTGTTTTCCCACCAGGGCAGCACTGTCCCCACCCCACAGCCCTGTGAACTCAGCAGTCAGGTGGGAGTCTCTTGTTAAAGCTCTGCTCTCCCATTCTCCTACTGAGTTGCATCTTGCATGAATATTTCCCCCATTTTCAATGCTTATTTATGTATTCAGAGGCCACATGGATTGCTCCCACTAAAAGCTGTCTATGGATTATTTGTGAGGCAATTAAAAAGAAGCCAATTCCTTTGCCACAGAGAAGAGCATTAGCTTTCTGTTTGGTTTGTGTTCCATCTAAAAGTCAAGTGCCTGCAGTGCAATTTAGTTTCCCAATCTATGGCTGCTTTACCTGCCTAATCAGTTGGCAGATTAATTCATAAAGAATCAAAGAAGGACTTCATCACTTTCTCATGAAATATGCAGGACTGGCAACAAAAAAACTTCTTTAAACAATAGTGGCCCATTTACAGGTGGCTTTTTGCCTGATATCACACTATAGCATTTTATGGGCTCTCACAGCATTGCTCTCCAGGGACACTTCTTCTAAACTAAATTACAATCTGGTAGGATATAAAAAAATACTCTACAACCTGGCAGGTCAAATTAGCTATTGAATTATTTATTTTGCTGTGCTTAATTGCTGCTTTTTGGCTTCTCAGGTGTAGAAATATGTTATCTCAGAGCAGTGATTTTCGACTGACCTGCTCCCCTTAAGGCTTTTGATAGTGTGAGCCAATACTGCTGCTGTGAGAGTGGAAGTGGAGAGGACTGCCTGAAAGGGTGGCCACTGCTATTCATTCTCAAATGGAATTTTAAATTAGAATTACAGGGTAATGTATGTCTGCAGTTCATATGTAAAATTCTGCCTGTCCTGCTGCAGAACCTGCTGGGTTTTTAATGGTTACTTACAATGGGAGTCAGCAACCCAACAGAACCAAGGGGGAGCAAAACCTCCTGTGCCTGCCCCTCTGAGGGTGTATTTAAGCTTGTATAGTTCAGTTTTCCTCCAGTCCCCTGAAGATTTCAGCATTCCTGCTCTGACTTTTGGGTTAGGCCCACCCCGTGTGCCTGCAGCCACCCCAGGAAGGCTGAGAGCAGCCCAGCCCATGCTGGATGCTGACTGTGCTGCAGGACACACAGAGCATTGTGGAGACTGGTGCCTTTGAGAGCTGGCAAAGAATAACATGACAAGGAGGAGAGACCTTCCCTGCATTCTGTCTGGGAGCAGGAAAGAGATTGCAGAGATAGGGTGTTAATTCCCTGGGTGAGAAAAAGGACACATGGAGTGAAGGAGAGCAGAAATCAGTAGTGAAAGGCAGAAACCACAATATATTAGCAGCCATAAAGAGGGTGCTAGGAGCCATAGAAGAAGACATAATGATAGAGCATTATAGTTGCATTCTATCTCAGGAATTGCTTTTGCTCCTATCACAGAGGTATTATCAGAGCACTGAATGGAGTTATGCAGTCCTGTGGTAATTAAAATTTTGCCAGACAAAGGGCGAGTATCAATAAGGAAGCAGTGAAGTAAGAGGATTTAATCAAAAGATTTCAACATACCAGACAGACAGAGCCTGACATGAGAAAGAGAACATGAAATATAAGCTGAGTATCCATCAGATTGTGTCACACACATCCCATCATTATGGATTATCCTTGAAGTTGTCAGTGTTTTAAAAATATACAGAACTGGTATTTTAATGAACTAAGAAGAGCTAAATATCAAGATCCCCAGGCCTGTTGAAGGGACTTTGCAGATGCTGCTTTATACTGTAAGGTGTAATGCAGTTTTCTGTGATAGCCATAAGCAATGTGGATTCTCAAAGGTGGGTGTGAAGGAGAAAGGAAGTTGATTTCCTCCTAATCTTCTACTGGCTCTGGAACAGAGATGTGGTTGTGCTTTTTTGAGGCCAAGCCACAGGGTCTTTGTCCCCTGAGAGCTCCCTGGTAACAATTTCATGCAGTGTACTGGAAGCCAATCTTTACCCACAGGCAAACATCCTGTCCCCCCTGTCCCAGCTCAAGTGGCTCTTTGGGGACATCACAAGGTCCAGGTGATTCTTTCCTTCTAAATGAGAGAAGTGGGGAAGGTGAAATGACCTTTGCAGCCCCTCTCCTGTGCAGTCTCTCCCCTCTGGAGGGTTCAATCAATCCTGCCCAGGACATGGTTCCTGGCAGCAGCCCTGGGAAACCCAAATGACAAGGAAAGGAGGTGTTTATTAAGGGAGTTTTTCCTCCCCCAAAGCTTTAGGATCACTTTGGTGACCTCATGGACTCCATTTTTAGATAGCAAAGGTGAAGCAATGTTATCTGGATGGAAGAGGGAGAGTGCAGCATAAGCCAGGGGAGCCTTTGGGATGCATGGGACAGTGCCAGCCTACACACAGAGGGTGCAGCAGAAAAGCAGCTTCAGCTATTCGTCTACCTCAACAACCTACAATGCTCACTGAAGCATCCTCATTGCTTCTCAGTGGTGCAGAAAAGAGCCATTGAGGTCTGGCAGCCCAAGAGCTGATCTTTAACTCTCCAGCAGGTGCTGATGCTGTGTTCTCTCCCTTCTGGCTGGGAGCTGTGGGTCTGACACTTCCCTGGCACATGGGGATGCTGACAGAGATGTCAGGCAGGACAGGTGGGGAAGTCCTCCCTTCTCTTAGAGACTGAGGAAGGGAGAATGAAATTTCTTTCTTTTTTAGTTCTCTGAGCACTTATTTACAGGAAAGGCATTCCACATTAAATATTCTGTGGATGGCCTCAGTGAAGAATTATGTGTGTCAGTAGATCTGCTTGTCTGCATCTGATAAATGTATATTGTCAGTGAAATGTGAGGTGGCGTGTAAAATCATGCAAAATAAGCTTTCAGTTTACACAGCTTTCTTTTTTCTTACATTTCTCTGTTAAGTTTATACTTCATGGTACCTGACAGTGGTAGAGCCAGAGTAAAATATGGTGTTAAACCCACTGAGCCATAAAATCAAGCAGATGAGACCATGTTGTCTTTCATTTATGTCTTATAAGGACTCTTCCCTAACTGCTTGCAAGAAAAGGAAATTCTGATTTGTGAAAGCAGGAAAAAGGTTGGATTTTTTTAATGTTATCTCTTAATTTTTTATTGGAGTAAAAAGTAGGATAGTGATGATGGAGAAGAAAACAAAGAGAGGTGTGTTTATCTCAGAAGAACCCAGAGATCAGGGTATTTGGGTGCCCACTTGGGATGGAGCAGAATTGAGAGACATTTCCCAATGCAATTCCTGTCATTTAGGAAAGGATTTGCTTTTGAACAAATTTAGAAAAAGTGACATTTGGGCTGCAGGGAGGAATTTATTGACAAGTGCCTTGCACAGCCCTTCTAATGAAGAACTGGAAGGTGAGGTTTGCTTCTCAGATTCTGCATTAGCAAAGCATCCCTGAAGTTGTGAAGGCCATTAATGTGGCAGAGCTGGGCAGCAGAGGAGCTGGCCTGCAGCATGCATGTGGATTCCCTTGGATTATGTGCATTTATTCCAATGTTGTGCCTTTTTAAAAGTCTGCTTGAAGTCAGCAGGTGTTTTTTCATATTTAAAAAGGTGAATTATATAATCATGTGCACTGAGGAGCTCATTACTAACTTCTTTTTATCTGTTTTTTATCTGGAGGAAGCTGTTCTTTTTAGCATTGTGAAAAATCAGGCTTCCCCTTTGGCAGGAATTCTCCAGCAATGTGATAAGGATGTGAGACAAGACAGAGGTTTTGTTTGCTGTGCTCTCCCGTGGGGTTTGAGCTGCTCTGAATCAACCCAGTGTTAAATACAGAATGCATATATGTTCAGAGATAGACTTACAATGGGATTAGAGAGGTCTGTCTGATCACAGGATGGCCCCTGCCTTTGCTCTCAATCTTCTTACAGGCTTATTCTCTACTCTGGCTTAAATTCTGCCTTCCAACTCTTTTCCTACCTCCAGTGTTTGTCTTGGGAGCATTCACTCTCTGAGTCCCACAGAATCATCATTGGTGGAGCTCCCAATAAAGTCATCATGGTGCTCAACACCTTGGAAAATCCGCTGTTAATGAAGAAATCTTTCCACTGGTAGGCAAAAGCATTGAATGGATGTGCTCAACAGACTTGGACAAATCAAAGTGAATAAAATTGAAGTGAAAATACCCTTTAGCCTAGTGGAGTCTATAAGAGATTTAAAATGACTGTCCTTTCTCTTCTGGTTTTATCCTTTCACCAACAATCTGTTCAGAGAGAGGGGAGGACACTGACAAATATGTAGTTTTAGGGAGGATGGAAGGGAGAGGCTCTTCATATGTCACTCAAATTCCAATCCAAATTGTCTGCTTGTTTTTATTAAGTGGAAAAAAAACTGCACTGGATGATGTGAAGCACTGCCTTTAAAGCAGAATCTTTTGATTATATTTAGTTTACTGAAATCCATCATGTCTGTGAATATGCCTGGGAGAACTTTCCCTCTTGCTCCAGTAAATAACTTGTTAACAATGCATTCTGCTCTTTGCCCATAAAGTACCTTGGCTCAGATGCAAGCTAAGAACCTAATATTTTTTGCACCTGTGAAAAATGGAGATGGATCCCCAAATTCACATCTGGCTTATGCACCTAATGAGGCAGGGCTGAATCCTGCCTTGCTGCCAGCAGTGGCCACGTGGAAAGGAAATACTCCAAAGCACATTGCAGCTCAGCAGCTCAGGGTGGTGGACATACCTGGACTTCAGCAACCTCTTCCCCTCTTACTCCTTCAGTCCTGTGTGCTGCCAAAAGCACCTGACTTCTGCAGATGGACAGCAGGAAAAACAAGACAAAGTGGGAAAAAAAACACTGAGAGAATTCTGGTGTCTATAAAGAAGATGGGTAAACCCACACAATAATGTAGCAGTTTGAAATTAGGGGGAAAGAATTAGAAAGATTTAATCATAATCCTTTCAAAAACCTGAAGCAATTACACGAAGCCAGGGAAGGTGACAAAGGGTTTGATGAATGTGCAGCTGAGCTCAGCCTCAGAGTGACTCTGAGGCTGGACCTTGCTAGGCATGAATAGCATTGCCCCCCCTCATCAATATCCCAGGGATTGCTCAGGATAAGCAGTGCAAACACAGCCCATTGCCCATCCTGCTCAAGCTCAGAGTCCTTTATTGGCCATTTCCTGGGGATCCTGGCAGGCAGGAGAGCAGACCACAAACAGCATTGGCAGTGAGAGGGCACTGGCAGGGGCTGGGTTTGGGTGTTCCTGCAGATCTCATGGAGATGAGCTTGGGCTGAGCCTCTGAACACCCCACTGCTCTCTCTGCTGTCTTCTATAGGGCAGGGCAGGCTGTGAAATCTCTCAGGTGTGCAATGTTTAATTAAAAGGCTCTCTGTTCTGGGTTTTTCCTAAGAGAACAGCTCTGTCCTGGATTTTCTCTTTCCATCTGTGGCTCAGAGCCTACTTTCTTACTTGTGGGTGTGAAAATATTTGGAAGTTAGATAGATGTGAAGTCTGTCCAGATACAGAACATTCCCTGTTCCTAATACATGTGGGGATGTGATTTCCTCACCTGTGGATACCAAGAGAGCTGGGAAATCACCTCTGAGGGTGAGGTGGGAGGTTTAGAGGATGAAGTTCCAGCAGTTGCTTCATACCAACAGACTCCATAATCTTGGCATAGCATTTGACTGCCTCTGTAACCTGAGGGTAGAGAAATCAACTCTTGTTGAAGCAGTAATATCTTAAACATTTACATTTCTTGAGTGCAGGGGACTCAAACAGAATTTCCATCCCATGGACAGCTTACAGATGCCTCATGAAAGTTCAGAATCTGTGATTTAACATCAATAGGTTGGTAGAGAGTAATGGAATTTCATCACATACTTTGACCCCAGCTGTTGTATTACATTCCAGGGAACCCCTCTTGTGCCATTCAGGTGGCAAAACACCATGTCAGGTGGTAATAAATGTGAGCCACACAAATGGGAAAACACTGAAATTCATCAGGTGTAGAGAGACAGGAGTACTTTGGTGATAGTTGGTGTGAGAGCAGCACCAGACCTGGGAATGGATTGTTCTTTGTGTAAAGAAGAAAATGAGCACCCAGGTTAGCATTTCCAAGACTCAAGTATTGGATTAACACAATCACAAATATGATTAAGGGCTGAAAACCAGTGTGACTGTTGAATATTTCCTTCACATTCTTTCTCTAACCATTATTTGGGATACACTTCAGCAGTCCAATTTTAAGATGTCTTGCAAAGTAGCAGGCTAAATTCCCTTTATATTCAAAATAGGCTCCTCTGGAACATTATTAATCTCACCCAGTTACAGTGTCTACATTATTATAAGAAGCATCTGACTATAAAAGTGCCAGTCTCTGCCTTTCTCTGCTGAGAATGAAAGTTTGAGGCAATTACTGTGCATGTGGGGGGTCCATTGCAGATATCTGACATTAAGGGAGAAGAATTCCTTATCTTCTTTCAGCTTTTCCATAGCACAGTCTACCCTACAAAGTAAAATACTTCAAAAATGAGCACCCCAGGGGGAACTGTAGGAGGGATATGGAACCTCCAGGATAGTTTTGAGTATGATGGTTAAACACTCTTGCTTTGTATCAACATAAACATGCCATTAATTGAGGACTTGAGGATTTGGTGACCAAAGAATTCCCACCAAGAGAGATAAAAGTAATTTGGAAAACTCCCAGTCTTTCCTTGTTCGTCCAAGAACCTGTTTCCAGAATCAGATGGGAGTGAGTGAATGACAGAGTTTGATTCTTACAAGGGAGACCCATTTAGAGCTTTCTGCTCCAGGAGGCCTGCAGACAGCTTTCTGGATCTGGAACCCACACCCAAACATAACAGATTTGTTCATGCCACAGGAGCCACCGGGGCAGCCACGTGCTGCTGCCTGCGCCAGGTCTGACTGGAGGGTGTCATCCCTCCATCCCTGTCCTCTGTGACTTCCCCTCTGAAACAACCTTGGAAGCAGTGCCCAAGGGCTTCAGGAGTGAGCCAAGGAGGTGTTTGGATTGCCAGGGAGCTCAGAGGCAGCTCTGTAACAAAGGTTCTGCTGCAAATGCTCTGCTTGGACAGTGATCCGCACCAAGGTTATTTTATCTCTCTGCAGCTCCTCCTTCCAGGCAAACAGTGAGTGACACCTGTACCTGTTGTGTGGCCTTTTGAAACCCTTTGTTTCAGAGTTCAGAGGGAGCAGGGGAGCTTTATGCCTAAGGGTTACTGTGTCACCAGGTGTGATGGCAGAGAGGTGTCTGTCTGGCATATCCATGGTTCTGTATTTTCTCCTGCTGAGGAGCAGAGATAATGTGATGGAAAAGAACAAAGCAGATTCAGCTCTTCTGCATTTGTCCCTGCTTTGTTGGATTTGCAAGAGTTTTTCTGCTACCCACCCACTGGTTTTTAAAACAATTGATCTCATAAATATAATCTCATACTAATAATGGAAGAGGCTTATCCAGATCTGATAGGTCCCATTGGCTCTTTATTGGGGGTGCAAAAGTGTGGCCTAAAACCCATAATAAATTGAGAGTCTGAATCTTCTGTTGGCCTACAGGAGGAAATTCATGGTAACAAACTAAATGTAACAAACAAAATATGAGGTAACAGCTTTGAAACCGCAAAGGAGCGATTGCCTTGTGACCAAGAGCAAAAGAAAAGTGAGAAAAGATCAGTGTTCAAATCCTCCTACCTCTGGTGAGTCGCAGCAAAGCACCATTCCCTTAAAGATCCATGTGAGAGCCCTGCAAAATCTTCAAAGCACATTTCAAGGGGAAACACACAAAGGAGTGAACCAGTGGCTCTTTCTAATACTGCTTTGAGGAATGATTTCCACCCTTATGTAAGTCTGCTACCTCTTTGGATCAGTTTCTCTGTAAATTCGTAGCAAACTCAGACTACTTTGGTCAGAAATGAGTGTTTGCGCTGAAGCTTTTTACTTTCCTTTTGGGATGTAGCTTCTGTGGAAAGCTCATTGATGTTTTAAAGCCTTTTGAAATGATGGAACATTTCCTGCAGTTCGCTGCTTTTGCACCATCTGGCACCTGAAATCTTCTCATCACCAAAGAGGTTTTAGAAGGCATAATGCAGCCACATTTGTCATTCAAACTAGGTCTGATGGGGTCAGTCTTGGGAAACAGGATTAAAACCTCCGAGTAACCTTCAGATCCTTGCAGCCCCCGGTGTGTGTTTAGTTCTTCAGGCCATGTTTATCAGGATTTAATTGCTACCAGCAATCCTGGTGGTGTAGCCAGTAGGAGACCATTTAGCTGCTATTGGTGATGGTGTCTCTCAACATTTGTCTGTTGTGCAATGAATTATCAGCCTGCAGGCCTCAGAATAAGCGTTTGCTCCAATTTTGTGCTGTTAGGCCCTGGCACGGCTCCTCAGAGGCGCTAATTCCGCGCTGTGTGCGGTATCCCCCGTCTGTACCCATCCCTCTGTGCCGTGCTGGGCGTTTCCACGCTGGCAGGCTTCGAGAGCCCCGTTCCAGCAGCCGGGCAGCACCCAGCGTTCCCAGGCCGCTGCGAAAGGCTGTGCTCTTCTCCTCGCTCGCAGGGCGGAGCCGGCGCTCACCCGCATCAAGGAGGACCGCAAGCGCATCATCCTGCCCGCCATCGACAACATCAAGTACAACACCTTCGAGGTGCAGCAGTACGCCAACGCGGCCCACGGCTACAACTGGGGGCTCTGGTGCATGTACATCATCCCCCCGCAGGACTGGCTCGACAAGGGCGATGAGTCGGCTCCCATCAGGTAAATCCCCCCGCGCTGCCACCGCGGGCTCAGCCACCCTTCTGTCCGGGCTCTCTGCCGAGGGGGAGTCCAGGTGAGCCAGGCTTGGAGCAGGGAGAACACAGCGGGGCTGGGGGAAATGATGGCCCTGCAAAAGCTGTGGGGGTGTGTGATGCCTCTCAGAGCTGCCTCACAGTGCTCTGGCTCTGTGTGTGTGCTGCAAGCACATTTTCTGCCCCTTAGCTGGATAGCAGCATCCTTTTCGTCTAAGCTTTTATTTTCCAGGGGGCTCTGGCCCATTGTGTGTGTGGGAGACAAAGGTATTGTGTGTATAACTACAAAGAGCCTGGTTTCACTCCTGCTCTGGGGGCAGCAGTCCAAACCAGAGCTTCCCAGAAGCACCAGTAGGAGCTGTGTTTGACCTGCTCTTTTTTCCTTTTTTTTTTTGTTTATTTGTTTTGTTGTTGTTTTGGTTTGGGTTGTTGTTGGGGTGGGGTGGTTTGGTTTGGTTTTGGGGGGTTTGTTTGTTTGTTTTTCTGTTTGAGGGTTCCAAGTTTTCCTACTGGTTGAATTTTAAAATGAAACTACACCAGGCCATGTAGTCAATGTGCCAATTTACTTTTCCCTATTAGAGAACATTTTACATGACAGAAAAGGAATTTTCTGAGGAAATGCTGTTTTTTGTGAATTGTGAAGGTGTTTCTGAGAATTGTTACAGTGGGAAAACTGATGTGAAAAGGGCTTTCTCTCCCTTCCATTTGAAAATTCACATCTCCTAGCCTTTCATCTCCAGTGCAGATGCTTGTCTAACAGCTCCTCTGGGACACATTCTGCTGGGTTAAGGGTACTGTTGTTACCAGCTCTAGAAATAAATGCTAAAATATGTGAAGCCCAAATATGCACTTTAGGATGCTCTTATTTTTAAGACATCTTAAGAAAACCACAAATGACCACCTTAAAGTAGTCTTCATTCTCATGTATATCAGCTTCATCTTAAGGTAAGATGAAACTGTGTGGTCCTCATGGGGGCTCTGGCACAGGAGCTGCTGCATTTCCCTTTCAGTGCAAAGCTTGAGTTGTCAGATCCCAAAAAGTTCATCCAGGCACTTCAAACAACACACCCACCTGAAAAAAAATGCAAATTATCTTTTGGAAGTGAAAAACTGATCCCATTTCTAAGTGACCAGAGGGACGGGACCACCTCACAGGATCCTTCCCTTATGCAGAGTAATATTTTAATCTGTATTTGAGCAAATGTTGCAAATTGTACTCAGGTTCATTCTCACACCTCATGACTGCAAAACAGAGCTGTACAGTAATATTAACCTTATTTACTACAGGACAGCACAGTCCATCATCCCTGACCCTTTGCTTGGCTTGAAACCTCAATAAGCAGGGAAGTAATTACTTAGGAAACCAGTTTTCCTGGATAGCATGCCCTGCTCACCTCACATTGTTTTAAAAGTGCAGATGTTTTATACCTGTTTCACTCAGCCCTGAGAAAGTTTATTGATAAAGGAAAATTAATCATCCAAGGCTTTCACTCCTGAAGGGTTTTGCACACCTCATGACTCACAGTTTATATGTGAAATCACTGTAGTAATTTTCACACAGATTGCTCCAGTATTTGAGTAACTTCTGTTCTGCAGACAGTGATCACATAACAGATAAGACTGCACTAAGAGGTTAAAGCTCAGCAGTAAAGGGCCTGATTTACCATGGACCTCTCCAGATTTACCTTCAGGCTCTTGCTGGTGTCATGCTGGCACTGAGTTGGAGTGACACAGAAATGAACAAATCCAGACTCGAGCACTGAGCACTGTTAAAATCTGATGCATATTGAGTTGGCTCCCAAGAGCAGTGATTTTATTCCAAACCCAAGTGAAGAAACCCTCCAATTCAGCAGTGCACAAACTGCCCAGAAAGAGATGAGACAAGCAGCAGAAGGAGGAGAGCACCCAACCCTGGCTGGCAAATATCAGGAGCACTGACACCCTGTGACTGCCTAAGCAGCTCTTCTGCAAATTAAGAATTACGTGCCTAAAATGCAGAGACATCTCCATCAACCATGAACACTTCTGTGTCTCCCTGGGCACAAGTTCTTGGAAGGCAGGGACCAGGAGAGCAGAGCATCCCCTTCCTGGCCACACTGCACTGCACTGAGGGGCCTCTGGGGCTGTAGCACCTGGGTGCATTTGCTGAAGCATTTGGCTGTTTGTTCCTGCCTGTGGAAATGCAGTGTGACTTCGTGGCCTTTAGATGATCTGCCAGTGTAATTATGGTGAGGGAAAGAGTGAGTGAGTGTGTTTGTGTGTGAGTGTTATTGATGAAAACAGTCAGGAAGCCTCAGGATTGAGATTTGGAAGCACTTCTGATGGGAACTCAGTAGCTATGGAATATTTTTAAGTGTGGTTTTTTGTGGTTTGTTTTTTTTCTAAAAGAAGGCGAAGTCAGGCTAATGAGCAAACATTTTTTAAAATCTCTGTTGGTTTGGTACAGGTTTTGGTTTTGTAACCAGCTTTCCAAACCATGTACTCCAACCATGATTCCTGTTTCAGTCCACTTTGCAAGACACAGAAATGGGTGCAGTTTGATGGTTGCATCTTTCCAGTGCATTCATAAGATTGCAGAGCTGTTCATCAGCATGAAAACTGCAAGTTCCTTTAGTCCTTGCTAACACTGTCCCTCTGAAGGCTTTCTTTGACACTGTTTTCAGCAAGTATTGGGTTTGGTTTGTGCCCCTCTCTGTGTTTTGTGAAAGAAAAGGCTGGTAACAAATAACCCTGTGACTGATTTTGTGGTTGGTGTAGCTGAATACTTCCTGCCAGGTCTCCAAAGGGATTAGAGATTTTCAGCATTAAAGAACATGTGTACCCTGGTATCAGTGAGGATCAGAGCCCTGGCATTTCTCATGTTTGCATTGTGTGAATAAATATCATCGATGTGCAGAACTGGGTGAGGAACTTAGAAAACAAGGTCCAATTCCTGTTTTCTTCTGGGACTGCACAACAGATGTGCTTCTTTCCTAACAATTTTTCTATTTGAAGCCTGATCCTCTAATTTCCTGAGCATTGACAGTGGTGTGATTCTTCAGAGCCTTGCTGGGAAAGAGCAGGAACTGTCCCTCACGCCAGTGGGGCATTCATGGGCAGTCATGTCAAGTGTGCACCATAAAATGTCACATCAGCTGTTGTGAGCTAAGTGACAAAGGGGACACGGCCTTGAAGTGCTAACAAAGGTAAAGAAATAGCAAGAACAAAGTGCCAGATTTTGTAAAGATTTCTGATGCACTTTAAAGTCGGTTCTTTTTTTCCCCCCCACGTTCATACTCTGAATTTCAGCACAATTGATGTTCCTCGAGCTGGCTTCTGCAGGCAATCCATTTTACATGTGTGACATTTGAGATGTGAGATGTCTGTAACGTGAAGATTTAAATGAGGATTGTTATTTTGACACGCTGTGTCCATCACGTCATTTCCCATTTGTGTTCCCGCTGCCCCAAAACGTCCTTATCATCTGGCAGCAAACTGTGTAACAAAGGATCCCATTTCAGAGGGCCTCTAATGAATTTGACTATGCACTGAAACAAGCTGAGTTTTTTAAGGCATGCTGTATTTTTTTGGTTTGGAACAGCAAGGCAGGTTTCTGGTATTCTGAGCTCTGCCTCTGACTGGTTTCCCCTCACCTGCCCTGATTATGATGGACTGCCCTGCATTTGATTTCCTGATCAGCAGCCACTAACATTGGAGTCATTAGTCAGCCTCACCAGCCAAGCACTGCACAGCTTTCCAGTTTATCTTCCTCCAGCTGCACTGGTGCATTTCATTGTTGCATATGTTCTCACTTACAGCTCTAATATGCCATAGCTGGGTACCAGTGGGGATGGGTGTAGACATGCACTGCAGCACGCTCCAGAGAGCACCAGTGCCTTGCTCATGGCCATAAATCAGAGTTTGGTGTGCCCCTGGTGAGGGGTTTGTGCTGCCTCCTCTGTCTGGGGGAGTGTGTGCCCATCTCATGTGCAAGGCTCTGTGCAGCTCTGCAGTAACCACAGTGATGGAGCCAGTTTGGGCCCTCACTGCTCTGGGAAGAAATCCATCCCTGTACCTGAGCTTAGGAAACAAAGTCTTTCATGATAAGCCATGCTGCCATGTAATAATAAAACTGGTGACTGTTTATTGACTGCTTATGGCCATTTTTTCAGTTTCAGGTTCACAGGAGCCTGCATCAGAGCAGTTTCACTTTTATTTGTCCAGGTTCTGATGGGTGTCCTGCCTGTTCCAAAGAAATTTACTTCCACAGGGCATCAGAAAATTATTCTACATTTTTTTGCTCTGCCTTTCTAGCTGAGCATTAGCTTGTCATCTTGTCATTTTTTCCCAGTATCTCCTGAGCAGCAAATCTGTCCTTGAGTTCTGTTCTCAGAGCCTGGTGTGACACTTTCTTGCTGAAGACATGAGTTATAAGAAAAAGAGAAATGCTTATGCAGGTACCATGCAGGTTTCCCCATTTATGTGTCAGACCAGGGGTGAGGTGCTGCTTAAGAACCTGAATCAAAGGAACACCCTGCTGGGAGAGGTGGAACACTCAGAGATGTGATGTCTGGTGTGTCTTTTGAAGCACCTTGTCTCTCTCCTTATGCCTGTATATATACATTTATGCTTATGTATCTATTTATGGTTCCATTTGTGTTTGGATTTATGTATTTATTGTGAGTGTTTGTCAGGGCTGGCTGATTGGAAAACTGTTTCAAATGTGATCTGATTGCACTGTGCACATATGGATATATAAATAAATATATATAAAAATATCTATACATGCTGACCTTAAGGCAGGAGAGAAGGATGCAGAAGGCAGAGGCTGATGCAGTGCAGCTTGGTGCCCATCCCTTTCTCCTCCACTTGTTCCTGAGGAAGCCCCCAAACTCCCTTCATGTCTGTAAGGGGAAGGAGGGGGATGCACCTGGCTGGAGAAATGGGAGCCAGCACCTGCTGGAGTTTTACTGGCAGAGCTGTGCTCCTGGGCTCTCACTGACACAAACAGTCCTGACTCAGACCCACAGCAGGTTCCTTTCTTCCCTGGACAATGTGCCCTCTGTTCCCAGTGCCCCATCCCCTGGCAGGCACTGCCCTCCCCACACAGGGCCTCTCCTGCTGCTGCCACAGGCAGGGAGGGAGGGAGTTCACCCCAGAAACCTCTCTGTGCTTCCTCCCTGTCCCCAGGGCACTCCCAGAGCAGTGTTCCTCTCATTGCTACAGCAGTGCTACCAGGTAATTCCCCCAAAGTGACTATGCTGTACCTTCCAGTGCAGAATCAATACAATTCTAGGCTGCATTTTAAGTTTTAACTGCAAAACCCATTTTGCTGTGTTCCCCACATTACCCTTTGAGTGCTGCTGTTGATTATAATTAATGCTTATAACATCCTTCATTGTGTGAAGGAATATTCCACAGATCAATTAAGTTTCACAACACCTTTGAGGTGTTGGTAAAAAATAGTACATTTCTAATTGCTGGTTTTTTCCTTCTAAAAGTGTCTCTGTTTTACTAGAAAGTGCATGATTAAGGAAAGAGGTTGTTTTATACAAAGCAGGTCTGTGCTCTGGATTTTTTTCAAGCAGGATTTTTGGAAAGTGTTTGCAATGTGTCAGTGTGACACTGTACTCCAGTATCAAATTCTAAAAGCTGGATGTGGTTCCTTCTGTCATTGCTCACTCCTGAAAACTTTTTTTTTTTTTCTGAAAAGGCTGTGAAGGCTTGTGAAGTCTATATTTGAATATATATAATGAGAAGAAATAAACCCTAGAAGGGAGAGAGGGAGTTGCAAAGACAGTCCTCAGTGGCATGAGTGATGATTATGTAGTTGCATCTAAAATGTATTTCCCACCCCCATTCAATTAACAGCTCAGTGTTTTAATGGACAGAGCCAACAGCTGCAGAAATCCATCCCCCAGAGAGAGAGATTCCAGCACCTGAGAGCAGTCTGCAAAGCCTGGCAGCACCATTCCTCATTAGGAAGGGAGGAGACATCCTCAAGGGAGCATCCTGCTCCTGCAGGGAGCTGCCTCCAGAGGATTTCTGTGGGGGAGGCAGGGCTGGGAAGAATGAGTCTGAGCCCAAAGCAGCATCTCAGTTCTGAGATCCAGTGTTTAGCTTTAAATACATGAAAAGGAAAATGAAGAAAGTGGTGTGTGTTTCTTCCCCCCATCTCCTTCCTTCTTTTTATCATGGGTAAAACATAAAAAATACACCTGAAATATTCCTTCCAAGGCTTATTTCATTGCAAAGGTACTGAATTTCCTTACCTTGGTTGTGTCCTTCTTTTATTTCAGTCTCTAGACCAAATTAATTCCTTGTTAGCCTAAGACATGCTTTTCAGTGGTACAAGATGTGAAATCAAGATGTATGTAGGATATGTTATCCTGGGTACTGGAGAGCTCTCAGCTTTTTTAGGCAAATCTGTTTCCAGGCTTGGCTCTGGGAAGAGTAATTGGGAAGATGCATTTTATCAAATAGCTTGAATGTTTAAATGCATCCATCTTGCAAAGACCCTGGAGTATAAATATATGCATCAACAGAGGATGTAAGTTCCCAGCCAGGAGTATGCAGGACCCTGGGTGGTTTTTGTAGAGCCTTGAGAGCACCTCTGACTAGAGAATGATTCAACAGAAAGTCTTTAAAAATCACAGCACCAAACAGAGAAATTCTGGAATTTCTTGCACACGTGAAGTGCCACGTGATTGATGTCAATAGGTGAATTTAAAGTGTTTAATCTGTGTAAATTTGTCACGAGGTGGGGTCTGTAACAGCTAATCCATGTTTTAACTGTTTGCTCTGATCTCTCTGTGCAGGACACCAGCCATGATTGGATGCTCTTTCGTGGTGGACCGAGAGTATTTCGGGGAGATTGGCTTGCTCGACCCTGGGATGGAGGTCTATGGAGGAGAGAACATTGAATTGGGCATGAGAGTGAGTAACAAAGAAAGGAGAGTGAGTAACAAAGAAAGGGCCTTGTGCAGTGTGCACAGGGTGCTGGGAGCCTGTGGCCCAGCAGAGTTGCTGCCTGACTGATGGGCTGTTATAGTGGAGTAATTGATGCTGCAGCACTGTCTGGAAGTGACAGTGCCTGTAAATGAATGTTCCTGGCCTGCTAACAGTCAGAATTTGCTTTATTGGTTCATTCTGTCAGAGTCTGAACCCAGTGAGACAGATTCCTCCCTTTCCCAGTGTCTCTCCTGGTGCACACAGCCACTCTAAGTGTCCATGTGCCATTGCCCTCAGCTGGGGCTGCACATTTGTGGTCTAACAGATGCAATACCTGCAGCAAGCTAAGGCCAGGCTGCTAGAAATCAGTTGTAATGTTCATCATACACTCATTATCAATGCTGGGATATCTTACAACTCTAAGGATCCTCCTCACAGAGTGAGAACTACAGGGTACAGGGTATTCAGTCTTCTTGGACAGGTCAGGGTGAGGTGTGGACAGATGACTTTGGAACAACATCAGCCCCTGTGCCCTGGACCTGAAGGAGCTTTGGGATCACACCTATGATCCCTTGCCCTTGTTTTCAAGGTGGTGCTTGCCAGCAAGTCCTCCTGAAGCCCAAGGAATGTGTCTTTGCTTAGCATTTGAAAATTAGGCCGCTTAATGTTGCATGAACAGAGTTTCCTCATTATAAAGCTGACTGTTTAATTATTTTCCCCTTACTCTTTATCCCCTGCTTCCCAGTAACATGTCCCTGGTGCATGTAATGTGCTCATTAAAGCATATATTCTGCTCATGGTGAAACATTGAACATCAAATTAGTCCATTCTTTATCTGACTCTTTTTTTTCTAAAATGGCTACAAACTCCTTCACACCACTGGACTGAGGAGGAAGGTCACTGCAGCAAGAGTTTATTTTCACATATGGGTGTGTATTTGTTATTCCAGCATTGCAAGAGGGATGGGTTTGTAATGGGACTGTGTGAATACACTGCTTATACTTTAAGGTTCAGAATTCACATAGGGGACAGAAAAACTGCTACCACAAATCATCCAATTTTCCTTAAGAGGGTCAGGCTATTACCGGGATTGTGTGAGCTTTCCTTTATCATTGTGCAGGGCTTTGAGCTGTTTGAAACTTTTTCCACATGGCTGCTCCCAGAATAGATTGAACACTGTGGCAGAACTCTGGCGTGGTTGATGAATAAGCCTCCTAAGAAATCTGAAAGCTGTCGCTCTTCCTTGGACAAGGAGAACTTGCTGAGTACAATTAGGGCTCCTGGTAAACAGAGGCAAAGGTTTTAATAGGATTATGGAATGGCACTTGCTTGAAGAGACAAGGATTTGAAGTGAGAGAGGATGGGTTTTCAGGGATAGGGAACCTGCTAAAGCCTGCAGAAACCTTGGATCTGGAAACCAGCTCTTTTTCTCTGGGTTTTGTTTTGGTTGGATTTGGTTTTGTTTTTTTCCCTACAAGAAAAACTAACCCTACTCTTTTATGAAAGGTGCAAGAGCTTGAGTTTCTTTGTTCTGATTTAAGCTGTGTGTCCATAGCACAGGTCTGTTACTCTGTGTTTCCAGCCTGGATCCATCATGGTAAGCAATAAACAGAGTCTGCCTCCCAATTTGCAAATCCTGTGTGTGATCCCCTCCTGTGTCTTTCAGAGCTGTCAGAAACTAACAGCGTGAAAATGCACAGGAACCTTCTCCCTTCTCTCTAGGCTATTTATAAAACCACTGTGAATTTACCAAGTTGGAGTTTTTAACTCCAAGTAAATTGCAAAAATTCTCTTCTTTCCAAAGGCCTGGTGCAGTGACCCATGCAGGGGTATTTGGTGCACTCCCACACCTGCACAGAGGGATGCTGTTGACCAGGTGTGACTGCTTGTGTGAAGCAGGAAAAGGAAGGAATAAATGAATGAATAAGTAAAGAACAAAAATTAATATAATAATAAATAATTAGATGTAGGGAAAGTGGTGGCACATGCTTGGCTGAAAACAATCCCTATTTGAAATAGTTGTAACAATAATCCTTTTAAAATTTTTTGCAAGCTATTATCATGTTACTGCTAAAAGAAAAGGGATTAGGCTTGGAGTGTCTGAAATAGATTACATTGCATCTAGTGAACCCTTGTTTAAATTGTTTTAATAAAGTGAAATAGGGAAACTCAGTGAAACTAATGAGCTGATTTGGGAGGATAACCCAGCTAATTCCTATGAAATCTATTGTTTATTAAAAAATCATGATCTTGGATATTCCACAATTGGCTTTGCCCTTTTCTAAGTTCCATAGATGGAAATATTTAAATAATTAACCTAAGTGATTTTTGGTATTGAATAAGCACTGTAGCAACAGACTGGGGCTACCTACTATGCCTGCTATGGACATTTACATCATGTCATCTTGTACTGTATTTTGCAAAGGTGGCAGTTTCACCACCTTTGAGGTGGATAAATCCAGGGGAATTCTGTTCTCTCTCTGTTCACCAACCAGCTGCTGAGGCTGATGAGAGTTATTATTAACCCCTAAACACCGGAAATTCCAGCATCCAGTCTTGGCTGACTCCTCTGTGGGTGAGCTGCCCTTCATGAGCACTGGCTGAAGATGACACTCCCAATTCAGGGTAGATCATCTTTGCTGCTCCTGAACATCAAATGGTCTCTCTGACCTGGAGTACAGAGAGATTTCCCAACAGGAAGAGAAATCCAGGCAGTGCTTGAATGTAGAGGCAGACAAGGATCCCTTTAGTTGAGGGTCCAAAATCATGACCCTGTAAGAAACTGTGTGGTTTGCAAGCATCACATGAGTTCCATTCCTTGTGGGAGCTGCAGACACACTTAATTATTTAGAAAGGGATCATATAAACATTAAAAGCCTATGGCATGATTTAACCTAATACAAGCAGTTTATGATGCATCTTTTTATAGTGAGCCATTAATCATTGCACTAAGGATCCCTCTCTTGCTCTGGTGCTCCAGTGATAAGGTGAATGAATTGCTGTTCTTTTCACTCTGTGCCCATCAGCTGTAATGCTGGGTGGGAAGAGATCAAGCATTTATTTTAAAGGATGCTCTAGCAGAAATTAAATCCTGCTTCCGCTGTTAAGAATCCAAACAAATTAAATTAAAAATATATATGTTGCCACATTGATAACTGCAAGTAAAACTCCTTTTATGGCCAGCACCAAGTGGCCAGACTGGTTTATTCTCAGTAGCCCTGTGTGAGCAGCAGCAGCTGTGTCCCAGGTGACTTTGGCCAGTTTTGTGGCCACTGTCAGTGGAATGTCCCTGGGATCAGGCAGCTCAACAGGACTGCAAAGAGCTGACTTAAAGCAGGATCCAGCTCAGACCCTGAGTGTTCTCTGGGGCTGTGATTTGGTGGTGGTGGAGGTCAGGCTGCCAGGCTGAAACCTCAGGCTGTGTGAACAGAAATGCAGTCCCACCCCTGGCTTACACAAGTACTGTGTGTACTGCAAAAAAATCATGATGTAGATGCCCCAAAATCTCTTTAGGAGGAAATGAAGTTCATTATCTAATGGACTCCCTTATACAAGAAAATCATTATACATTCCAAACTTATGTTATATGCAATGCCTTTACTTCCCCTAAAAATAGCTGAACTACATTTTTCTGGGCAGAAATGCTAATGGTAGATTGTTGAGTAGTGAATTTTTGACCTCATTTTATTACCTGTAGCTAAAGAGATTTAGATTCCTTTGAGCAGTCAGTGTTTTAAATGCAGATTCCAGACTGGTATGCTGTAATAAAAATGTCACAAGGTTTATGTATAGCAAACTTTAATTCTGAATTCTGGACAATGCTTTTTGCTCTGTGTGATTCATGAGGCCAGGTCCCTAGTTTTAGAGCTAAATAGAAACCCAGTTCTGGTGAGCTACTCAAAATTTCAGCATTTTTTAGTACATGGTGGGGGTAAAATACAAATGAAAATTATCCAAAAATAGAGGTTAATCAAAGCGTCTTATTTTTGTGAATCTGAAAATACTTCACTTTTATTTTTTGCCCTTCCCAAGCTGTAATTTTTTAGTATAAATTAATTCAGTTTTGAATTAAAAGTCTTAAAGCCTTTTAGTTTGAAGACGTCTAATCACTTAAATGATGTTGCTGACATCTGAAAATGCAGTGTGCTCTGTCCTTAGACATGCCTATTCACACTGGAGTGCAATAAATCAGCATTTTCAGCATGAAGTTAAATGCTATTAAAATGTTTCTGAGCAGTTCTACCCTGCCTAAGCAAAATCCTGGTAAGTGATGTAATCTGCTCTTACTGGAAGTTGCCCCACTGCTTGGGTTGCAAAGATCTCTGTGATAAATCTCCCAGGTTTCACCCTCCACAGAAAGTGTCTAAGCAGAGGTGTCCCCTTTTTTCCCTCTCCAGTTTAATTTAGTGGGTTTATAGATATTTCCTAAGGTAAAAGAATGCTAAGCTTGTAAAGCCAAGCATTAAGAAATGATGAAAGGATGGAAGTCACGGTGCCTGGATTACATTAATTCACAGCTCCCTTCCCTCTTCAGAGCAGGGACTGCAGCAGTGGGTTCTGTGGTGATGTGCATAAGTGATGAGCCAGGTCCTCAGCACATCCCAGTGCTCAGCATCTTCTAATTCCACTGGAGTTCCAGAGACTCAGGCAGGATGAGATGAGGCTTGACATTTGTGCAGAGCAGTAATGCATCCTGTCTGGGAGGGGGGACATACTTCATGGCAAGTGAAGGAGCTCATGCAGGCACTGAATCCCACCCAGAGTCACCCCTGGTGGCTCCCCATGGCCAGAGTGGGCAGTGGCCACTCCCAAGGGGCTGCAGAGGCTGTGTCTGTGTTTACAGCTGGGAGGGAGCTGCCAGCAGTGCCAGGGACTCAGCTCCAGGTCACATCCCCACCCCAAACAGGTGCAGTGCTGCCAGCAAACAGGAGGAGGGTGGGAAAGCACATTCCAGGCTGATTCCAGTGATAACCAGCACTGGGGACAGGGCTCAATGTCTGACCTCAGCCACGTTTCAAACCAGAGTTTTCTCTGGAAAGGGTCTGCCCCACAGGGAAGAAGAGGATGTGCAAACAGTGTAAAGCAAAGCCAAACAGCTAAAACATGGCCCTGGGCTGTTCTGATGAAGTTAAGAGAACTTGGGTTTTTCTCTGAGCAGATCATTAATACAGTCTTAATTGTATTTTTAATGGGATGTATGATGCTGTTTTAGGGGACAGAACTCAATTCCCTGTTTGCAATTTCTTTGAACCACACTGTCCTTTTTTCCTTTTTTTCCTATTTTCTTCATTATTTTTCTTATTATTAAAATGAGGAGAACTTTAAGCTAGCATGGAAAACAGTGGTTTCATCAGAGCACAGCACAGTGGTGCTCTAGCATGAAATTGCCAGTACACCACAGGACTGAAGCTTGGGAGTACCCTTAAAAACACTCTCCAAAGTGGGAGCATTGGAAATAGCTCAGAGAAGAGCATCTGGTCATTTGGCTGCAGTATCACATCATGCTCCATCGAGTGTAACATTTTGTGTTACAAACTCTTTCATGTACCAGGACATTATCAAAGCACAAGGTTGGGAATTTCAGGAAGAGATCAACAGCAAAAGAACTGAGGAAAGAAAATGCTTCCTTAGTCTTTGCCATTTTCTTCTCAGCCACTTTCCTGCAGGCTTGATCTAAATCTAACACGAGTTCCTCTTCAGAGGCAAGTGTGAACTGAATGAGAGAGGGGGGGAAATGAAGAGGAGTGTGATAATTGTGTTGAGATTGAAATAGGTTTCACTTGCCTAATGATGAGTCTGAAGCAAACACTAGAGATGAGCTACAGCTGGTCAGAAACTTTCTGATACAACAGAATATTTTGTGTTGCGAAATAACAGCTCATCCAGAGCTCCAAATGGTCTGTAGAACTCCAAATGGTCTGTAGAACTCCAAATGGTCTGTAGAACTCTTAATATTGATGCTGATTACTGAAAGCCTGGCTTGGGCTGGTTTCTACCCAGAGGTGCTCAGCTGTCAGCCTTTAGCTTGGTCTCAGCACACCTGGCAAAAGATTTTCCTGAGTTTTTCTGGAACCATTTTCAATCTCTCTCAGAACTCTTAAATAGAAATGAAAAATCCATTCTGTGGAAGCCATCCTTGGAGGTGTGAAAGTGATCCAGGATGGCAGCTGTTCCCAGAGCAGGGGATGGCCCTTTCCTGATTGACTTCTAGAGTAGCTCCCCAGTTGTTTCTCATTTTGGGGGGGATGAGAGGTGTAATTGGGAATCTCTAGGAAATAAAAAGGGCTCTTAAGATGGGAGGGGTCCTTTCAATCCTGGTTTCTGCAGCTGGAGTAAGGTTTGGTTTGGAGTAGAGTCCTGTGTGGTTGTCCCCAGCCCAGCAGCCAGTGGAGGTGAGGGTCACAGTCCCAGCTGCTGCCCCTGGCAGTGACCAGGGCTGCTGAGTGTGGCTCTGTTGGTTTCCCCAGGTACCTCGGGGTAAAGGACCTCATTTGGGAAAGAGCTTTTCTCAGGGCTGAGCTGTCAAGCTCCTCCAGGCTTGAGTACAGGGTCTGGGGTGAGGTTGTAGAGGGTTAAATGTACAACTGAGGTGTTACCTTTGCAGGAGAGGTCAGGTCACCATTTTTTATGGTGTTAAACATCTAAATAATCACCACTGGCAAGTGGAAGGGTTTTTGTCATGGGAGCATGAGAGTAACAGAGGTGATCTTTGAGAGTTGTAGGTTTGGAGGGTTAAGAGTTGTGGGGCTTAGGTTTGCTTGGCTTTGTTTTAATTCTGCCTGGAAGACTTTGGGAGGTAATAATGACATTTTTTTGCTGTACTTTTTTGGTGTGCTAAGGAAATCTCTAATGGACTAATAATTATCCTTGCAATACTGTCACCTGAATGAGGCAAAGCATGTTGAGCTGACCTGTGTGACAGGAACCTCTGAGCTGAGGAGCAGGGAAGGAATAATGCATGTGCCTGTGTTGTTGGATAAAGGTCCACTCCTTGGTGCCAAATTTATCATTATCTGCATTGTGTGCAACACATGGAAAAAAGGCAGCTTAACACTGTGCTTGGAAGAGCATTTCCTGTAGAAGGCAGCACATTAGCCAGCAGTGAGAGGTGCAACTGGTGCTTCTCCCCCAAAGAGCTCCCAGAGGAGTGAGAGCTGGCACCTCCTGGAGGAGCCAGAACAGGGCATGAGCAGGGAACCAGATCCCTGTTTGGCTGAGCACAGACAGAAAGAACCCAAACTTCATTAAAATACTTACAGCCACAAAATTGCAAGGTACTCTGAAATTTTGTTTTCTGCATGGGAAGAACAGGAAAGCAGGTTGGCTGAAGTGTTTTATTAGCATGTTTATTGTAACACAGCTCTGTGTGTAGTTTCACTGCTTGTGTGCTGCAGCCAGTCTAGACTCACACAGACAAATTCGCTCTGCATCCTCATATGTCATTGTTTCTCTTCCATGAACATCAGATTAGATTTCATGGCAGTGTTAGACACAGATTTAATGTGCACAAAAGCATTGGTCAAAATGCCAATTGCTTTCCATTGGTAGCTTTCTTTCAAAATAATGGAAAGGTGTTAGCTATTTAAAAGAGAGGAAAAACAAACACAGAATGACATAACTGTCATTTCTGTTTGTATTCTGAGCTTAGAAAAAGCAGATCTCACTGAAAAATCATATTTAATATGACATACAGAATTTATAGCATGAGAAATGCAGCCAAGGAGAACCCAGAGAAGCAGCAAAATACATTTGCAAAATCTGCTTTGGGTGCAACTGCATATCACATAGTCAAATGTTTTGACTGTGATAAAATAATCCATTCACGTCTTTTGGTAAAACTGTAGCTGCATATTTCTACCTAAAATGCCACTTAGATTTCCTCTGTGTCTCTGGGAGAATGGCATTTGCACAAATATCTTCCTATCAGAAGAAAACCAAATGATTCAATAACCTCAGAGCAGGTCCTGTCTGTAATTCCTGGCACACTCTGAGGAAGCAAGTAAATGAGTATGGCTTCATTAAACCAAGGGGAAACTGAGGCAGGAGGCTCCAAAGGTGTCCTCATGGGATGTCTGAGAGTCATCTGATGGCAGAGCCAGGCTGAAACTATTTAAAGCAGACTTTACTGTACTTCTCTACTAATTGCTCTGAATTCAAACCCTGAAATGGTTTCTGGAGGTAACAGTATGTGCAAACGTGGTGAGAACTGCACTTGAAATTCCTGGGTTCCTTTAGGGCCTGACTGAGTGAGGAAAGGACAAGGATGATGGACTTCAGTAGGAATGAGTGAGTCCTAAATTCTGGGTCTGAGTAGGAGTGTGAGAGCACATCCAAAGCAATCCTCTTGAGATCTGTCTTTTCTCTCCCTGTGTCCAGCTGGTGCTGGTGGGTTCCTGGGGGATTCCAGAGTTTCTGGAATCTTCTGTGGCTGGGTCACCACCGCTGTCCCTGATCCCCCAGGGAGGGGAGGTGGTGTCGTTTCTGTGTCTGCCTCCCCTCCACTGGCCCAGAGCAGCCCTTGGGGCCAGGCTGGCAGCAGTGGGGTGTCCTGCCCAGGCACACTCAGGTCATGTT
The DNA here is from genome assembly GCA_013398075.1 of Notiomystis cincta. Lineage (NCBI taxonomy): Eukaryota > Metazoa > Chordata > Aves > Passeriformes > Notiomystidae > Notiomystis > Notiomystis cincta. The sequence continues at coordinate 77,001 of VZRX01001238.1, forward strand.
CCTCCTTCACTCCCTCCCCTCACCCTTCTTAGCCCTCGGCAAGAAATCCATGACGGACGCTCGTGCTGCAGGACTGTGCAGTCCCAGGCTGCCCTGGTGCACGTGCTGGGCTGGCTGGTGGGTCTGTGAGCACTGAGCTGAGGATGTGCTGTGTTCCCCACCCCTCTGTGTGTGGCTCAGCCTTTCCTGCTCCCAGCCTGAGCCTCTGCTGCCCTGCTCTCGTGCCTTTGGCCGAGAGGCACCGATCTGCCAGACCCCGCGAGCCTCGGAGAGCTGCTGACAGTTCAGCTCCAGTTAGCTGCAGTTCAAGGTCAAATGGGACTTTAAAATATGAATAAATGTCAGGGTTTGCTGGCACATCGATCTCAGTCTTTTTGATTACTGCCAGATCGCATGAATAAATTAGCCTTGACAGGTGCGATAAATTGTATGGACTCCGGATCTCAAACAGTAAATGTTAGAGAAGGACGTGCAAGGCCTGGAGGGGAAAATACCCTCTGCAGATGCTTGCATTAAATGAGGTGAGCTTTGATACAGTGCTCAGGGGGTGATCTTCAGGCAGGAGGAGGCCTTTTGTTCATTTGAGATTCTGTGCCAAGCCAGAGTGCGTCTCCCACTCTCGCCTTGATTTGCTCTGTCAGGAGTTGGGGTTGCTGTGTTGTGAAGAGAAAGAAATCCGGTGCCTGTCCCACCCACTGCCCTCCCCAGCCTTCCAGGGGGTGAAAATGGCCTGGCCTCAGGCCTTCTGGGTCCCAAGAGAGGACAAACAGCAAGCAGGTCTCTAGACAGTAGCACAGAAGTGGCTCTCTGTGGAGGTGGCTCTCGATGTGTTGCCACACTGTGCTGAACAGAATCCAGCCACAACTGAATTCTGCACATCAGATCTTGGCTTTGCAGGGGCTTCTGACTTAGAAGCCACTGCTGATATTCAGAGAAACTAACATGACACAGAGTACATGCTTTCTTCCCTATGGTATCCTGAAAAACATAACTGGGATGCTTCGTTTCCCTCTTATGCATAAATATTAGCAATGTCAATCACTAGTTAATTTTCGTTTTAATAAGAGGTTTTTTCTTTTGTTGATTGCTAAATGAACACATGAAAAGAATATGAGGATGGGGTGGAGGTTTTTTGATCCTGTTTCATGTATCTCCACCTAGGAACTTTCAGTTTTCCCAAATCTACAATCAAATATTGTAATCCTCTCCAATATCAAACACATCACAAAGCCAGACTTTTTGTCACAGACATTTAGACTTGTTCTTTTACTGATATCCTTAAATTAAGCATGCCCTCTTTCTGCAGCATCATGCACACATTCTGTCTCCCCATCTTGATAACTCATCTGTGTGTTTGTGTATATAAGCCTGTGTATACATATTTATCTGTAAGTAGAGATCATGGACTAGTGCTCATTTTGGGCCTTTCCTCCTCACAAGGGCTTCTGTGAATATTTGGATTTATGCTGAGACACTGAGCTTCGTAGTACAGTTAATCTGAAATGCACAATATCAAATGCAGAAGCATTTTTCTCTCCAAAAGCAGAAAGGTATGGATGTGTTATATTTTGTAGCAAGAGAATTAAAGAGAGAAACTTTGGGTTTGCCTCAGTTGCTTTTACAAAATGAAAGCAGAACAGAGTGTAAATTCAGTGGATTTTAAATTTTTATTGTGAATGTTCAGCATAGCTCCATTGTCTTAACTATAAATATACAACCACCAGTTTTGCACATAAATTGTCCCTTCAGTATAGCATATGTATAATTTAAGAGACTATCACAAATCTGTTGTTTATATGCCAAAACGTTTGGGTTCTCTGATGAGCTGATACACCTTCAATACATGTTAGAGTGGAAGGAATTGCTAAAAAAGATTTTTACTTGTATAGAAATGCCATTTTTAATGCAAAAATAAGGTGGGGTAGGCAGAGATCAGGACAGAAAGGTCCTTTCCTGCCACAAGATGCTCGCCAGATGGATGATATCCTGCACACACTGTTCTAGGGAGGGTGCTAAGAACAGGGATGAGAAAATGGGGTGTATGACAGAAAGGAGGGTCAGCTGTGGTGCTGAGTGGTGAGAAGCAAATTGCCTAGCAAGAAAGATTTTGAGAATCACACAGCAGCTCTGGGAAGATTAGCCAATGCAGGCAGGTGTCTCCAAGCCTCAAAATGTGTGCTCTTCTGATTACTGGTATTAGAGAGGAAAAAAAAAATGTTTACAAAGAGATAGGGAGGAGAATGAAGATTATATTTTGAGGGCCAGGGAAGTATTGTGCCAGGCTTAGGAAGTGCAGAAAAAAAACAACTGTTGAAGTAAATAGATAAGAGAGAAGCATTAGTATTGCTAAAACTGGGGCTTCTTGAACACGTGCCAAATGAAATATGGAGGGATTTGCTCGTAAGAGTCGAATGATCTTCAGTCAGAAAGGCTGCAGAGATTATTAAGGATATTTTTTGCATGCCTACAAAAGTGCTTCTCTGCTTCCACTCAGAATATCTGTTATTTTTCTGGTCTGGGGGCAGGGCAGCAGAATGGGACATGACTTGGATTCTGTGTCAAACCAAGCTTTGCCAGGAACCTCCTGAGAGAAGAGGTGAAGTCAGCTTGGAAACTACTTTTGGTAGTCCCAGGTGCTTGAAATGAACCTGGAGGGGATGGATTTGTGGATAACAGACCATGAGTGTTCTGCAGACCTCAGTGTTAAGCCAGGGCTGGTATAAACTGAATCAGTCAATTAATTTTCCAACTTTGCCTTGCCTCCTCCCTCCCATCTCCTCCCCAGGCTGTTTTTTAACTTGAGGGTCAATGTGTTTTGCTTCTGGAATTGTGCTGAGGAGTTCTCTGGGCTGCAGCAGAAGTGGGAAGTGAGTTTTGGAAAGCTGCCTTGAGCCCAGGCTCGTGCCATTGTGTGCTCAGTAGTGTTGTGGGTGTTTTCATTCATACAGGTTACCCGGGGTTCTCTCCAGCTGGAAGCACAGCAGAAATAATTGCTGAGGGAAATGTGGTTCATTTTTCTCTTTCCTCATTAATCCCTATTCAGTATCTCTTCAGGAAGATGCAGTGGTGTGCCAGTGTGCTATAAGTTACTTTCTCTCCCTTTCCATTCCCTCTGCCTTTTTTAATTAAGCACAGCCCTGTTGTCCATCTTACTGAGGCAACATTTCCTGTCATGACAAATGTCAAAGGCAGTTTCTACATGAAATTATAGCAAATTGTCACACTTATTAAGATGGCTTTTTTAGATCTTTACACAAAACTTTGTCATCCTGCATACCTCGTGGGGCACTGAGTTTTTTTTGAGGATGTGAAGGGCTGTCAGCCACATCCCTGTTTATCTCTAGGTGCTTTCACAACAGTCTCTGGGGTAAACGGGGATCTGCTGTCAGTTCTGCCTGGTAGTGTTTCAGCATACAGAGCCAAAGCAGGGCTAAGAAGGTGTAAATGTAACCATGCTAGTTGTGTGACAGGCCCCAGCTTGACAGCCATGGAAATGAGATGCAGAGGGAGGTACATGTTTGGCTTTGCTCAGTTTTCAGCCCTGGCAGGCAGGTGTGCTATGCAAGCAGCACTCATTAAATCCTCTCTAGGGCAGTCTTGGAGGTTTGGGGATCTTTTGCAATGCACACATGGAGCTGGCAACAGTGGAAGTGTTTTGTGGGGATGGGGAGATGAGCCACTGGAGTGTGTGAGACGAATGGCCACGACCAAATCATCCTGAGCTGTGCAAGGGGGTGTTGAAAATTCCTATCATTTTCCCACCTCAGCTCAGCTTTTCTCCCAGTCTTAAATCCTTTCTTTTTGGCAAATCTTTAGACTTTTTCTCCACCTTCTGTCTCCTGCTCTTGCCAATGTATCTCACTCTATGTCATCCCTCTCCCATCCCTCCCTCCGCCTTTCCTGGCTCAGCTCCACCAGCCTTTAATGTTCCACATTCTCCTCGAGCTGTGCCAGTGACTTATGAGCTCAGTGCTGCTGTGGACACCAGACCTCTTAAGTACCTTAGCAACTCCCAGGAAAGCTCATAAATGTCTTTCACAATGGATGTTCAAAGTAAGAGAAGCATTAGAGCTTTGAGGAGTTTCTTGCCTAATAGGAGAAGCCTAGACTGGGTGAGAAGGGGAAAACCTATTACTCAGGGCAGAAAAACAGAGATACCTTTTTTAATTGCAAGAGCAACTAACCAGGTGTCCTGTCTGTGACATGAAGTGAGAATGTAAAGGAAATATTTTCATTTGAACAGAAATTAGTTCAGAGGAAAAGTAGAAGAGGCTTATGTTTTGTAGGGAAATTAGCCTTTGTTGATCACAGAGCTTCCTTTTGACATCCTCTCTGGCTGTAGAAAGGTGGTGGAGTAAAGACTTCTAGAGGTGTTATGCATTTGAAAGAAAACCTTGAAATTTGAAATGGTGGCCTGAGGAAATGAACACAGAGGTGAATGTAAATAGAATCTGATTAATGAGTCAAAGGACTCATTGGGGAGTGTCAAAGGGCTCCCTGATGGACAGGGAGAGCCCTCAAGGTTTCAGAACGAATCCTGTTCTGAGATGTGTCTGCTGTATCCCTTATACCTCTCTTATCTCTGGCCTGACTGTCTCTTCTGCTCCTTTGCTCTCTTTCTCTGTGGGGCTGCTTGTTTTTAATGCTGCCTTCTTTCTTTTCATCCCCTCGTTCCCCTCAGGTAGTTGGACAAAGCAGCTCAGAATTATGTCATGCTAATGAGAATCCAATGCTGCCTTTCTCCCACTTGATGGAAACAGACCTTGAGGCCTCACACTACACAAGGAGCAGATTGCATAATATGGACATGGTTTTAGTACAAAAACAATCATGGGGCAAAGAAGTGGAACAGAAAACAAATTTTAAATTCTTACAGTGCCTTGTATCATTAAATCCTGGATTTTTGGGTTAGGTGCATCCCTCTTCATATCCAGTGCAGCCAAATTGTTTTTAAGGATGGTTTTAATGCTAATAACTGCTTGATATCATAGACAGGTTGATTTGGTTGATTAATCTGGATGTTTCAGCTTATGTGCTTGAGTATTCCCAAACTATCAGGGGTTTTTCCAACAGCTTGGCTGTGGTGGCATCAAGCTGTGGCTTTTGATCCAGTCAGTCTTTTCTTTATTTTGAACCAAAACATTAAAATTCCTATTAATTTTTTAAGCAATCACCTGTGGATTTCTATTGGTTTGCATCAGTAAAGTGTTACAGGAGGGTGTCTTAGGGACCAGTTCCTGTGGATGTTCAGTGCCAGGTGGTTTGAACACCCTGACAGAGATGTGCACAGGCAGTGCCTGCATGCAGAGCTGGTGGAGGTTGAAGGAGGGAGCCCCTGCACACCCTGCAGTACTGCTGACATTCAGGTGGCCAATCCAACCTGAAGGATTGGTGTCACCAGGCTGAGACACTCTGTGCAATGATTGCAGCTGTCCTTTGTTTCATGTCTGGTTAGGAGGCGACTCCTTAGGGTCCATCTGAATGGAGAACACAAGCCTTGTGTCTCAGAGGAGCTTAACTCTCCATCAGCCTGAGTGCCCAGCAGTAGGAGTGCTCTGTCACCAGTGGTTCTTAGTGATTGACAGTCAGTAAGGCCCTCTAGAGTGACACTTTTCTACACATGCTTTTGCTAGGTTCAGGTGACATCCATGTGTTGGCTCCAGACAGTCATTTAAAAGACTCTGTCTGCATCTCAAACTAGTGCAAGATGAAGCATTAGATGTCATTAAACTGTGACAATGTGATATCCAGATTTCCAGCCCAAATCTGGGATGGAATGTGCTGTACATTGTGCTGTATGTAGGCATCAAGAACCAAGGAAACTGATAAATTGTAGTTGGGGTTCATTTTCAGAGTAGTGCCTAGCAATGTGGCTGGGCAATTCCATTAATATTAATAGGAATTTAGCAGATAAATCTCCTTGAATAAATTTTAGAAAATTTACCCTTAATGTGCCTTACATTTCAATAGGCTGAGCTGTGTTTTGAAATTCCATTTGAGAAGGGTGAAGTGATGGATATAATAACAAGGGACATGCAAAAAACAGTGGGATGCATATTTCTGTGTGCCACTAAAGGCTTACAATACTTTTAAATCAGAGCATCCTGGGATACTATTAATGAAATCCCCTTTAACCTTAAGGGGTAATTTTTTCTAAGTGATCCACAGGGGATTTGGCTGTTAAATTTCCATTAACAGTAATGGGATTCACAGTATTACAAAGCAAGTTCCCCACTAGCCACGCTGAAATTCTACCCCCTGCAGCAATTAATCATGCCCATTGGGCTCGTTAATGGAAATATGAGGGAAATTATCTGGCTAATCATGATATGTGATCAATTGGCTCTGCTGCAGTAATTGATTGCCCACGAGTCAAAGCCAGCTCACAGCCAAGTGACAACAGACAGGGTGGCCCTGCAGCCCACAGGGGGCACAAACCAAGGCTTGCAAGTAGATGTTCCTCCTTAGATTTTCCTGTCTTCCATCTGCTGGTTAACACTTTTCCAGCAGTCTTGAAGGGGCTTCCTTCCTTTGCAGGGTTGTAGCAGTGGCCTTTTTTTTTTTTCCCCTTTATTTTTTTATGGTTGGTTAACTCTAAGCCACTTAGCTGATTGGTTTGGGGGCCTTTTTCCTTACTGGCATTGTGTGAAGGTTTAACACTGCCAAAATGTGCCTTTAGCTGGGCTGCAGACTCAACTCTTGAGGATGTTTTTGATATGCATGATGGTATTATGGTTAAGCTGACTGGCAAACATGCAAATCCAGGAGTGCCATGCAAAATCAGTAGCATTTCTTCAGGCAGCAGCACATTAATTTATAGCCACACTGCATGACTGTGTCGTTTTCCTAATGAATTCTCCAGTGTGCAGAGGTGCACTAAACAACAAAGATAAATACTGGTGTGCAGAGGAGCATAATGCAGATTTATAGCCATAACAGCACACAGAGTACAGATGTTTTGCATAAAACCAAGATTGCTTTATGAGCTTTTGCAAGCAGGGGTATCTGTATTGTAACCAAGGTCTGTTTTTCAATGGGACTTGAAATTAATAAAGCAACAGGAATCTTCTTAAAATACATGTTGTGGCACCACCCCAACAGCAGCATCTTCTGCATGCCCCACTGTGTTTCAGCTCTTATTGTGAGCTGTCTGATGCCAGAGGTTGGGTGCTAAAAAGGGGCAATCCTTAAGATCACCTGGGCAACTGTGAAACAGATGTCATTGGAAAAAGGACACTTACAGGAGCACTAGGCAGTTTTTAAAATCCCTTCCAGAATGTGTTTTAGGTTAGCCAGGCACCAACATAATGAAGAGCTTTTCATTGCCCACTCTCTCATTTGGCACAGAAACATTTACTGCTTTGTTATTAATTTTTATATATTCAGGAGCTTATTTCTGTGGAAATCTTGATTTTTATTTTTCTTCTTGCTGGGAAAAATAAACCAAACTGCTTCTATTATTCTGGGTTTCTGTGGGGAACTTTACTAATGTACATAATGTGCAACAGCTGATGGCAAGTGATGATAAGTTGCTGGTACCACGGGGAGCTCTAGAATGAGAGGTTTACAAAGCCCAGTAAGTAATGAAAGTCCATAAACAAGACACTCCACGGAGCATCAGAGTGACAGAATTTTGGCTCCAAGATTGAGGCTGTTTGGCTGGTATTGGAAATCCATATAACATCCTTCCCTCCTGGCATCTGCTACTTTGAGAAGGTTCAGTTCATTACAATAACAAATTTCAGCTCAGCCTGATTGCAGTCTGTGGCCCCTTGGATGGATGGCCTTACTGGAACATCCCACAGCTTGCTCTCACACACTGGGTGCTACAAGACAAGGTCTCTGTGGTCATTTGTCACTCCCTGACTCTGGGCAGGGTACATGTGCAGATTTGTAGTTAATGCAGGTGATCTTTGTAGCCTTTCTGATCAATCCCACCTAATTAAAGGAGTAATTCCCTGGTTTTAGGACCAATTTACCTTTCCAAGATGGTGTGAATGCCTGCAGCTGAACTAATAATGAGGTAGCATCTTAGAGCCAATTAAGTGAAAATGAATCAGTGGAGCCCATTAGACTTGGTAGAGTTCAATAAGAGAATGGAGCAGGTGAATTTTTCCTTGTTAGGAACTCTGGTGTCTTGTGGAAAGTTGGAAAAGTCACAGCAAGCAGCTTCTCACACAGGAATGTCAGGCTCTAGCTCCTGAAAGGAATCCTCCTCTTCAGCCAGCAAACTGATGGCTTCCTAGAGCAGCTGTGCTTCTTAGGGGTTAGGGATTCAGAGCAACCTACATGGAACAGATTTCTGGGTGTTATTTTAGTGAATATTCTTGCAGCTCAGCCCTGGGTCATGAAAAGATTCTATTAATAAAACCAGCTGTGGAATAGGAAGGGAGAATGGTGTTATTAGTAACTGCAAAATGCTTTCAAAGCACTATGCATCATCCAAATAATTTACTAAATGGTTTCTGAGAAGAACTATTAATTAACTGGCAAGAATGAGCCACATTAACATTTGTTTATTGCACTATGTCTGTTGGCCTCATGGGCTTGGACCAGAAGAGAAATTATCAAAGAGGGGCAAATTTTAGCTGTGCATGGACAGAATATCTCAGTGATTCACACTGTGAAAGCTGCTTGGGATTAAGGCCAGGTGCAAAGCTGTGGTGCTGTGGCTGTTTGAGACTCAGTTCTGCCCTCCTGTCCTGCCTGATTCCCAGTCCTCCAGAGAAACAATTCAGTGGCTGTACTTTAATTGGATATTTAATACTGTGCAAATCAATTTGATGAGAAGAAAGAACACATTATCAATGTAATTTAAAATATGCATTTGTTTTTCTCTTCTGAAATGGGACAAATTTGAAACATTGATTCATTCTATAATTTGGTTCTTCTCTATTGAAAAGTGCACTTCAATAATCACAATGAGATAGAAGAAAAAACACTCAGGTTTTTTTCCAGTCCTTCTCTTCTCTGCTTTATTCACATCTACCTGTGTTTGTCTCACCTTTGCTTCTGTGTGCAGATCATTGGGGTTTGCTCATTCAAAGGCAGAGTGGGATGTGCTGGTATTGGAGAAACACACTTTGGGCCTGAATTTGTTCCTGCTCCATCATCAGGACAGGATGAATCAACTCCTTCTCAGCTTCCCCCTTGAGGCAGTAAAGAAAAAGAAGTGTGTTGTGTTTACCTGAATGCTGAAAAATCTGACCACACAGTGGCAGCCTTCATTGCTGTAACCCAGCCTGTTCAGAGGCTTAGAAAGGCAGTGGGTGAGTTAGAAAAGGCTGCTTGGAGCATCCATGTCAGCCTGGAACAGAAGCCTTGGGCTCAGTCCTTCCAGGCTGAGACATCCATAAAGTCATTAGATGGATTTTCTCAGCAGGTGCTGTGTCACCTGCACTGTTCTTTTTCCACAAAGGGGATAAAGCCAATTGATGACTCAGACATGTGAGCAGAGCTGGTTGTCACGAGTGTCTTACACCTCCCTGTGCAGGTGGGAGGAGATGATTGTACAGCTGTGAGCTTATCAAACAGACCCGTGTTGGTTTCAGTTGAAATCAGAGCCTGATGTCACCTTGCTTTGCAGGTGGAGTTCTCAGTAATTACAGCTGCTATGGACAGCACCTCCAGCAGCTGGTCTGCTGGGGGGTGTGAGCTGCTCTCAGGACATCAGGGCAGAGTCATGTTGGTTTCATTTATTTAAAAAAGAAATGCTGAATGGGATGCAGTAGGTTGGCAAAGTGGTTTTCTGTGCCTGTGTTCCCAGCACCCTCAGTGAGGCTCTTTTCCCTCTTGTCTCTGTTTACCATCCCCAGTTTTGGATTGCTTTAGATTGCTCCTCCAGCCAACAGAAATGTGTTTCACTGTTCAGTGTTTCACTTCAGTGTTTCAAAAGGGTGCCACTAAACTACTTATTCATGTCAACACTGAAGACTAAATCACTTCTCTCACTTACATGTCTGTGACAAATTTCAAAGTGTTTTCAGCATTCGACACATCCTTTCAGTGAAGATGTCAAGGAAACTAATGTCTTGCTGATTTGATTCAGAAAGAGTGAATCAGTTCAAAGTGTGAAGGGAACATCTGTGTGCAAAGTTGCCTTAGACTGCTAACCCAGACCTGCCATGTAAAGAGACTTCCACCTCAATTAGGGATTTCATAGTAGTCCACTAGGGTTGTTTAATTACCTGCATTTGCTTTGATATCTATCAATTAACAAGTCTTAATTATCTTTGTGTTGAGAAGACCCAAAGTATCCAGATCAAAAGGAAAAGTTTATATTGTGCCCTGCACCTCTAAGCCCTTAAGTGGATCTTGTGTTGTGCTACATGTGCCACACGCTGGGCTGGTGGGAGAGCACTGGGCTCAGTGACTTTTGGTTATGGATAAATATATATATTAGACATGAAAATGAGTATCTGAGGGCTCCAAAATACTGGTCTGGTAGTGAAGAACAAGAGAACCTTTCCAGAAGGAAGAATTTGCATGACAAAGACTTATAAAGTGTTTAAAATTTGATTCTTACCTCTTCCCCAAGTCCTAGGCTCTATCCTGTTCTGCTTTTTTTGGCAATCTCAGACTTCCTTAAAAACTTCCAAGCATCTTTGAGAGTAAGAAATATGTTAGCCTGACCTCTTGGAGACAAGCTCCCATCTAGCATAAGAATCAACTTGAAGTTCTGGTCTATAAATTTTGCTCTTGCCATTAGAGCTGAGAACCTTCAGCTGGAGATGGACTAAGAAAGAAAAACATTCAGACTTTTGAAAAATTGCCTCTGATTTACAGTGGTGACACAAAACTAAGTATTGAGTTATCAGCACATTCATCACTAGATTTAGTGCAGTATCTCAAGGTAACTTTTCTTTGAAGGGTGTTACTGTCTGATTTTTGTGAAGCAATCTAATGTTTCTTTTTCCTTGCACCTCAACCACCCCTTTGTGCAAGTTATTACCCATCACTTCCTTTAGGCTTTTATTTATCTGCCCTGTGTAAACCTGCTGATATTGCATTTTCTTTAACTTCTGAGATGTGTCCTAAAACTCAGTTATGGCCAGTGATAAAGGGCTTATGTCCAACTCTCAGCTGAGAGATGAGTGTGGTTTCTTGAAATTGGTAACAAGATGCCAGTCCACACCACTTCAGGGTATAAACCAGGAAGCTGCACTGGATCCAGAGGCATGTAGCACTTAAATTTTATTTATTTCTCAAATGTGTTAAAAAGCCTAGTGTGAAATGTTTCTTCCTTAGCAAGTTGAAAGCTGTTGATGTTTTTCCAGGCGTCCTTTTAGAGCTGCAATCCTGAAGGAAGCTGAAAGGTGCCAGACTCGCTATTTCTACAGTCATGTACCAGTGAATCAGAACAGCTTGAATTTAGTGCTGGGGGTTTTTTGACAGCTTGGAAATGCCTTATGCCATTGGAACTCATGCCTTGTGCATGGGATTCGCTCCTTCACCTGCTCAGAGGACAAACCTGTCAAGTTCATTCCTCGTGCCTGCTGAAATGTGAAATAGGACCTTGTAATACTAATTTTCCCCCTGTCTGCCTGCTCTTCCTCATACTCTTGCCTGGAGATTACCCTAATGGCATGTCCCATGTTGCTGACTTGGGTTTTTATTTCCAAATTAAGCCTTCTGTCCAGAATGACCTCTCTTTCCCATTTTAAAGACCAGACACACACTGGGTTTTGTGAAGGGCTGAGTGATCCAGCTCAGGAATCAGACCTGGGTGCTGAAACTGGGTCAGTTCCTGGGTAAGTGGCTCAAGAGGAAAATTAGCTGTTCTGAAGAAAATAAAGTCCTTATGACTTCCATCAAAATGCCAAGAGGCTTTTCATTTTCCAGGGTCAGCCTTGCCAGAAGGGGTAGGCTTCTTGATCCCTCTTTATTTTGCAGGGTCTGGTAATAGTAGTATGGAGCCATGTGGACACAAGTAAACCTGCAGCACTTAAAAATTGTATTAAAGCAGAGATCAAGCAGGAATTGAGAGAGCAAGGGAAGGGGAGTCAATATCTGGGGACTGAGAAGCCACTTCAAAGGAAAAATGATGTCGGGCAAGAAAATCTGAAGGCACAACATTAAATTCTTTCAGTGTCCCTGCATTATCTGTCTGCCTGTTGGAACATCCTCAAGTATTACAGCAGCTGAAACTGCTGAAGGGGAACAGCATGAAAAATAATAGAAAAATAATCTCTTTATAAGAAGTGGGGGCTAATGCCCAGAGGCATCTTGACAACAAACAAATAACAAATCCCTTACACAAAGGAGAGGTACTCAAATAAGGCAGCAAGCCTCCCTGACACCAAAGCCTGCTGAACAAAGCTGCTCTTGTAAGCCCTGCCCACTTGCTTGCAGTAGATAAATACCACTAAACCTTTCCAAAAGAAGCTTAAGAAAACTAACAAACAAATCACAAACAACAACAAAAATTCCATGAACCTGCAATCTTGGCTCTTTGCCCTGTCAAATGCCCAGGACATATTTATTTGGATGTGCAGCCAATAGAGACAATTTGGAAGAAAAGTGAGGGCCAGGTCCTCTGATAATGTAAATCCCTCTGACTTGATTGCTAGCCCAAAAAATCAAGTGGAGTGGAAGCAATAAAGTAATTGTAATATTAAATATTATTTTGGCTTGCAGTTTAGTGCCTTTTCCTTTCTCTCCCCTTTCCCAAGCACTTGTGCAGTCACACTTCTGTTTCTTCATAAAGCCAGGTTCTGATTCAAGGAATGATCAATAAAAAGGGTGACATTTTCCAGAGGAAATTTGATGACCTGGATGTCCAAATCCCATTGAATTTTCACTTGAAAATTTCACTGGTAACACTTTGGCTGCAGTTCTGTCAGATCCTCTCTGCAGGGAGCTTGCAGTGCTGTAGCACACCTCAAACTTAATTTCATACTTGTGGTGTTCCTTTTGGTGAGGTGTTTGTTCAATTGGAACATTCTGGAAGTCAGCACTGTGGCACTTTCCCTCAAGCAAAAACTTTGTGGAAGGATGCCAAGAGTGTGTATATCTATCCCAAATATATATATAAAAACCATATCCTAAAATTGTACATGTGTTTACATGATTTTAAACATTTTGTTTCAAAATACATGTAGCCATATGTCATTTTAATGACTGACAGGGAAACATGCTCCCAAAATTTAACTGGTGTGCACCCAGAGCCTGTTTGCCTGCTGGATGATTCCCATGTAGTAATAACAAGATTCACATATAAAAATAACAATAGAAAAAAAAATAGTTTATATTAAAATTTTCTGACCTGATTTGCTGGGTAGGAAAACACAGTGGTTTGTGTTTATGTTGATTTTTCATTAAATAGCTTGGAGAAGCTTTGGGATGTGCACCAGCCAGACTTTTGAGCAGACCCAAACTTTTACTGCACTTGTGCCAGTCCCCTTGATGCCATCAGGAACCCAGTGCCTGGTTCAAGTTATGCACATGCTGAGGGATTTTGCTGCAGGAGATGAATACAGGTGAGCTGTCCTGTCTTAGCCTGCAAACTGAGTGCCTCAAACCAAACAGTGACATTTGAAAAGTGTTGTAGCATCGATTTTCACAAAGACACCACGAGGAAATCTGTGAGAAAGCAGCAGGGAGCTGCTCAAACCAGCGTGGTCCTCACTGTAAGTGGATAACAGCAAGGAAGGGATGCTGACTGGGAGGGAGGAAGAAATACCAAATCTATTTTTCAGATTGGGAAGTGGTATTATATAGTTGCACCATCTTCATGGCTATCTCTTTCCTTGGATAAAAACTGAATTTTTAGGGAAGTCTCTGCCGTTGTTTCATCTGTTTTCTCCATTTGTGTGGGAGGACAGCGAGTGCTTTGAGGTAGGAGCTGGTTTCCTTTCAGTGTGTTTACAGTGCAACGATGCCCTCGTGTGATGCTCCACTGCCAGGATGATGGTGTGAACCACAGCACCTTCTGAAAAGCAGAACAGTCAGAGCTCGAGCTCTTCAGGCTCAAATCACCAAACCCTGCCTCTGCTTTGTTTCTTCTGAATGACTTGAAGGAGCTGCAAAAAGCTCTGTCCAAACAGGGATGGACTTTGATCAGCTGGGTGGGTCGTGCTATTCCCTCTGGCTTAGTGGTGCTGGCTTTCTAAAGAGCTCATCTAAAATGATCACAATCATTTTAAGCAACAGGTTCACAAGAGACACCTCCTTACATTACAGAAGCATTCCTGAGAAACAAGGTTATTAATATTTCATTCTCATATCTTATGCTATTGGAACTGCAGAACAATAAGGAGTTGCTGACAAATCAATCAGACTTGTCTTCTGAAGAATTTCACAAAAGCTGGTTTGGGGTTTTTTTTTGTGACATTGTCCTCAGTAGATAGGCTGAGCAGGGCTGTATTTTGAATTCTGTCAGGCAAAACTCTTGTCAGTGTGTGACCACTCTTCTCTTTTGAAGCATCCTTCAGTTTATATCAGAACAATAAGAAAGTTCCCAGGTTTTTCAGCCACAATTTTTGTTTAAATTCCTGTGTGGTGTCTTTATTGTGCACTTGGCAGAGCCAGGAGGCTGGATTGCCATTCATGGTGTTTATGTCTCTGTTTCCATTGTGATGCCACCCTGCAATGCCAAGATGTGACTGGATGAAAAGAGAGGGTATTTGATGGGATCTTTGTTTCTGAAGTACAAAGGTCTGTGGGTCCAAGACCGGATTTCCAAAGTGCTGCCATGGAAGAAGGAAACACTGGTGTTAAAACAGGTCTTGTATTCAATAGCTGAAACAGCAGAAAGAATATGTTTTATTAGCTGACATTTGTGCATAGAAAAAGTATGGCGTTTTTGAGCTGAGACTTTTCTTCAGCTCTTTTTTATCCCCAAACCACGTGGTTGTAACATTAAGCAGCATTTTACAGCAGGGGTGAAATTTATTTTGTATCATTCAGCTGAAGGAAATGAAAGTGATGTTTTCTGTAAAATTTTACAGCCCTGGGCTGCTTTTGAAGTGTGTAAACAGAAATATCAGATCTCATTTTCCTGCATATTTATCTGAGCTTGGAAAAGCAGCTGGTAGAAGCATCAGTTCTATGGTGTGGCAGGACTGAGGTGGCTGAGGAGGAGGAGGCAGCTTGGTGGGAAGCGTCCCTGTGGCCACAGAGGGTTGGAGCAGGCTGGTTCCCTCCTCAGCAGCAAATCCTGGCACCAAGCTGATGCCCAGTGCTGTCACTCTTGGGACTGCTAATTGCACTTAACGAGTTTGCTGAGCGCTGCCTGGCACAAAGGGGAGCAGCACCTCGGGGTTTTCTCCTGCTAAAAGCTTTCAGAAAGCAAAGAACAGAGCGGTGTCACGTTCACACTGCACCTTCAGTACCTTGGATCCTCACTTTAAAACTTCATCACTGACAAACGGTGCTGCAGACGTTTCTGCAAATCCAGTCTGGGCTTCTTAGGAGGGCTTTTATCATTTTAAAGCCGTGATGTTTCTCTCGCTTTTTCTCCTCTTTTCTTTCGCTTTCACAAAGCAGATGCTTTATGTTTATAGGTTCAGTTTCTGTATTTCAGCTGATGAAAATGGATTTTGTTGCTTTCTGAGTGCAAGAGTTGCCTGCCAGTGTGCCAGTGCCAGTAATCACCTCACTAATGGCACAGCTGAGCACTCACAGTGCCTCTGTGTTTGCAGGTACATTTTCCACACCAACAGATGGGCCAGACTGATGTAACTTGGAGCAAACTGAGTGCTCAAAACCTACCCCAGGTGCTAAGGTCACCCAGGGGACCACTAGGCAGCTGGGGTGTAAATGCTTTGCTTCTTTCCAGGCTTGCAAAAAGGCAAGGGGAGCTGGAGACTAAATAATTTCTCCTTCAAGCTTCACTGAATTTCCTCTTCTGGACCTACTTGAGAGTCAAGTTTTGCTCTCCCAGAACCTATGTCACTTTTAATTTTGCTTAGGGAAACTGAAGATGAGCCTGGTTCCAACCTCTGTAGGGCCAGGGCCTATTCTGTGGCTGAAAATGGCTGAGAAGGCTGAAAGCTGTATGACTGAAGTGTTCACTTTACATAAATGGTTTAAATTGCTGCCCTTGAAGATCAAACACTTAGAGAAGAACAATTTACTTTGTTCTTGGCGTAGATATCACCCATTGCAGACATAAAATGCTGGTTTGTCCTAATATGTGTCTTGATCAAATTGCTGGGGGTAGGAACCATTTCACAGCTGACACTTCAGTTAGGGCACAATTATCTTTAATGGCCTGTGCCCTTCCACTGGTGATGATCCACCTAAGAGAAGCAGTGATGTGCTGCACAGTGTGCCCAAGGAGGGAGTAGCACAAAGGGGGTCTCCCTGCTCAGCCAGCATCTTCTTGCTGTTGCTGAATTGGGAAATAACTGCAGGTGGTTAGAAAGAGATGCATTCATTGGCTCTGAGGAGCCCCAGATCTGCCACCTGCAAACTGAGGCACACCAATAACCAGGGATGTCTGGAGGACCCTCAGTCTAAGTCAACTCAGAAAGTCCTGCCTAAATATGTGTGAGCAAATTGTCAGGATTTAAAAACTACAGTGTTGTTTTTGTTAAAAACAGGAAAAAACCCACCCCGGGGTCTTTTAATTGCTGAGTGTTTTTTCAGCTTCTGATTCTCCTGTGTCTTCAACAGAAGGACATTTTATTATCTGCTCTTTACATGGAGAACACTGAGGTGTGGGGTGTCTTTTTCAAATACTCTGCTCTTGGCAGAACCAAAGATTCCAGCCAGCTCTGCTTCTCAGGCTTACAGAAATGCCCTACCCACAAGGTTATGCTGTCTCCTTACATATGTATATAATGCATAGTTAATACCCATGAAATCAGTACCTGAATTTTCCACAGTCCCTTTATCATCCCAAGACACATTTTTTTTCAGCTTCTTGCTTTAGAAAACACACTTTATTTTGGCTTCTTTCATAGTTTCTATTAGAAGTAGTCATGGTTTGATATTAATGTTTGCAGTGCTTTTGACACAGTCTAAAGCATGAATATCTGAAACCAGCTCTGCTTTGTATATTTTGTCAGCAGTTTAATGTCATTTCTCTTGCTGAGCAAGTGAATTTGTTCAGAATACAAAATGACTGTAATTTAGAAAAAAACCCGAAACCCTGCCTCCTGTGCAGCAACTTATGTGAAATATCAGAGAAGAAACAAGGCAGGGTTGGGGGAGTCCATTTGTTGATAAGTACATTTTTTACTAACTTAGTCTACTTTTGCTAAGCTCAGCACTTTAAACAAAATTGTTCAAAACACATCACATTCATCAACTATTGCTTGATTATCGTTGCTTTGGTTGTTGAGTTGTTTGGGGTTGTTTTTTCCTGGTCAGACTCAGAATGTCCTTCAATGATTAAATGCCATTTTTGAATAACAAATTAACCATGTTATCTACATAGTGAACTCAGAATTCATCACAACAAACGATGAGGACTGTTACTTGTCATCTGAAATTGTGTAATCACAGCTCTGCTGCGTTGTTTTGATTAAGTGGAAGATGATTACACAGATCTGTCTCACAAAGATGCAAGAGCACCCGGGGCAGATTTAATTCCATTCCTGCATAATGGAGGTTTTTGAGCACAGTTTTAACTTCCACTCAGGCCAGGGAAAATGCTTAAAACTATGCATGTGTTTAAGGCTGTGCACCCATCTGTTTCCTCATTTTTTCTTTTGCAAATGAAGGAATGGATGATGGAGCAGACTTTGGACAGGAAGGAACATGTGCAGATTTTGTCACCACACTATAAGGCACAGACTTCTGATACTCAGCCAAGCCTGAGCATCTCAGGGCCACAAATTGGTTTCTTCAAGTTGTAGTATCCAGAGCTGGAGTGAAGAACCCGGGCTGGCATCTTCCAGTTGGGTTTAGATCACAAGGACTGCTATTTTGGGTTAGGCTTTGAAGCATCAGAGGTCAGAATTGAAGCAGTCTTCTGTCCAGAATGGGGTCACTCAGGGGTCTCTGCTTCTCTGCAGTCATTATGACATCGAGGACTTTTGCTTCAAACCCTGGAAGTGTCAGCTGAGGAACTGAGAAATGAAGTTCAAGTCTATTATCTGCACTATTTCCCTGAAAGCACATGATCACCCTCTACAGTACTGCTCCATAAGATAAAAATAGTGTAGATATTTCATTTTAAAGTTCATTTTATTGGAGGTAAGTTTAGAAACATGAAGCCTCTCACAGCATCTGAATTGCTCAAAGACTCCATAAGACAAATTGCAGAAATATGCCACTGGTTTTTTTCTCAGCTGGCTCTTTTGTTGGTTTTTTTTTTTAATAATATGCTGAAATCCCAGAGGATTCCCAGGTCCAGTTGTGATAACAAATCAGGTGACAGGAGAGGACCACAAAAGCTGTTCTTCTGGCCAGCTGCTGCCTTTAGTAACTTCACCACAGCCAATGAGCCACTGCAAATTGACAACAGCCAGACTGAAAGTGCAGTTTAGTCTTGTTACAGGAGCACTGCCAGAGGGAAACAGAGAAGGAAACAGGATACAGACTGGATGTCAGTGATGGATTATAGAGCTCACTTCTCGAGAGCATCACTGAGGCAGCTTTAAATGCAGAGGAGTGTTGATGATCAAGGTATGGGCATTTTCTCAGGTGAGGAGGCTTTTTACCCTCCGTGGCTCTTGGTGTTTTCTGGGAAATGTTCGCTATGATTTTGTGAAAAGAGACAAATTGTTGCAGAGCATCAGACTAGGTACATAATGGAAAATTTTACTTGCACAAAAGGCTCATATAATTCACTTATGGCTGGGGTACTTGTGAGTTATTGGGCTTTCAGATGTGAGAAACAGCCCTGATAAGTCAGTGCTGCTATTGTGACCCATTGTCTTTTCCTTTACACAGTTTTTCTTCCTTTACCTTCTAGCTGAAGCATATTACAATTATTTGATTAGATCTGTTACATGCTGCTCCATGGAGCAAAATGATGAGACTGTTCTCCCAAGTGAAGTTCTGTTTTCAGGAATGGCAATTTCATCCTGAGGTTACTTATGCTGTTCTCAGTTTAAATGAAACCCAAAAATCATCTCTTCCCAGAATTTCTGTAGTCAACCTTTAAGTGCTCCAGAAAGTTCTTGCAAGATTAATTCTCATTTTTCACATAGCAGCACTTTCAGGCTTTAGCTGAGCTGGAAAGGTGAGAGAATGTTCCTGTGCCTTTTCCAGCCTTGCTGTGCTGAGGAAGCCAAGTCTGTGCCTTTGGGAAGCTCACCCTTCTGTCAGTGGGACAGTGACAGGAGCTCTCCTGGAGCTCAGTGCAGTCTGTCTGTCCCTCCCTCCTGCAGTGGAACACTTCAGGGGCTTCAGGAGTCCTTCACTGCTGAAACCTTTGGTGCAGCTTTGCCAGATCTGGCAGGCAGTCAGATCTCACAGCTGTTTTGGGAGGCCTCTGATGTTCCAAGGGCAGCACAACCAAGGCTGCCACCCACAGAAACAGAGCTTTCCTCCCTCAGACATCTTTGGCTCGATTTCATTAGCAAGAGGCACTACTCAGTGCCACTTCCTTCATAAAGTTTATTAGGTATTAAATTGTTTTATTGGGTATAAAATTGGTTTAGAACATTACATCCCAGGCTACTGTAGCTGTAAAGATTTCAGTGGCAATTCATGAGATTCATGGGAAATTAGAGGCAGCAAGACTTCCTGGGTAAAATCAAAAAAAGGAAAACCCACCCACACTGTATGTACTGCCTGAGGAGATGAGTGCTAATGAGATAAGTGTGATGTACAGCTCTGCTAGAAAAAAATTACATAAGTTGGAAAGATAGCAGGTTCTTCAGTGGGTTTCCTCATGGGTGTTTTCAGGAGTGCATTTACTTGTTCAACTTGGAGTTAAAAGGAGCTTTTAGACTCCAGAGAAGCACTGCAGTGAGGAGGAGAGGCAGCCTAAGCAGGTTGAGGTATTGGTGGTGAATTGTTAACAAGCCAAAAACCTACAAGGCACTTAACCAGGCATTTAATTTTAACTGTGTGAGTGGTCCTGCTCTAGTCAATGGAATAACACAGAGCTGTGCACTTAGGCAAGCAGTCAAGTGCTTGGCTGGATCTGGAACTACAGGCAATTGCAAATTGCTTTCCTGCCCTGAGTGAGGCCATTCTGCAGCAGCCAAGGCAGGAAGGGATTTCCTGATGATCTCAAGGGATGTAAAGGATTTCTACTCACACATTTTCCTTATGTCAGCAGACAAAGGCAAAAGGCAGTCTAAGGGTTAAAAATGGAAAACCGTTTGGAAGGTCAAAGTCGAGATAATCCACATGGAAAATCCTGATTTGGGATTAACACCTGGGAGTCCTTGGAGGTCCTGTGCAATCACTCTGATGGGCTGGGAGGGCTTTGCTCTACTGGTTAGAGAGGGAGGATTTGGGAACACCTGTCACCTCACCTGCCTTCTTCCCAATTGGCTTTTTTTGGTTTTGTTTGTTTGGTATTTTTTTTAAATCTAGCATGGTTGTCCCAAGGGCTGGCTTAAAAATAAAGTTTCCTTTTCCTATTAGAGGAAGACATTTACAGAAGATTTGCTTCTGAGGTGTTGTCACACATGCTCAGTCCTGGCCATGGTTAGTCCTGTTTGGTAGCAGCTGTTCCTTGCTGCCTACTCTTGAGTTTATTAATATAAAAAAAACTGACTGTACTGCTCACAAGTGCAGTAAGTTTGGGTTGCTGCACATCCTTAGTCATGACAAGCAGAGGAGAATGTTGGGGTTTTGTATCTTGGATTACCAGAAATTGATGCTCTGTGCATTTGTTATTTTTCAGCTCGTGACGGAGTTCTTCATCTCCACCTGCATCTCTTGTCCTGTAACCACAGTAGCTGTAGGGTGGGAAATTTGGGGAAAGAAATATTGTTTGAAGAAATTCTAATTCAACATCAAAGGATCATTAGGCTGAATTTAGCCCAGTCTAGGAAGCTTGCCTGATTAATTTTTAATACATAAAAGTTTTATATAATTCATAAACATTGGAGAAGTAAAGTTTACCAATTGATGGACTTTCTTTTGAGCTGTGGTATTTTCTTCCTCCCTAATACTCTATGAATTTGATGTACAAGGTTAAATTATCCAGCTTCCATCAGGCTTCTTTAATTAAACTGGCTAAGGAAGGGCCAAGATCCTGACCCAGCAGCTGACACAGAGAGCCCCATCATTTCTATTTGAGTTTTTTTGGTAGGTTTTAGCCTACTCTGACTGCAAAACCCATCAAAATAGAAGAGAATTTGCTACAGTGGGTCAGCAAGCTGTTCAATGTTTAATTATCTTTGTTGTTTAAAAAGCTTCCATTTATTCTGAAGTCAGGATTTCTCCAGCATGATCTACCAATTATTTGATTTCATTATGTCTTCTGCTACATTAAAGAGTTACAGCCAGGAATTTCTTCCTATGCAGCTGCTTATTAAACTGTCCCTTGGCCTTCTCTCAGAATATAGATTGGGCTTCTTACATCTCACTCTGTTGCACGTTTTTGAGGTTTAAAAACAACTTACGCTGTTTAGGAGGAACACTGGTGAAATGCATTTAATTTGTCAGAGGAGGACAAGGACTTTTTCTCGGTCAGTTTGGGGGAGTTGGGGCACTTTGACAGGTGCACAAGGGACAGGTTCAGCTGCAGAGCCTCCTGGTGCTGCCTGGCTGCCCCTTCAGTGCCCTGCAGTGCCCCAGGAGCAGCTCTGGCCCCGGGGAGCTCAGGGATCCCCTGGGAGCCTGGCCTGGCTCACCTGGGGCTGCCAGGGCTGCTCCTGCCACAGCACCAAGGGGGGCTCTCCAAAATAACAGAGCTGGGAGAGACTGGGTTGAACACTAATTTTGAAGTAGTGAGCAGAACTGATGTTTTCTGGCCAGAAATCCTGCAGAGATCTGCTAATGAGCAACAGCTCTCTGCCTCTTCCATGCAGAGCCCAGAGACTCACCAGAGCTGGCTGTGTTAGGATAATCTTTGGCTAAAGATTTCCAAAAATTGGGAAACCTGAGTTCATTTTTCCAAAAATTGGGAAACCTGAGTTCATTTTTTCTGGCTCTGCTGTAGGTTCAGATTTGACTTTGAATAAGACATTCTCTTTTAGTATATTCAATTTTATTTCTATGGCAGAGGGGAGGAAATATTTCTTTCTGTCCATGTCCACCTTTCAGAGGATGAAATGCTCCTGGTGTTTCAAAATGCATCTGGATGTAATCAAGGGTTCCATAACTGCTGCCACATTAACAGCCACACTACTGCTCTTCTAAAAAACTGAAATATACCCTTTAACAGGTCCATGCCAACACAAATTATAGTTGGGCATTTTGTTTCCAGCAAAGCTACGAGAAATATTGTCTCCATCTTCATTCTGAAACAGAGAGATCTGCTTGCTTAGCCTTCCCAAATCTGTTACAATGATGCAATATGATATTATTTAAACTTAAATATCATTTTTAATTATAGCTATCATTTTGAATTATAATTTACCCAATTTATGGAGCATTTGCACAACCAGCTCAAGCAGCAGGAATGGGGGAGTATGGAAGGCAGGGGGAATGAACCAGGAGTGGCACAAACACCTCTGGGGTCAGGTCTTTACTTAGCCCAGCCAAAATAAACCAACTAAGCTCCAGTTTGGTCTGAGCAATGGGACCCCAGCAGCCACAAAGCCCTTTCTGCTGCAGAGTACTTGAATTATTCTGTTAAACACAGCATCCTTTGTGTACAAATGGAATTGCTCAGCATAGTTCAGCTGCAGAGCAGAGCTGGTTGGCAGAAGGTGAGAGAACAGGGGAAATGGGGAAGGGGAATGGTTGTTGCCATCACCTGACAGAGGAGATGATCAGGCTGGAACCCCCCTGAAAACACGAGAGGGAGAAGCAGCAGAGCATGTAAACATTGACACAGGGGTTTGATAGAGTGGACACTGTAGTTAGAGCTGGTGAGGAAATCCCTGGGGGCCTGGACTGTGCTTATTGCTTTTGTCTTATTTTATCTCTGCAGAGGTATCAGCTGCTTGTGACAGCCTGGCTCTGAGAGAAGATGGAAAGAGATTATTTAGAGACAAGAGGACAGACAAGTGGCTTGTATTCCATGTTACTCACAGCAAACGTGCTCCAGGGCAAAATTAAATGAACTGCAAGTCCAGAAAAGTGCCTTCATAAAACTGATGTAAAGCTATATTTTTTTCAGATTTTCTTAGACATGATAGGCAAAGCAATGCAGCTGCTGTAATTGTTTTGTTGGTTTGGGTTTTTTTTATCATCCATCCCATTTTACCAGAAAAGCCTTTTTTTTTGGACAGAATTGTATTTAGGTTGAATAGGAAAGACTCTTGATTATTTATTTGGCAGCCTAGAATGTTTACAACAAAGGCTCCACAAATAAATAGTTGGATGAAACCTGGAGCTCAGTAAATGAAGAGCACTTGTGACCCAGCAGGGATAAAACACATCAGCCATGTGATGAAAGAATTACTTAACCCTGTGGCACTGTCTCTTTCACTTCTTGGAAATTCAGACTTTAATGAAGCAAAGTAGCATTTAATGATTACTGCCATTCTACAGAAACAAAAAATTACTGGAGTAACAGAGGAGTTGTTTTTATTTATTTATTTTAGCCCAGCTGAAGCTGAAGTGGATATTCTGAAGTGAAAGTGCAGGCACTGTCTGGGAACATAAAATGCTGTGGGTCACTGTGTAAGCTCTGTATTTATTCTAATGCAGGATTTTTCTGGTCACATCTGACATGCTTTTAAGGTCAGTTTTGTGCTGCTATAAGGGAAGAATGGTGATGAATGACTTCATTAGGGAAGCTGTGAAAAGGGAAAAGGTAAATGTTAATGCCTTCTTTGTAATCAACTGATGATCTTTTTGTCTATAATGGGACATTAATTTGCCAAATAATCTATCTGAGAAAGAATACAGATTTGGCCAGGAAATTCACGTGTTGAGAAAGGAGAAGGCATTGCACTACATCCTCAAAAAGGTTATTTTCAGATGTTGTTGAAACAAAATATTTTGCTGGATCTGAAATGAACTTTCATTCCATACTTTGAGTTGTCAAACACCTTGAAATGTCAAGCACAATTTTGGTTCAGTTTGAAACCATATCTGTATCTCTATATATTTAACTTCCAGAAATCTCTTGCAAACAAAGAACATCCCTTATTTGCCCAGCATTTTTATAATATGGGACACTATCTTCCCAATAAGCTGAAGCTAATATTTGCAGAGTTCAATTGTGAGGACACTTTTAGCTCTTGGGAAAAATACTGCCAAATGTGTGTGTGGATTTCCACATCCTTATGCTAGATGGAATGTAGCCTAGGTAATTTAAAGAATAAAAACATGCCTAGCAAAGTCTTTTAGATGTCACCATTGATAAACCTCTGTTGGTTTCTTTATACAATACAACAAACAACCAAAAAGAAAATCCACCAAACAAAAGAATTTGTCAGCTAAAGCAAACCCTAATCTAAATCTTTGTAAATGGGACTAACTGGTCTTGAAGAAATGAAATGAAAAGAACCAGTAAAAAAGAAAAGATCTGATGCTACACCTCACTTCAAATTTCCCTGGAGAGGCAGCAGTTCTACAAATGTGACAGCCTACTTTGCAGTCCTGGAATCTGGAGATTCTTTAGGGAGCTGTCCATCAAAATCACAAACAGCCTTTTTCTTTAGTGTTTTACCCAAATTGCATCCCCTTCCCAGCTCTTTAGGTGATGTACAAAATAGCTTCGTTTGTCAGTCACTTCACAGCCTCTGATTAACGTTAATATCTGTCCATTAATAGCAGCAATAAAGCATTTAAGCAGAGTGAATCACTGGGACATAATGGCACTTTCTCCTCTAAAGTTCCTTTTCTCTGCCATTTTCCCTTTCCTCTGAGGTATCCAAAAACTGTTCCAGACATCTGCTGTCTGATAGTCAGAAAGGTAAAGTCAAAGCATGTTGTAACAGACTCACCAGAGGGTTTTATTTCCATTTTCTCATGTTCTTTTTGCAGCTCAGGTAGCTGCCAAGCCTGGTGGTGCCTGGGTGAGAGCACAGTGTAGGCAGAGGCATTTTTCAAGCTTCAGACATGTTTCAAATATCCTATTCCAGTCTTTTATGGGCATTGCCCCTCCTCTGGCACCTTCCCATAGCCCTGGGAGGAGAATATTAATCATGGGTTTGTCATCCCAAGTAAATAAACATTCCTGGTGAAAGCCATGGAATGGCTCACACACATCTGCATCTTGTGTTTAAGGATTTGGCACTTACTGTGTAAACCAGGACATCAGCTGAATTCAGTAATCATGTGTTGTTTCAGTGAGCAGGTGCTCCAGATGAACTTGTCCATTATAAGCAGGTGATGATTTGTGAGATTTTTGAGTAGAAA
This sequence comes from Notiomystis cincta, assembly GCA_013398075.1. NCBI lineage: Eukaryota > Metazoa > Chordata > Aves > Passeriformes > Notiomystidae > Notiomystis > Notiomystis cincta. The sequence continues at coordinate 102,336 of VZRX01001238.1, forward strand.
TTGCATGTTTAGTTTGCTGATCTGATTTGGAATGGGAGTGTGGGAAGGGCTGCCTGGAATTACTTTAATGATTTGTTGGTACTTCTACTGGCAAACTGATCTTTTCCTTACTGCTCACCTCAGATATTTTATTATCCTCCTAGAGATCAGTTTCCAGTGTAAAATTCTAGCTCCACTTTGAGTTCTGCTGCTCAGGGCACAGGAGAGGAGGCTTTAATGTGGTGTCACTGGTCTGGCTGGGCTCTGTGCACACGAGGGATGAGCCCACCCCATTCCTTACAGCTGGATTATCTCTGCTGCAGACCTAAAGCACTGAGATTTAGTAAGATTTATGGAATATTAAGGATGAGCTATCAGGTGGATGTCCTGGATGATCATATTCATGGTTCTGTGTTCCCTGGGGAAGGTCATGGGGAGGAGCAAGGTGGATTAATTAATGCTTTGAGGAACAGGAGTGCTGCCCTCATCCTCAGGCTGTCTGCAGGCAGGGTTTGAACAGCACCAGCAGGAGATGGAGGCTGCCACAGCCCCCTGAGTGCCAAGCATGCAGCATGAGGACAGTGGGTTTGCTCATTTCTGCCATTCTTCACATTCTTTCTGGCTTTCTTTCCTTTTTTTCCTGTTAGCACTGCCCTGGAGGTCATTGTGGAGCTGAGGAGAACTCAGCTCTCCCCTTGTGTGTGTCCCTTAGAGGTCCTGGTAGAGAACATCTCTGCTGGCCAGGCTCCTCTGCTGCCTGGAGACCTCAGGTGCCAAGGCTTGAACAAATGAAACTTTTTGTCCTTCAGCCAGCAGGCAGCCAAGTGACAAATGTGCCCCATCTCTGATGGCTTCAGTGACCTCTGGGCTCTGTGACCACCCATGGTACTGCTCTGTGCCCCTAACACCGAGCTCTTCCTGTAACCATGTTCAAAGCTGAATTTAAGCTGAGACACCAGATGTTTTCATGGTCTAAAATATTAGTAATTATTCTGAGTTTGTAGCATTTCTGCCTTGGAAGAAGCTTTTACTTTAATAGCCCCTTTTTTTTTTTTCTTTTTTTTTGAAAATGTTATTCTAAGTAGATCAGCTTGCTGAAATTTGCATCGTAAAAGATTGTTTTGGAACAAAGCAGGATCTAATGAGCATATAGTAAATCCCTTGGCTCTGCAGCAGAGCCACAATAAGCATAATAGCTCTCACTGAATGAATCCCTTGCAGCCTAAAAGCTTTTTTCTTTAAAATGAAATAGCAACCCTGCAGGATTTAGTGTAGACAATATGCAAAGATCATTTAAGGGTCTGCTGTGGAAAGAGAAAACAAATGAGGATGACTCCAGTTAGGGTCCTTTGAAAAGACCCTTTGTGATCACTTCATTAGTCAGTCTGTTTCAATATTTTCTCATTCAAGAATGACTTTATTCTAGTTGAAGCATCAATAAATTCCACTCTTTATTCTTCCTCCCTGTGGTCCCAGCTAAAATGTCAGGAAGCATTTTGTCATTTTTCAGCCTTCTTACTTGCACACAGCAAGTATTAATTCATTAGCAAAATGCTGAAAGTGTGAACTGCTGGTGTTGCACAAGAAAGTTGAGAACTCACTTTGGTGGGTGAAAAAAAAAAAGTTTAACAGCTTTTATTTTTTACTTTCTTCCTGGCTTAGCTTAGGTGACAGTTGGAGGGAGATGGCATTGGAGGGTTCATTTTGTGCTCTTCAAGAGATTTCTGTGGTCATGTGAACACCTAAGGCACCCTTACTCTGACTTAAGTATTCTTGCTGATCTCCCCCTGGCATGTGGCAGAGATTAAATGTGCTTTGGAGATTGCTGCCATGCTCAGCTGATGTAATCTTGAGCATTTTCTGTGGGCTGGGCTGTGGCAGTGAGTGCACTGTTGTGGTGCTCACAGTCAGCCTTGCCTGGTGCTTTGGTGCAGGTTAATAAAGCACTGTCTGCCAAAAAGGGTATTTTCCTAAGAACTTAAGTGTTGCAGGAGCTCAGCTGCAGATTTTCCCATGTAAGCTCAGTGTACATAAGACTTTATCCCTTGCTGGGGTTTGAATTTAGAGGGAGATTTTCTCTATGGTCTCTTGGGATAAGTGAGGAGAAACGACCTGAAGCAATCACGTGAAGGAAATGTGAGGAGCAAGGATAACAGGCTGGTCTTTAATACTGTTTCTTATATCCCACATAGATTGTATTTTTCCAAGGCCAATTTGTTGAATTTTAACAGTTACAGTACAAACAGAATCTGTGCTGACATGTTTACAGAAATGACTGACAGCAATTCTATTGGTTTGGGAAAAAGTTGAGTAAATTTGTAAGAAAGCAGAAAATTATTCTCATCAGATGCATTCTTAAAGAACACGTTCTGAGAAGCATCTGCCTGGGACAATTAGCAAACTCCATTAGAGATACCAAATTTCATTTACTTAGAGGGGAAAAATGACTTGTGCTTGCAAAACACAGCATATATGGTATTAGAGCAGAAGAAATGTGCAGCCTCTTTCAGGCTTGAGGAGAATTTGGAGGAAATAGAGTTATTATCTGTAGTCTGTGAAGTTGGAGGGTTTACCTCAAAGCAGTCTCTTTCTATGCCTGTCATTTATGTGATAGGAGCTGTTAACAACTCCTGGAGCATTTTGAGGTGCCAACACTGATTAATTTGCAAAGAAAAACAAGCCTTTGAAAATTAAACCCCTGCTCTTTGGCTATCCTTTCTCCCTTCTCTCCCATTCCTCACTGCCTCCTCACCCATCAGATCCTGTCCCTGAGCAGGTGTCAGGGACACTGGAGAGGGGGGATTTGTCCAGCATCACTGCCTGAACTTCCCTAGTGGGAAACAAGAATTCCTGAGCCAGCAGCAGCTTTTGGAGTTTGGGATATTTCATTCTTTGAGGTCTGTGTGGAGGCCCAGCAGAGGCACTTCATTTCAGAGAGTCTGGAATTTTCCTTGCAGAAGGGAGATCTGCTTCACACATCAAATCATCAGCTTCTTCCCCAGATGTGGTTTTTTCAAAGGTGCATTACCCTTTGTAAAATTGGTGCAAAATAGGGGTTTATGGAGATCGGATTAGTGGCTAAAGCATATGGGGCATTTTTAATATCATTTTAAATCCTATCTCCTCCCTTGCATAGCAGCTAGTCTACTAATTTATCAGCCCTGGTTCTTTACACACAAAGTTTATCTTTACAGCAAGATAGCACTTGCTGAGTGCTGAGTTTCTCTAGAACATGTTTCAATTTCTTCATGCTTATCTATTTCCCTCTGTAAGAGGGTTAACAGAAGGGTTTTATCTNTCTTAAAGAACACGTTCTGAGAAGCATCTGCCTGGGACAATTAGCAAACTCCATTAGAGATACCAAATTTCATTTACTTAGAGGGGAAAAATGACTTGTGCTTGCAAAACACAGCATATATGGTATTAGAGCAGAAGAAATGTGCAGCCTCTTTCAGGCTTGAGGAGAATTTGGAGGAAATAGAGTTATTATCTGTAGTCTGTGAAGTTGGAGGGTTTACCTCAAAGCAGTCTCTTTCTATGCCTGTCATTTATGTGATAGGAGCTGTTAACAACTCCTGGAGCATTTTGAGGTGCCAACACTGATTAATTTGCAAAGAAAAACAAGCCTTTGAAAATTAAACCCCTGCTCTTTGGCTATCCTTTCTCCCTTCTCTCCCATTCCTCACTGCCTCCTCACCCATCAGATCCTGTCCCTGAGCAGGTGTCAGGGACACTGGAGAGGGGGGATTTGTCCAGCATCACTGCCTGAACTTCCCTAGTGGGAAACAAGAATTCCTGAGCCAGCAGCAGCTTTTGGAGTTTGGGATATTTCATTCTTTGAGGTCTGTGTGGAGGCCCAGCAGTGGCACTGCCTGTGCAGGGCCAGGCTGCTCTTCTCACCTTGAAGGGTTTTTTGCAATTTCCATCCCCCACCAGCAGAACATTTCANAGGCACTTCATTTCAGAGAGTCTGGAATTTTCCTTGCAGAAGGGAGATCTGCTTCACACATCAAATCATCAGCTTCTTCCCCAGATGTGGTTTTTTCAAAGGTGCATTACCCTTTGTAAAATTGGTGCAAAATAGGGGTTTATGGAGATCGGATTAGTGGCTAAAGCATATGGGGCATTTTTAATATCATTTTAAATCCTATCTCCTCCCTTGCATAGCAGCTAGTCTACTAATTTATCAGCCCTGGTTCTTTACACACAAAGTTTATCTTTACAGCAAGATAGCACTTGCTGAGTGCTGAGTTTCTCTAGAACATGTTTCAATTTCTTCATGCTTATCTATTTCCCTCTGTAAGAGGGTTAACAGAAGGGTTTTATCTTCTCACTGTTGTCACATCTGAGATCTTAACTGGCTTGGGGTTCTGTGTAACCTCTAAGAAACATGTGAAGGACAGCCTATGAATTTGCTACTGAAGAGCCACCAGATAAATATAAAACATGCATGTGTTGAGTGGCTCATTGCAAGAACATTATTGTTCCACTGCCTGTTTTATTTTCTTTTTTCTGAAAGCAATTCATCTGTAAATACCAGAAAACCTCAGGGGATCAAAGCTGAGAGGTCAAACTCAAAAAAATTCTAACAAATTTTAAAGGCTAATCAAGTACCTATGAAAAAATCATTTTACTTTTTTATAAAGAAAAGGTATCATTTTGAGTCTGCCACGAAATTCACATTAATGACTCTACAGGAGGATCTTGTAGCACACCCTTGAACTCTGCTGTAATGGTTCTGGCAAAAGCAGCAAGCTTCCAAGTATTCCTCATTGGGACATCTGAAATATTGATAAAAATAATAATCATAAAGCAATAATAGAGCCAAACATATCCTAAAGACTTGCATGGCTACATCTGCTCTATCCTCCATATCTCTGCTTCTCTCTTCAAATTACCTTCTTGCTGTCTGAGCCAGGCAAAAAACCATGAGGGGAGCCCCAAGTGAAATTCAACCCTCCAAAATCATTAATCCAAAAATGCTGCTCTGTGTTCCCAGCCTTCCAGGACAGCAGGAGTAAGGGATGGGTATTGGCACACCTTGAATTAGAAGGCTCCTAATAACAGAATTATCTCTCAGGTTTGAGGTTTGTCCCCCTCCCTCTGGCTCTGCTGAGAACACAAAGGAGGGACTGTCACCGAGCCAGTGCCAGCATCACCCAGCCAAGCACCCCTTTGGCTCCTGTAACTGGAAAGCACAGCTCAGAAGTTTCTCCTGAAACCTCTGACAAAACAAAGATCTGTGCATCTTGAGATGTGATTTCTTCCCTTTTTTTAAGTCTCTTTTTGGCAGCTAAAAGTCTCTCTGATGTAAGCTGGTTTGTCCCAGCGTGGAAAGATTTTTGCTCTATAAGTGCACCATTAAATAGCACAGGCTATTTTGAGAAATGACAGTTGGGACTTTTTTAAACCATAATTATGGCTGCCTTTAAAGATGATGATAAAAATGCAGTTGATGAACAAAACGAGACCATGTGATTAATTTTTCCATATGATGTGTTTGATTGTGACAGCTCCCCAGTCCCTAACAGCTTCCTATGTGAAGTGAAAAACACAGAGAGAGCACTTTATCTAGCACAGCTGATTAAATATGACTCTCTAGGCAGCTCTGAGACTACGTGGAAGACAGAATATCCATAAAACTCCATTAGAAAACAAGAAAATGTCAGGCTATAAATTACTTTGAAAGATCAGTTTTCAGTGAACTACGTAAACTGTCAATATCAGGGATGCAGGAACACTAAGTGTGCTACATTCCTGTTAATTTTTTATTTCTGGTGTGGGCACTACAAGAGTTTGCACATCCCTTAAGGGCTGGAGGGTAAGTACAGAGCTCCCATGTTTCAGGTGGGAAAGGATTTTATTGTCATCGTTCAGACATACTTGGAAGAATCACTTCTGATTTAGACCTTGTTGGTTCATGGCTGACTGGAGAGAGAGACTGAAACTACAGCATCCTCTTCCCCTGCAGGTTTTGGAGAATTAAGAGTTACCTTTCTGTTTGACTTCACCAGAGCAGGGATTCTCCTGCACCTGCAGTGTACATGGATTTTATTTTACACTGTGGTGCTGTAGGGGCTGAGAAGGGCTCAGTGGTGCCTGCTGCTGTGAATTTACTACGTGTCCTCCTGCCCTTCAGGTACTGCACCTTCTGTCAGAAATCAGACTTCTGTCACCTCCAGGAACCACAATTTGATCTCTCTGTCAGGTCCAGCTGATAAATTAAACCAAAACTGCTTCTTTTGAACACTCTGCACTTTGGGAAAATTTCTAAACTAAAAAAAGTGTTGGTTTTAATGTCATCAAAAGATTGTGTTACTCTATTTTTACAACAAAGGTTTGTGTTTTCAGTTTAAACTGACCTTTCAGATTATATATATATATAATTTTACATTTAAAAAGCTTTTAACACCAAGCAGGTATTCTGAAAATCATCAGTTACTCATTTTCAGAAAAACCTTTGTGGGGAACCCAGGTGGAGGTAACAAAGAGCTTGTGTTTCAATTAGAGAAAACATTTTAAATGGATGTTATTCTTGCAAATTTAGGTTAACAAAATTTCTGAAACATGTAGAAATTCTTTCATCATAGAAAAATCTTTTCCAATCCTGCTGTGGGTGTGTGTAGGCAGTCTAGAAGACATCTGTTTCTGGTAGGCTTTGCCTTGAAAATCAAAGAAAACCTGAGATCCCTGACTTTTAAGAATTCCCACACTGGAATATCATAAAACAGGGATATCTGAGCTGCTTTAAAACCTCCTCCATCCCTTGTGCTGCCTTCACTCAGCAAAGAAAGTTTGAAATCTGCAAGGCTACCTGTGTGAAGTGCTGCTCAGGTGGAGTTCAGGAGTGCTCCATAAAACATCAGAGCCCAGTTGCAGCTCAAGGGTTTTGTTCCAGGACGTGCTGAACATCCCTGTCTGGAGTGCTGCTGCTGGCAGGGCCGTGGCACAGGGGCCAGGTGACATCCTCTGCTGGGCACATCACAAATGAGGCACCCTGCTGCCACATGGGGGGTTTGAAGCTGCTTCCTTCCTTTGCCTTGCTGCTGGAAGATGCAGACTCTGATAATTCCTTTCAGGAAAGGACCACTGAAATGGCCTCAAGTTCTTGGAAGCAGATAAAGCCCAGAGCTGCTACAGCACCTGTGCAGTGACAGCTCCAGAGAGATTGCTGGGGAATGGGCTCAAAGCCTCAGGGTACTGGAAATTTCATTAATTGCTCCATGTTCTATATTATTGGAGGAGCTGGACTAACCCCAGCTCTCCTGGAAAAGTCAGCAGCTTTTAAAAGAGGTGGAGACCAACCTGGATCTCTCTCCCCTGGAGTTGCTTTGGCATCTATAGGCTGGTGGTGTTGAGAGGAATGGCTGGAAGTGGGGTGTCTCTGAGGAGGGGTGACAGTGTTAGCAAAGGGGGATATTTGGAAGCCAATCCCTCACCCACTGAAGTGTCCTTTCCACTACTGCACATTCTGGGATGCCTCATCTCTCCAGCTGCTTAAATCAAAGGTGTATTTGATGGAAAAAATAGTTGTAATAGAGAATCTGAGACTTTTCTTTTTCTCTCTCACTGAGCACCAGGGTGTTTGAACTGCAAAATTCACAGCAAGGTACAAAGTTCTTAAGGACCATGATCTTTACTTCCAGTCTAAGTTTTCAAAGTTAAAACTGTCTCCCCAGCTTTTCCTTCATACTGATGCCATTTTTATTTTTACCTATTGATTTTCCTTTTAGTGAGATCATCTGTACCAAATTAAATAACCCTGTGCAGTCACTTCAGTGTACAAAATAATGTGATGTTCAATTTACAGAGCACCAAGTCCATGGAGAGGGAAGAGCCCTCCCTGTGATCACTGAGAGTCTCTCTGGAGCTGCAGCTGCTGTCTTGCCAATGGCAAATATTAAATCCCAGGAATAATATTAAAAATACTAAAAATGGCAAATATGAAATCCCAGGGTATTTCTGAGCTTTGACATTTGCTCTGCAGGACATGATGCTGTTGGAAACAGGTCTCACCTGCAGAGCAGGAGACCACATCAGCAGTGTTCTCTCTTTATATATTGCAAGATTTAGGAATTGATTAGCCCAGCAGTCTGGCCAGCTCTACTTCTACTCAATGATAGGCAGGCTTGTTTAACTCTTTTAAACTTCAATTTTTTTTTTAAATCCTGATGAAGATGATTGTTTCAACCTTCAGTAGAAAGTGGGAAAGCATTTCCTCTGAAAATTTGTTCTTGTTTGGCAAGAATTAAAGCTTGGCACCATATTATCATTTTTAAATAATGTACCCAACCTGCCCTCAGAGAAGTGAGGCCTCACCTCAGATTTTCTCTGATGCATAGAAAGTGATGTCCAGCTGGCTGCTGGATAAATAAACATCTTCCTGTAGCACAGCCACACCTCAGCTGTGCAGGGATAGCTGATAATTAGTGTCAGTAAATCATTATAGTGCAAGCCACAAACATTATCACTCAGTTTGTAATTTACTCCTGATGTGGGTACTTGTTCTTCTCAATACTTAATATGTCTGTTTATAGAAAAGTTGATTGAGATAATTAGCAGTAAAAATGCTAAGGTAACACAGCTATGGTAACATTTAAATTGCTATCAATTTTGTTTATAGCAGCCTAAAGAGCAGTGCTGAAATTAGAAATTAGCTACAATTAGCAAATAAATTGAGTGACTCTTGGAATTACTTGATCATGTCTTAAAACGTGGCACAGTGTGATGCTCACAGAGGCAAAGCCACTCCCTGGGCTGCTCAGCTGCACCAAGTCAAGGGGAACACACTTTGCTTTGCTGCTCCTGGCCTTCCATGGAGCCTGGGCTGTTGTCCCACAGTGCAGGTTTGATGAGTGCATGCTGTGAAGCCAAAAACAAATACAAATTTGCTCCAAGGGATTTGTGTCTCCCCGGGGGAAGAGAAGGCAGAGTGGGATTTTCAGTGATGTGCACCCTTGTGGGCAGCAGCTCAGAGACTGTAACACTTCCACCTTCTCAGTAAATGAACCTTGAGACACACTTTTCCTGTTGGCAGCTCCATATGAGAGGAGTAGCTCTGGCTGGAAGTGTGTTGTTATCCCAGAAGATAAGCCAAGATATGGAAGTCACTTTCTCTGCCTGAAATGTGTCGCTTTGGAGGGCCTTGGGCATCATTTTATGTTCACAGTTAGAAATAGTTTGCTTCTCCCAGTAAGGTACTTTAAGGATTCTGCTTGATAAGTGCTTTACAGAGGCATGTAATTATTTTCCTGGCATAATTTCATAGTTTGATGTGGAAAGAAATGTGTTGTCTGCTACTGTTCAAATGGGTCATTAAGTACAGTTTTGAGAATGAAAAGAGGAGGGGAATCAACCACTCTCAGGATCAGCCACTGACTCCTCTCTCTTACCTGACTCCTACAATAAAACTTCCTCATTCTTTCACCCTGTGCTAGAAGCAGACAGGCAATGGTTTTCTGCATCACATGTGCCTTTCAGCTCTGTGTCCAGAGGGGGAAGGTGCTGCTGAACCTCCCATCCTCCTCTTTCTCTCAAGAATTCATCCAAATCTCACCTGATAGCTCTAAACCTCTGGGATCTTGCCCAGTTTTGGACACACATATTTGATTATCCTACAGAAACCCTTCTATATAGTGTAAGTTTAATGACTGGGCTGGAAGGGAAGGAGACAAGATCTTCACCCTGTACTTAGCCATGTGCTAAAAGGGTGTGGGGATACTGAGGCTCCACTGAACAGCAACTAATCTTCATGGAGTGAAACAGGAGACCTTGTCTGGCCTGGAAAGGAATGACCCACAGCTGTGACATTGATCTGGGATGTGGAGAAGTGGTGGCATGATGATGTTCACCTGGTGATACACAACTATCTGACTCCTTGCCCACCCCTGTGCTCTACATAGAGTTCTCTTTCTATGGGACTGAAATCCCATCCTTATCCAGGGAAACATCCCCTGCTGGTGTTAAAGTTAGTTACATGTTCCCAGAAAAAAAAAAAAAACATCCTAAAGTAAATCCTTCCTTCCTTTCTTCAACAGGGTGGGAGTTACCTGGTCTGAGGCTGCTGCCTTTCCTTTATTTTGTTGTGATTCCTTCAAAGCCAGGTGTCTGTGTTCCCTGTGGATTTCATCTGTGGAGAGTTTATCACTGATTGTGTTGAATTTACAGAAGAGCTAAACTGTTTTCTTAAATGTTGCAGTTTAGTACCTTTTCCTTTTCAGGTTTGTGTGAGCACAGGCATTTGAAGGAAATAAATCTGTCACTCAGATAATGTACTTGCCCTTGGTACCAAAATACATAAATAAGAGTTACAAGGTCATTAGGCATATCAGTAGAAAGAAAAATGTGCTGTGCATTAAGTAGCTGACTTTCAGGCTAGGTTGGGCAAATAGCAGTATAGTAAAGTGCACTACTCATTTCTCCTTCTGATCATGAAAATCAATTAATTCTTTTTTTTCTTTCTTTCTTTGGTAGCACTTCCCCTTTGCACTGGAAGCCCTCAGCATTTGTCAGTCCAAATTTATGAGCAGTGTGTTTTTCAGTGTATTCCATTTATCAAATGTAAATTCCAGTGGCCAGTGATTTACTACAGAACTGTTTGGAAAACAGCGAGTAAACATTACCTAACAAAGTATTATAAAAAAAAAAAAAAAGCCAGACCAGAGGAGATTTTATTTGCTACTTCCCAAGCACTTTCTCTTTGTCCTTGAGAAGGCAGGTTTGGTCGAGAACTGCCCCAAAATAGTTCTGGAATGCATCTTGTATGGAAATGTGCTTTTATTCCCAGTAAAAGGCAACCTTGGAATGAACTGAATTATTGGTTGTATTTTAATATCTTTTATTTACTTCAGCTGGACTCTACTACTAGGTGCAGACCTGAGGGAACTGAATCCATAAGCCTCCCTCACTCTGCATCACTCCAGACCTTTCTGGTGCAAAGAGACAAGTCCTCATTGTCCCCTGCCATGGAGTTTAGGCAGTAAATATCAGCAGGGGCAGAATTGCAGTGTGGGTACCGTGGTGTCTGGGCAGGCTGGGTGGTACAGACTGCACTCAGCCTCTTTTAGCCCTCTTCATCAGCTCAGGAGTAGGGAGAGAAGATGATGAGAGGTCTGGAGCACCTTTCCTGTGGAGACAGTCTGAGAGAGTTGGGGATGTTTAATCTGGAGAAGAGAAGGCTCTGGGGAGACCTTAGAGCCCTCTCCAGTACCCCATTCACGTGTCAAACACAGCCAGATGATACAGCTGATTTTGTTGAAGTTTCAGTAACAAACACCAGTTAAAACAGCATCAGTGGCAAGGGCTACCACCTCAGTTTGTTCTCTGCCTAATGCTCCCAAGAGCAGTGGTTTTATGGTGAAGGACTTGTCTCTTTATGGCTTCTAAAGTTACGTTGCTGACGCAGCCTCGTGCGGCGAGAGGGAAATTGGGCGATCCTTTAGAACTGTTCGATACCCTCCCCTCTGAGCAGCAAACAGCATTGCCTCCAAAGGGGAGCAAGGAGCCACACAAGTGGTTGTTGTCTGTGCCTCCCCAGGTGTGGCAGTGCGGGGGCAGCATGGAGGTGCTGCCCTGCTCGCGCGTGGCGCACATCGAGCGCACCAAGAAGCCCTACAACAACGACATCGACTACTATGCAAAGCGCAACGCCCTGCGCGCCGCCGAGGTCTGGATGGATGACTTCAAGTCACACGTTTACATGGCCTGGAACATCCCCATGGCAGTAAGTACAGGTCACACTCTGGCCAGAAACACGGGTGGCTGTTGCTGTTTAGCTCTTTGAGGTGAAGGGTGTTGCTACAGCTGCACAAAGTGGGCTAAGCTCAGGGAGAGCGCTTTGGCGCGTGTTCAGTAAGGAGAGTTCTTACTGGGAACTCGCTTCCTCAGTCTAGGTTTAGTTGTGCACTCAGTCCAGATTGTTGTATGCAGTGACACAGATTTATAATTTAACCAGAGCAAAATGTCTCAGGTTTATGTGCTCCCCCAGAAGTCGTTAATTTGGGGCGCCGTTAAACTCTGAGGTGTTCGTGTGCTACAATAGTGGGGACGACAGAAATGTCTATAAATAAATATCATCATTCATCCTGAGACTCAGCAGACCTCACCAGCATAAAAAACAAAGTATGCAATAAAAGAATCACACATTAAATAGCTTTATTGTCCACAGGCTGCGAGGTGCAATATGGGCACGTTCTGCTGCTCACTGCGCATACGAATTGTAGGTGGCGTGTGGGGGCCTCTAGGAATCCATGCAATATAAATATTAAATAAACTCTAGGTTCAGTTTATCACTTTGTTCTGTAAGTATATCACATATTACATCTGCACTGAGCATAGTTCTTGCAGAAAAGACTTGTATGTTGTATCCCAGCCAGGCGGAAACTGGCTGCTGCTGCGTTTGCATCCAAATTATTCATGTGGAGGGGCACAGGGAGAGCAGCTGAGGGGTGACACACACTGATCTGTAGGTAAGGATGGTTTAGTTAACCCTTTTATCAGAGGTTTGCCCAGAGCTGATTGAAGCAAATAGGAACAGGAATGTTCTTATCAGAACAGGAAAATATGCAAACCCAGCAGTGTCCTTGGGAATATTCAGGTATGACTTGGAGTATGACCAAAGTCATGGGAGTCTTGTCAAAGGCTTCATTAGATTTAGTCTGTCCTAAACATCTGCTCATACTTTGAAACCTAGTTAATATGTGAAACCCCATTTTTGTTCTTTCCTCTTCCAGTTTTTAAAATGCACACACCCAGAGGAGCAATGTTTCCTCCTTGTTCACGTGATGTGTGAATATGTCAGGTATTCTCTAAATTCACTTACTGCTGTTCACTATTGGACACTCTCTGCAAGGTCTGTCTCTGAGGTGTGTTTTTGGTGACTTCTTTTGGCACAAGAGGTAATTGCAGAGACTTCTTTTGCCCTAAAAAAGGGCAATACAACATAACTTTTCCCATACAAGATTTCTGTGACAGTAGGAGGAAGACACAGCAGTGTCCATTAAAGATTTCAGGGGCATTTTGGCCCTGTCTGCATACATAAAATACACTTGCTAAAATGGTCAGTTTTCAATTAGGAGATGAAAAACTAACCTCTGTAAATTTGCTTGCTTGATGACATGTGCAAATGAATTCTGAGAAAAGATGTTATTTAAATAAGCATTTACACCAAAACATGATTTCCTTTAATCTCTCTGAGATTACTTATTGATGCAGTTCTCTGCACTGAGCTATACAGCAGAGCTTTTAAAAAAACCCAGGCACATCTACAATAAAAGACATCAAATCAGCAGAAGTACTGAACATTAAAATTTTCTTTCCATAAAATAAATTGATTGATTGATAAAATGTGCATCATAAAAATAAGCCTATTAGTCTCAGGAAAAGAAAGCTGGTGTTAGTGTTCATGATATTATTCACTGTAGTATTCAATAGAGATGACAGAAGTACTGTAGTGGCATAAGCCATCACAAAAACCTTCTGCAGGGGAATTAGAAGCCTTTTTAGCTGGTTAAAAAGAATATCCTCATTCTTCTACCATCACACTGTGACCTGCCCATGGTGACTGCAGCTGGCACAGAGGGTGAGCACAGTGTTTTCAGAACTGCTCAATTTGTTGCTTCTGTGCTCTGTGGAAGCAGCAAAAGGGCACTGTATTGCCTCATTTTAAATAGGGCACAAAAGAGGCAGGGAAAACATGTGCATTTTCCCATACCACAAAACCAACCCACATCAACTCTTTTATAGTTCCCAGCATCTTTTTCACAGCTCACAGGTTATTGAGAATGTGTGCATAACGTGTACCTAGATCAGCAGATGGTCTTGGGCACAAGATCACGTTCCTATAACCTTCAGCAGCAGGTCAGCTTTATTGCAGTTAACCAAACACTTGGTACATCCCCACTTATGATTTATTCCTCGACAATTTCAGCGATAAAGGAACCTTACATTGAATGATTTATTTCACTGAGTGCCTCGGGGGATTGCTCTCCTTCCACGCAGCCTCAAGTACTACGTAAATTAACATTCATTTGAATGGATGCTGCACTGAGGGCTCCTGACAGAACGTGCATCAGCAAGCAGCAGTGAGCACAGCAAACTCTTTATGTGGCAAATAGGAAAACCTGTTCAGTATTACACTTGTATTCTCTCCTGAAAAGCAGGCATCTGCTGGGGATCTTAATAAACCCCAAGCTAAGATTTGCTGCTGTCTTGTAACCCTGCATTTGAAACAATCTGAAAAATGTGCAGATATTCTTCTGGAGGAGAAGCACAAGGCACTTCAGAGAGATCTCATGCAAAACTCCCCAGTTTCAGTCCATTTGATTAATATAGTGTCAGAAAAGGTTTTTGGATGAGGTAACTCTTACTGTCTTAATGTTGAACTGTGATGATTTATAACACTTTAAATCAACAGACTCTAACTCAGGAGCCACCAGTTTTAAATGGCTGACTTTGTTCATGTTAATTTGAATCTTCCAGCCTGTGTCTTTCATGGGATTTGTATTTAAACGTGAATTAAATTCTGAAGTAGAATTATAAAGGTTTTGAGTTTAACTGCATTCTATGGCTCCAGTTCTAGTAAAAACTGAATGCTGGTCTATATGAATGCTTAGTGGAGCTTAATGACTTTTCAAGCAGCTTTGCTTTGAAGTTTTAACAGGTCTGTTCTGATGTCACTTACATTATTGAATACCCAAATCTGTTACTAGAGTAAAGCATGACCAAGCTACCATATTTTAGATCAGAATTACTGCCTAAATTCTAAATAGATCTGAAAGCAAAGGCTTCAGGTTTGATTGCAAATACTTTGTTACTGTAAGTAACAACATTCTTATTGTATTTTTATTATTTTGATTTATTTTGGGGTTTTTTTTTGTTCTTTATGCTTCTTTTTGCACTGGCTTTCATTAATATTTATTGTCTGCACTCAACAGCAGCTGTTTGATGAGCTGCTACTTACAACAAAAGAAGGAAAAGAGGGAAATACAGCTTGGTACACAAAATGAACTCCAGCTTGATTTCAGTAAAGACAACAACCATAAACCCAGTGCAGTGAGATTCCTTTACTCATTTTGTGCTTTGCAGAACCCTGGAGTTGACTTTGGAGACGTTTCTGAAAGAATTGCTCTGCGGCAGCGCCTGCAGTGCCGGAGCTTCAAGTGGTACTTGGAGAACGTGTACCCCGAGATGCGGGTCTACAACAACACGGTCACGTACGGAGAGGTACGGGGGCTCTGCGGTCACAGCCTGCCTGCACTCCTTTCAGGGCTGCCTGGCAGGAGGCACTGAGCAATTTCACATCAGCACAGCAGTGCCAGCAGGAATGCCCTGCCCTCCTTTTAATCAGCACTAAGGACTGGGCTTGGAGAGCCCCGTTCCCTTCTCTGGGGCGCAGCAGGTGCAGCCATCCTCCCTGACAATGACATGCAGCCTCCGTGGCTCTCATTTTAAAATACTGAGGCAATTGTTTTCCCAGATAAGATGCCACAGACATGCTGAAGAAAACATCAGTGGTCAACAGAGCTAAAATAATTGTGTACATGAACTGCAGTCGAATCCAAAGGCAATATATTTTCCCACACGACAGCTAAATGGACGCTGTTCCTTTCTCTTCCGTTTGATTGACTTCATATAAAAATAAGTCATCCACTTGAGACATTGATACAAAGTGCAAGTTTTATTGCATAATATCACTTTGAATCCTAATAGGACTATCCCCATCAGGGACCGAGAAAAGACATTGAGTAGATTCAAGAGGAGCTGTTGGTATCTGTCAGCTCTGAGAAGGTCGTTAACAGTGAAGAACATTGGCAGGAGTGCCAATGTTGTGTCAATTATACCAGACCTTGAGCAAGCCGGGCTCAAAAACAAAGTTTGTTCCTCTTGAGCTGTCACATAGAAGGTTCTTGAGTCAAACAGGAAGTTCAGTGATGCAAATATCAAATCCTTTAACATTTTTAATAAAACAGAGCCACACAAGCTCTTTTTAACTGGCATAAACCAGCTTAGGTCCCTTTCAGTGTTACTTTAGGCTTCATCCTAAATGACATCGAGCTCGTTGTTAAGTACTTTCTCTTCTGGTTATTTTCCTGGAGGAAAAGATGTCTGCATTTTTGTGAGTTTCAAGGAAAAGAAATATACTGAGTAGATGTGAAACAGATTGAAACAGTAGTAAAAATATATTTTCTAGTGACTCAATTCCCATTTTTTTAAAGCCATCTCATAAAGCTCTCTTCATATTCTTTAGCCTTTATAGCACCCAAGCCATAAAATAAACATCCTGAAATTTAGTTTTTGGTGAACCCCCTGACCCAGTCGGACTCTCTGTTATGTTTGTACACTATAAAATGAAGAATTATCTACTTATTTTTTCTGACACCTTATGCAGCAGTTGTTTCTGTATTATGGGGGTGGCCAGACAGGTACTTCACAGTCTAAACCAAAACTGACCTGTTGAGTATTTTGAGGTGTCTGTCTAAATAACTTCTTGTTTATGATATCTCTAAAGTTTTTCTATGTCCAAAATATGTGTGTAGTGCTTCCAGGCTGAAGGGGTTTTCACAAGAGCTCCATCCCTGTTTTTACAGACTTGTAAATTCTCCTTATCTGGGGAGGCACAGGAATTTTTTACTTCCTTGGATCTCTGAACCTGTGCCCTTTCATACAATGTGCTTTATGTCACTTCTGTACATAACAGTGTACTATATTTCCAGTTCAAATAAAAATTTTTCACATGCTTTTTTGGTTTTATATCAGCAATAGGAAGAAACAAAAGCATATCACATCCAACACCAATCCTGAGTAGCTCCTACCCTGTTTGTAAAGCCACATTCTCAACATACAGAGTCAAAATTTATGTTTGCACAATGGCAATTTAGAGCAAAACTGTGCCTGTGTTTCTTAGGTTGAATTTTACGAAGCTCTGATCCTTGAGCAATTGCTGAAAATACAACTCTGACCCCAGGTCTGTAAAGACAGCAGGTTGTCCTAATGATGTCTTTTCCTGGAGCAGCTTCACTGCTGGCACCCTGTCGTAGCTGAGGGAGAAGCTTGTGTCTCTCAGCAGTTTTACCCAGTACTTGTTTCAGGATCTGGGGTTTAGCTGGGCTGGATAAAATCAGGATTGATTTCCAGCTCAGCTGTTTCTTCTGCTCTGGTTACAGGTGCGAAACAGCAAAGCCAGCGGCTACTGCCTGGACCAGGGGGCTGAAGAGGATGACAAAGCCATCCTGTATCCATGCCATGGAATGTCCTCCCAGGTAAATGATGAAAATCCCACAGTGAACAGGAAGCCTTTAACTTAGGGACTGTTCAGAAGAAAGAAAGAGTAATTTGGGGTATTTGGGTTGTGTTTGGCACTATAATTCCTGAGCTGCAGAGGCAAATGTCTGGCTTTGCTCCAGTCTTGTTGGGTGCCTTTTCCAAGGCTGTCCAGCATGTGAACCTATACTTTGAAGTTGCCAGTTAGGAAAACAGAAGAATTATGTTACTTTGTTTAAATAACAGGGATCCACTGAAGATTAATGAATTAGGTAGTCTGTGTGAGGGAGCAGTTCTTGTTATGACATGAGTTATTCATGGTACTTCTTTAATTTAACTGTTCCTTGGTCCAACAGGCTCCTAGGCAGAAATTATTTAGCAAGCTGCTGATTTGATTCCCCAAGTAGGCAAAAAGTTAAGCACATATTTAACATCAACTTCAAAGGGAATTAAGAATATCCCCTAAGTTAAGACTTTTCTAAAATAGAAGGTTTCTTTTTTTTTTATCAGTCCCTGTGCATATTATTATTTTCTTACAGATGTCTGAAGATTTTAAAATGACATTTCTTCTTTCCATGCTCGTAGTGATGTTACTTACACAAGTTGGATATTATTTAAATCCAGGACTTGAGCTTCTTCTGAAATGCAATTCTCGTTTCTTTTGAAGTAGCATCTGAATCAAAACTATGTTAATGAACATTCTCATGTGTAAATAAACTCTGACCTTATCAGGCTTAACAATTATCCGAGGTTCAGTCATACATATATTGATTGGGAGCCCTGGCTTGTGCATCACCATGGAGGCAAAGTGAGACAGACAGTAATTTCTGCTGGCATAATGTCCACCTTTGGCAGGATCATTATGGAGTATTTGACTGACACTCTCCTAGCGGAGGTGGAAAGAGCAGCCTTTGAAAAAGGTAACAAAATAGCATTACTTAATTAGATGTAAATTAGCTTCTCAAGAAGACTCTCATTAGAGGTGTCAAGGCACTCAGAGAGAGTTCAGTCTCTTGCTCCAGTCTAATCTGAAGAGAAAGTTGTAAATTTAAGTCCTTCCAGAAAGTCCCTTAGCAACATCTAATCTCTATCAGTGTGCTAACACTTAGAAGAGTAATGAAATAAATGGTTCTGAATGTAATTTATTGTGCAATTTAAGTCCTTAACCTACTTGTTTGCATCCATGATTCCTGTTTCACAGAGTAGGCTTTGATTTGGGGAAGAAAATAGATGAGGGCATAAATAACAGTGAATTTCTTGGAAGGCACAATAAGCCCAGCTGCTCCTGACTAACTTGGGGCTATAAAGTAGCTCACCTTTTAGCAACCAGCTCTGACCAAGTGCCCTTGGGACAATAAAGGTCCATCCTCATAATCCTTCGACCCTGCTGTGAGTCTGAAAGTCCATTTCCTGCAGCAAGCCCTGCTGGCTTGGGTTTATATTGCATGGTGGCATAATGCAGTCCTCAGATGATCTTGGGCTTGGCAAAGAGTTTTCTGTAAAACACAAAGAACACATGGTACAGTATGGCACATTTATTTTTTTAATGTCCCTACAAGCTTTCACTAAGCTCTGCATTAAATTACTTACCCTAATACAAAAAGAGTGCACAAAATGCCCACACGTTTTCCCTTTTAAAGAAATTTTATACCTCACAGTATTCTTCAGAAATGCACAAAGAACTTGAAGTTGAGTAGTTAAATTGCTTCCCCTAAAGGTCTTCAGTGTCCTGTATATGTGAATTTTCTGGAAAAGCCTTAAAAGCTGGCTTGAGACTTCACATTGCAGCCACAAGCTAGAACTCTTTTGTAACCAGCCCTGTACAAACACATAAAAAGAAAAAGTCACTCTTCTCAAACCCATAAGATCCAAAGCATTCCCTGTATCTAAGAATTATCAAAGTATGGGAAAGGCAAAAAGTTAATCTGTCAAAACATCTCACAGCACCCTCCATTTCCCTTTACAACAAACAGACAAAGAAAAAAAACGGGGAAAAGAGTTTTCATTCTGCAAGGAACATCAAGTGAAGGCAGAGGTGATGTTTTATCTAGGTTGAGTATTTCACAGACAAGCATGGGTTGGAGCCACTCAAATGCAGCCAAGTTAATTAATGATTACACAGCTGGAAAACTTCTATCATCTCACCACAATTTACAAAATTAATTCAGTGTGAGAACCACAGCTGCACAAACCCTAATCAAGGATATTCAAGCACATAGCATGAAAGGTGTTGACAGCAAGCGTTTTAATATATTAAATAAACATTTTTAAAGCCCCTCTTCTAATCATCCTGGGTGAGCATAATTGTCTGCTGCATTTAGCTTTCCATCTCTGACATTTTTCATCTCAAGCATAGGATATAAAATACCCCTACTGAGCCGAGATTTGGGTTATTTGTACATGCCTACTGAATATAAATTAATATAAACATGGAACTCGCTTTCCCCAGTTGGGTTATCACTGGTTTTCATGTGTCCTACCAGTGTGAAAGCCTTGTTTGCTTTTCATACTCTTTAATTCTGACAAGCAGATTACCAGTGATTTTAGTGTACACATGGTTCCACTGAAACCCACCAAGTCAGGCAGGCATTTAAAGGAAGCTGAGTTAGGAATAAGATTACTGTTCATCTGTGATAAAATGTTCTTTTTCTCTATGTCTTACCCTTCTGTTTCTCTTGGATGTTGTTGTCCTGCATTACAGTGGAAAAATAAAACCTCTCCACTGTGGCTGCTCCATGAACAAAATGCCCTTCCCTATGTGTATTTTCAAGATCAGTTTTCACCACAATAAATCACGTCTTTGTAATGACATCAGCTTTTAAATTTCTTTATTCAAACAGGGACAAGCTCTTTTATGGATGCTCTGGAATGCATTTAGCCTGAGTTTACATCAATTTAGTTTAATGAGTTTGACTTGAGCTAAGTCATTGTAAGCTAACAGCTAGAAATACCCAGACAAGGTTTTGCATCAGTCTGAGTCGATTTCAAAACCTGTTTTACAGAAAAGTAGTGTCCTTTTTATATGTGTTCATTGGATCTGAAGTTTGAGTCTAATGGCTTTCAGGAAAAAAACATTTGCAAATACTGCTGGGAGAAACAGTCCAGGGCTACAGAAGATTCATAAGGAAGAAAATATATTTGGAATGCAATATTTTGAACTGATTTTCCTCTGTGTGTGGCCTGCATTGTACAATCACCTGCAAAGCCCAGTGGTTCCACAGCACTACATTAGACCCTTTTGTTGTAAAATAATTTTTTTTTAAAAAAAGGAAAAAAAAAAAGTGGGGTTGTGAGGACAAATACAACACCCCCAAAAGTGGAATATGTTGTTCTGGAAGCTTCACAGAATGGTTATAGGACATGCAGGTTTTGAACCATCTGCACAGCCCCAGTGGAAATATTCAGTGTCTCAGAGCCTGTCTGGAATGCTGTGATGTGGAGCTGATTATATGGTGTGTGAAAGAGCTGAGAAATTAATGAAATGGCATTTTGGGCTAGAAGGGCCATGGTGAGCAGCCTCCTTGTCCGCCCTCCTCCCTTCCTTCACGGCAGAGAGAGAGGAGGTGCTGCAGCTGTGGGAGGGACAACTCCCCCTGCACTGGGAACGAGCAGAAGGCGGGGAGAGCTCTGATTCTCGGGAGCTGCAGCCACCCAAAAGGAATGAGAGGAGATCAAAGGCTCTACTTAAACTGTTGCTAGAGGGAAAATATGTAACATTTTGCTGGGCAGAGCTGTGACTGCCCAGGGCAGCAGGGTGGATGAACAGGCGGTTCCTCCACTTGCAGGAGACGGTGGGTGGGATTCTGGAACAGACCTGAAGTTTGGTAACTTGGGATCTGTTTGCCTTGAGGGGAGGGGTATTCTGGAGATGTGGGGTGTTTGGGATTCCTGCCTCACTCACAGGGAGAGGTATTCTGGATATGTGGGGTGTTTGGGATTCCTGCATCACTCACAGGGAGAGGTATTCTGGAGATGGAGAGTGTTTGGGATTCCTGCATCACTCACAGGGAGAGGTATTCTGGACATTGAAGTTGTTGGGGATTCCTGCCTCACTCACAGGGAGAGGTATTCTGGACATTGAAGTTGTTGGGGATTCCTGCCTCACTCACAGGGAGAGGTATTCTGGACATTGAAGTTGTTGGGGATTCCTGCATCACTCACAGGGAGAGGTATTCTGGAGATGGAGGGTGTTTGGGATTCCTGCATCACTCACAGGGAGAGGTATTCTGGAGATTGAAGTTGTTGGGGATTCCTGCATCACTCACAGGGAGAGGTATTCTCAGATGGAGGATGTTGGGGATTCCTGCCTCACTCACAGGGAGAGGTATTCTCAGATGGAGGATGCTGGGGATTCCTGCCTCACTCACTGTTTCAGTTCCTGTGTCAGTTTCCAGCTTGTCTTAGGCTGCAGGACTGAAGGACCATTACAGATTTCCTTTTGCCTGGAGAACAGTGAGAGAGAGGCTAAATTTAGTGGGGAAAGCTACCAGGCCCATCCTAGTAACTGTTTCCTACAATTACCTGTAATCATTTGGTGCTTTTTTCACTTGCCTGGAAATTAGCAGGAATGGGTGTGTTTGAAGTCAAATCCTCCAGTCAAAAGCTGCCATTTTCTTACCACATTAATATTCCTGGAGCACCATGTTCCATAGGCAGCAGCACTGCCTATTTTTGATCCTGGCGTGGTGGCTTTGATAAACCACCTTTGACATCTTTTGCATTCTGCCCAGATTTCTGAATGTTGAAGGGAAAACCATCCTATCTTACAGCAGTACAGCAGATGGTATCAGGATTAGATCTTGAGTGTTTAATAGAGCACTTGGCTTCAGTGTCACTTATGTGACTCCTTCAGCTCTTCCCAGATAAAAGAGAAAAAGTGAGTGAAGGTCCATCCCTATGTGATGTCTAAAAGTCTGCTTCTGTTCTGCAGCTTCCTGTTGGAGTATGGGGATAGCTTAGGATCTCAGCCCATCAAAACCTGCACAGATTTTTTTTTTTTAAATTAATAAGATTTAATATTTCATGTTAAAGGAGATTTTGTCATTTGATTTTGGCTGGTTGGCACTGGGAATGGATTTGACATGATGTATCATGCCCATAGTCCTAACACAAATTCAGGGGTTATTCCTTTGTGGATATGCTAGTGACACTTTAAGATCAAGATTGAATTTTCATTGACTGTATCCCAGTTCCTGCTTTCTAGCCTATAGTAATAAGCAATTTATTTTAATGTTTATTTTATTTTCACAGTTTGTGTTGTCTCTAGGAAGTTAAGATAGGAATTCTTTGGAGGGAAATGTTATTAATCATACAGTAGTTTCTTGAACCTTAATTTCTGGTCTGATTTTGCAGAAACAGACACCACAGCTTTCCTATGTAATATGGTCAGAACTGAGAGAATTCTTTGTGGGTGGGGTTTTTTTAAGAATTCTATTTTTTTGCAGGATAAGCCTAAGTTTTCATGCCTGTTGGAACAGCCATAAAACTTGACAGAAAGTGCAGATTCAGGAAATTAAGCCCATGCTGTTCCATTTGTCTCGAGATTGTCCAGATAACAGTTTCCTGCACTGAGCCATCCCTGACCCTGCGGAGCTGTGGCACAGCTGCCACTTTCAATACTGCAGATAGTTTAGAGCAGAGTTAATGTATCTTCCACTTCCAAAGCCTAAGCAGAACTGGTACTTTCTGCTTTGACAGGCTGCTCTGTAACAAAGTCTTTCCCAAGTACGTGGCCACTGTGATGCACAGCTCTGGCCACTGAGGTTCTGATGACAAAGAATGTTTTAGACCATTTTAATACTGCTACAGAAAATGCTGCTCATCTCAAACCACAGGGAAAATTGATCCTATCCCACAGAGCAGATAGCCCATTATAAACAGTGGTTCTGATTATCTACACAAGGCAAAGCCAACAAGCTTGTGGGGTGGTATTTTGGGACTACAGAGAGATAATAAAGGCTGCAAGATGAATGCATTTTTTGGTCAGTTTTGCAGCCATACCTGCAGTTCATTTGAACTCTGCTGAAAACCCATTAAATAGAGGTGTGAAATATACAGTCAGGTTTTATTTTAAAAAATAACTGAAAGAGAAAATGTGTTTGTTTGGGATTTTTTTCCCAGCTCCTTTTTATGTGAGAAAAAATGAAGTTAATTTGTCTGACCTGGCAATCCCTTCATATTTTGAATTACTTTGCTTGCTTGAGCTTCTTTTACATATGTCCCTCCTAACCTCAGAGTGGAAAAAAAAACCCAAAGTGTCTTGATTTAGTGTGTACAGACTGTGCTGTGACAAAGGCACTGTTCATACCCAGAGCATCCTCGTGTGGTTATCTCTCTGCTCTCTTTGATGCAGGCTCTCTTCTACCTCTGTGCTTCACATGCCTGCTCTGAACAGAAGTGGCAGGTGGGAAAATGAACACATACTATGTCAAAGAGCATCTGGTCTGGGAGCAAGCAGACCATGCTCTTTTTACCACCAGCAAGAAATGATTATTCACAGCATGATTCTTCCGAGGTTAATAAGGATGGCAGTAGAAATCCAGACTCTAATTTGAGTTTTTTTGATTGACTCTTAATGATATCTCACACACTGGTCAGTGGCAGCCAATAAATGGCAGGGCACTTCTGACCTTCCTTCCCTTTGTTGCTAATTTCAGCCATATAAGAGCAATAGCACCAGACAGGCAGTGAATTTCCTGGGTGGTAATTGCATTTCTTTGGTGGCTCAGGTCCTCACCCTGCAGCATCCAGACTCACAGCACACAAGCCACGTAGCTGACTCCACTCTGCAGTCTTTTGGCACCTGGGTGTTGCACTTTCAGAGTAAGAAGGGCAAAATATTATGCTGGTTTAATGACTCTGGGTTTAAGCACAGAAGTGAGAAGTAGATAAGTCTGATTTGATGTATTGGCCTGCTGCCAAATTCGCATCGTGCATTTTCTCTTTAATGTGCTTCACACAAAACTGAAATACCAGAGTGTCATTCTTTATTATGTAGGCCTAAAGCATATGTTAGCAAATTTGCTGCCATTTCCCTCATGTTTCTTTTTTCCTCTCATATTTTTGGATACTGGTTACATGGTTGGATTTTTTCCGTAAGGTTTATTTACAAAAACTAATTAGACTGTTGCTATCAATAGCCTCTAACAGAGCTCTTAAGAACAAACTGCACCACCAAATTGACATGGTGTCCTTGTTAAATCAACTCCTGCTGAGTGGGCATGATTTACATATTGATTACTTCACTTTCCTGATTGCCCTTTTCGCAGTGAAAGAGTGGGCGGGGAGCACTGGGGAGCAGAAATGTGGGAAAAGCGATGTTGTGTCCTGGGTTTCAAAGTTCCCAAGCTTTGCCCTTGAGCAGCGTGTTCCAGACCCAACGTGCAGCAGGACCGAGGGCTCCTCAGCAGCTCAGAACTTGCCTTTCTCCCCAGCTCGTCCGCTACAGCTCGGAAGGTGTCCTGCAGCTGGGGCCGCTGGGCTCCACCGCCTTTCTGCCCGACTCCAAATGCCTGGTGGATGACGGGAAGGGCAGGACGCCCACCCTCAAGAAGTGTGAAGATGTCCTGAGGCCAGCACAGAGGTTCTGGGATTTCACACAGGTGTGCAAGAGCTCAGGAAGCTTTGTACAGATGGGTTGGAGAGGAATGATGCTCTAGAGGGGATTTAATGGGAAAAAAAGAGGGTTTTGGGGGCTATGCTAGGAATTGCCCCAGTACTTTTTAGAAATTCCATAGATCATGTGCTACCCAAGAATATTCTTTCATTATTACTTGCAATTTTGAAGTATGCTTTCTATGAATTTTTACTTATCCTCTCTTGGAATATTCTCAATTTCTGTCCTGATTGTCAAGAACGTGCTTGTAATTGTTTACTGTCCAGGAGTCTTTGCATCTAGAACTTTTCTAGAATTTTTCTAGTGCCTTTATAGGCATTTTTTTAGATCTAGAATCTTCAAACCATTTTTAAGACTTTCAGAAGCATTCTTACAGTCTCTGGAATTTCCTATTTCTTGGGCTCTGTAGGGATTCACTAGTGCTTTTTAGAGATTTTCTAGTGATTTGTGAGGATTTTCCCAGCAGTTCCTAAATCTACAATTATCAAGGAATTGTTTTGGTACATTGTATGTATTAGCTAGCTTCTCCTAGGAATTTCTAGCACTTTCTGGGGCAGTTATATCTTGATATATACAGAAATTTCCATGCATTTTATAATGTTTTTTTAAGGATTTACAGATCTAGCACTGGGGTTTTTTTCAGTCTGTTTACCTTCTGTGTTCCTTCCACTAATCCTTTTTTTTTTTTTCCCTTTTTTTTTTTTTTTTTTGTCTC
>VZRX01001238.1:127918-179138 GCA_013398075.1 Notiomystis cincta
TTCCTTCCCCCATTTCTTTTTTTTTTTTTCCCTTTTTTTTTTTTTTTTTTTCCCAGAATGGTCCAATCATCAGCAGAGACACTGGCCGTTGTCTAGAAGTGGAAATGTCAAAGGATGCTAATTTTGGGCTCAGATTAGTTGTACAAAGGTGCTCGGGGCAGAAATGGATGATTAGAAACTGGATCAAACATGGTCGCCACTGACTGTGGGGCTGAGCTGCCCCTCTGCTCTTGTCTGTTGCTCAGTGTGCCATATTTGCCAGGCATTTGTCTTAAAGCAACTTTGTCTGAACAGGTCTGGGCTCTCAGGAGTCCTCCACAGTTGGGCATTCCAAGGAAAGAAGAAAAAGAAAAGCAGACACACACATGGCCTGTTTGACTCTTCCTTGCTCCAGCAGATGATGTGGGAAGTTTAATGAGAGTTTTCTGTTGATTTAGAAATCTTGTGAAGACCAGAACTCAACAGGAAAGTGGATTCCTTAAGCTCTCCTAGAGGAATTGATAGACAGATCTTTCTATGCTGAGTTCAAAGGAGACATCCCAATACTGCCTCATAAGGAGAGTTCTCTGATGGGTAGCTTTTTAGCTTTAAGTTTTGGACTGGTGCACAACTCCTATGGTGAATAATTATGTGCCTTTTTTATTGTACTTCGTATAAAAGAGGACTGGAAAAATACCTACCTTTTCAGCATGTCTGGTTCGTTGTACTAAATAAGAAGATCTGTAAATAACACTGGAAATATATTATAATATATGGTACATTTCAAGGTTGATTGTTTAGGAGTCTCTGTTTCTAGAAAGAGACTGTTCTGCAAATGTTTACAGGTGGTTCTCAACCTTCAAGCTGCTGGAAAAGCAGCATTTTAGAGACCTCTCCTAGTTAGACACAGGTAAATGTTGAATAGGTAAAATAGCCACATGCTCCCTTATATTGCCACATTTTACATTTGTTGGCTGTAGAGGCATCACAGTTTAGCACTTGGATATTTGGCTTTTCTGAGGCAGTGAATGTCCTGGTGGATGGATGGATGGATTTCAGGAGGCCTCAGCTGGCCCCAAAGCTCTGAGTGCCTGTGGATCCCTGTCCTGCAGGTCACTGCTGTTCCAGAGACTGCTGGAATAAGGATACTCCTTATTTTGGAAATCAGTTCACTGGCTTAGGTGCCATCTGTGGAGCTTAAACACTTGGATCTTCCATTTTGTTTCCCATCCTGTGAAAATGTCAAATGTGAGCAAATATGCTTTGTGAGCACTGTCTAGACAAATTTCCTGAACAAACCAACAAAGTCTTTTCAACATTTGAAAAACAAACACAAGCCTAGTGATAAGAAGGCAAATTAGAGCAAGAGGTAGGGAGCATATATAAATACTGTTACTCTGAAATATAAATATTTTACTGTAGCTGACCCATTGGCAGCATCTTTGTGAACCTGAATTTAACAATGTGGTTCATGCAGGATTTGTGCATATGGACAGAGCAGTGACAAGGTCTTATCCAAAAGGCTGTCAAAATTGATGACCACTGTCAATCAGCAGGTTTTGGATGTGGGTCTGTGGCACACAGCTTTTCAGTACAGATGATTTCAGTCATACTGAAGGAGAGACACAGATGGAATCTGTTACTTTCACTGTTTAATATTTTATAGTTATTTTTTAAGAAAAAAAAACTGTTTTGTTTTGCTGAGCCAGGAAAATAGGTAATTGCAGTCACTGTGGTACTGTGAATCTTGGTGATCTGTTCCTTGAATAACTTTTGCCATTCCTATTTCAAGGCATGCTGAACAAAATTGAATGGAAACAAAGTTAATTTTTCAAGGGCATGATATGTAATAAAATATTTACTTTTAACATTCAAAATCCATCAGTTCTTGTCAACTCTTGCTTGGTATCTAGAAAGCATATCACTATATTTTGCCCGAATTTTATTCTTGAAATAGAGTGTGCAAGATGCAATACAAAGCAAATTCTCCTGGAGTTTAGTTGTGACTTATTGCTGATCTTTATTCGTGTTTCATGGACCAGGTTACACATGGACATATACAAAAGAATAATTCTGGGTTAGATTCTAGATACAAAAATGCTTAAAACTCCATGTTTATGGTAAGTTGAACAAAACCTTTGGAACAGTGTAATAAGACCTGCAGGGAGAATAGCATCTTTAATAAATCAAGCAATACTGTATAAAATCACGGACAATCTCAGTTTTCAAGCCTTCCTGCAGGTCCAAAACAGGTAGGAAACTTCAGGCTAAATATAGGTTGGGAACAGCTGCCCTGCATTTAACCTCCTTATATTAACCTATCAGCCAATTTAAAATTAGATTTACCATCTATGGAGCAGGTGTTGAAGGCTTTGTACAGGAGTGAGTTTGTGAGTGAGTTTTCATCTTCTCTCCAAATACAATTTCCACCTTTTAAACTGTATGAAAGCTGTATTCTTCTTTTGTTTGCTCTGATGGAGATTTACTCCTTGAGGGAGGTGAGAAGGCAAAAGAAGGAAAAGATGGTTTTGCCAGGTGAGATTTTGGAGGACTAACAGGTCATTCACACCCATTTTTAGTCTTTCCAGTGAGTAAGTGCAAACTATTTCATATGAACATGGCTGGAAGTGGAAATTAATTATATATCAGTGTGACTAGTAGATACCTGTTGGAGTATAAAGTTACAGTACTGAGCAGAAGCAAATATGCCATGTGCTTTCTTTTTCTCTTTTTTTTCCTTGTCTTGAATTAGCAATCCACACTTGGTTAGCAGTGAGGCAGCAATCCTTTCAAATCCTGGGTAAAGGAAAGCTGAATATTTAAAGGAATACCAGGGTTTAAATCTACTCTCCTAAAAGGAATCTTGTATGTGCAGTTTAGGAGCTTTGAAGCTGAGAGGACCAGATGGATCTGTGCTTACTGGCAAAGATTTCAAGGGAGATTACAAACCTTCACTCTGACACCACCATGATGAAAGAGAATTGGTTGTCTTGGAATTTTGCCTCCCAGTGCTCCATGCAGAGCATTTGACTGTGGCCACACTGTCTGAGAGTGGTCAGTCCTGCAGGAGTCTTGCAAGAAGCAGACTTAGGGTATAAGAAGGAAAACAGGTTTTTGTGGTAGATAAATGGCTTTGAGATTTACATAATAGTATGAAAGAAATCAAATAACTCTTAAAAGGTGCAGTTGATATTTTATGTGATTGTCATTTTTTTAAAGACTTGCTGGAACAATTTCTTATATTTGCGGAACACATCTGTAGGATTAATTTTATTTTAGTCTTTATCTGTGTGAACCACTGCTTTGGCTGTGGTACTAACATGGTGACTCTGCATGTGAGAGGGTCTTAAATATTCTCTCATCAAAGGAATAATAATAAAAAAAAGCCTTGAGTATTATCTGTTTTAACCAAAGTCTATGGTTCTTTTGTCAGTATTTCACCCCTTAGTATAATCTGAAATTCTGCTTAATGGTGTTCAAATTTTCAGTCTTGTTTCCCACAGTGCAGCATTCTAGATCTCATGAAAAGTACTCAATGTAGTGTAATACGCCTTGTAGAGAAAATTCAGATCAAAGGCTTTCTATTCTATTTTGTTTGATTTAGGAGATTATGAAGCTAAATACTAGGTCACAGGACAAAAGAACAGAAGGTAGGAAAGACCAGCACACTGGTAAGAAAGTCTAGCACACTGTAGTCAAAGGCAAGCCAGGAGAAATACATTCTTCTAAGCATGTCAGGGTCCCTAAAAATTAGCTTGAGTCCTATGGTAATAAAAAGCCCTTTCTCCTTTGAGAGCTGCAAACTATTTTTAAAGCTGAATTTAATTTTGGTTTGTTTGAATCTATTTCTTCTTTAGCCAGAGCTGTCCTCTAGCCTTACTGGTTTGCTGTTTCCTGAGGCATGCTAAGCTCCAGTGGGAAGGAACCAAGAGGAAAAAGTTGGTGTTTTGGAAGGACCCACTGGATTCCTCATGTTCCACATGCAAAAATCCAAACTCAGGTTCCACAGAAGTGATCTAAAACCAAAATACGGAAATGAACAACAGGTCTTCATGCATATTTTGAAAGTGTTGAAGTATTTCTTCAGTTGAATGAATAGTTTGGGGCTCAATGTGTCTGAAGATAAAGCCTACACGGTCCTTCATTTATATTCCTTTTCAGCAGCCTGTTCCTTTTTAAAAACTATGATCTAGTAGATGAAAACCTCACTTGCCATGTGACAAGGGGTGTAATCTATCTGACACAGGACAGCTGCAATTTTAAGTACTTAAGCCAGAGCTAATAAGATTTAATGAAATAGCACCAGTCCTAATCTGTTCTTTAGATCAATTACACAGCATGTAATTCCTTCAGTATCCAGTATTCATTTGAAATGGTTCATTAGCAGCCATACAAAAGTGCATTATGGCCTGTTTTGGGATCCAGGGAGTTGGGCTCTAAGAAGAACTGCAGCAGAAGTTGTAGTTAGAGGAATTTTGGCATATTATTATTATTCAGTTAGGACACAAATACCTTTGGTTTTTCATGAGAGGCTTTGGGAGGAAGAACAACTACCAGAATTCACTTGATTGAACACAGATGATGTTCTATTTTTGCCTGCTGATATTTTGACTGCCTGCTTCTTAGTGCTGATCAAAGTCAATGGTAGAGGTCATACCACAGATAAAAGATGGTATTGCAAATTAGAAGATCTAGCTAACAGGCTGGACAGAAACCAGGGAGTGATCAGGTCTTCACATGTCTCTAGATCTGGATGCCACCACAGTAAACTTAATACTCAAAACTTCTCTTTGGAAAGAATCCCAAACTACAGTGACCTCTTTAGTGCATTATCAAGGATTTCAGAATGGCTTCATAAAATATAGTGACTTATGTCACAAAAGCATTAATGGCATGTAACTGAAAGGTACTGAGGTCAGGGGTTGTCCTAAATAAAAACAGTGGGGTTTGGCCAAGAGTGCTGACAAATACCCAGTGAAACAATGTATGGCAACTTGCTTTTGAAAAACAATTTCTGAATCAAGAGTGTCTTCAAAGACATGTAGAAGCATTGATTACTGTTCATAGTATTAGAGTTTCCTATTGGCCATCAACAAGTGTTGTGCAGTTTTCAATCTCTTTGTAATGTTTAATTTTTAAAAAATGCAGCAACTAGAATGCAAGTTGTGACTGCAAATAATTTTTCATTATGTGGCACATCATCAAATCAATTTGTATTCACACTGGAAAAATTAATAAATTACTATGCATTTTACTGCTGACATGAGCTGCATGTTTTATCATTGTACTTTTGGGCATGTGTATTAAAATTCAAAGATTCACACAAAGGAAAACTAGAATAGCAAAGTGTCTGTGCATTTTAAAATTTAAATTGCATGTAATCAGTTCTGAAAGGTAGTCACCTGACACTTGTAAGAGACTTGGCCCTGAGGGTGCACATCCAAAACTGGATTGATAACTGGATGATACTGTCATCTACATAGCCCAGCATCTCACCACTGCAAACAGTCAATAATTGGTGTTTACAAGGATGAAATAGGACTTAGGGAAAATGTAGAATGATCCTTTCACCATATATCTCCCCTAGTTTCTCAAGGCAAGGCCTTCCCAAGCCAGAGGCTCTACACACCAGCCCAGCCATTAGATTTACTGAGGGCAGTGGGTGTGTGTGTACCCAATCCACTCAGAGCTCTGGATATCACAACACCCTGCTGTAATAAATAGCACAATTGCTGCGAGTCAGTACCACAGCCTCTCATTCCATAGGATGCCCTGTAGTTCTCTTATGGTGAAAAGCTGTGAATAACTGCTGCCAACTCTTTTTTAACACCCTTCTCAGTTTGACCTCTGTCATCCTGTTTTAAAATATATTTCTGAACTGACTGTCGTGCTTTTTTTGTGTCACCAGCAAACAACTTTGTAACTGCACAAGCAGATGCTCCATGTCATCTCTTGTGCTGGGTGATAGCAGGGTGAGAACCCATCAGGTTCCTGAGCTGCTCAGTGGTATAAAACATACATTGCTGGTTTAAACATTGATTTTGGATCTCAGCCAGGCTATTTCTCCAGTGTCTATGACAAAGTTTGCAATTCGTAATCAAGGAGAGCAGAGCATCTGAGAAAGGATCCAACCTCTACTTTCCTTCTTCCCTGCCCTGCTGCTCCTGCTGGGACAAGGCTGTGGGGCACCCAGGGTTACAGCCAAGTGACCAGGATGGCACATGTGACCATGTTCTGACACTCTTGCACCTCTCTGGTTCAGCTAAATTAACTGGGTGACACTCGAGTTCCCAAGCTCCTTCCTTCCCAATTGCTGCAAGGACCATGACTGCCTGAGTGGGAGAGCAGCCATTGATTCCTTGGTTTTCCCAGAGGAGGCAGGGTTGGCTGCAGTCTTCAGTGACAATACCACATTGCCTCAGAGGGAATGGCCTGGTACAGCCTTGGCTCCATCCCCAGGATCAGCCTTTGCCTTCTTTCACATTTCTTTGTAACTCCACTCTCAGGACTCTATGTACAAACACTGCTCTCTTTCAAGCCAAGGGATTCTGTAGACCCAACTTCCTACTGTAATCAAGCCAGCATTTCTTGGAAGGAGAAACATCACCTTTAAAGGTACCATATGCTTGCTAGAACAAATGTTTTGTGAATGACATCCAGCAAAATCAGGTTTGTATAAATACTTTGTCAGCAGAGCTACATCTGACAACATTTATGCTGCAGAAGTTATCCTAAGCATCAGATTTTTCACTGTGAAGAATGTATTCCATGGATGTAGCCACCCTTTTTGTCAATAAATCTTCATGAATCAATGGTGAATCATTAATATGTGCCTGTAACTGAGCACTGAGTGGCAGTGATAATGATTTTCCAGCCTGTAATTGGTTGGTTGTTGTTTTGTTTTGGCTGGCTGTTGTTACTGTAACGTAGTTGAGCACCTTTCTTAGTTAGACTTGCTTTTGCATCCTGACTCATTACTGGAATTTAAAGTGAGGAAACAAGGACAGGGCTCTTTTCCTGTCTGTAATGTTGAGGTAAAAGAAAGCAAACAAACAAAACCCCTTTTCTTTATGCTCAAATTTATGAAACATTCCTAACCTGTGAATTAATCCAAGAGTATATTTCAGTGTCAAAAACTAACTATAATCATAAAAACCAGTAAACAAAACTCCTGCAAATTTAGTGCAAGGTTTTTCTGGACCTCATTCTTCTTATCATAAGCCCACTTTTACCATTTTACTCTATCCTACAATTTTCCTTTTAGGCATCTTTTTTGTCTATCAACAGTTATCTCTCATATATATCTTCTTTCAGGCATGTTACTGATGATGATGATGACCTGCACTGGAAAAAAAAAAGAGCCTTCTAACAAAATTCTGTCATTTACAGAATTTAGGGGTAAAGCTGAAACCAACAAAGTGATGTGACATTCATTGGACCACGTGTGCAACATTATTTATTTTAGAAAAGCCAAGCAGAGCTTCCTAATGTCCTCTGTCTTGCTGGCAGTGCAGGCTGTAAAATGACTCTTTGGGTGGGCCCAGCTGGCAGAAAAGGTTCTTGAGGAGCTCAGAGTTCCAGTAATGGGATGGGAAGGAAAGGGCAAGGGCAAGGAGTCCCTTAAACTGGAAAAGTGGGAGTTAAAGAAAGGCTGAGCTGCACTGTCCAAGCTGGAAAGCATGAACTGGCACACAGCAATTCACCTGGTGATAAGGCCCTGGGTTCTTTACATGAATAACTGAATTTTAATAAAGGGATTATAATGAGGATTCAGGAAAGATTTTCCCTCTTTTGCACTTTATGACAGTGAATTCTGCCTAATCTGTTGGCAGAGCTCCAAAACACACAGGTCAGTGCTGTGGTGGGTTAACAGTGAAACATTTGCCGAAACCTATTGAAATTCTCCACATACTTCAAGCACTGGCATTCTGAGCAGAAGCTGGTGCCACCTATCATCAGAAAGGAGGAAATTAAACACCAGAACAATGCATTTAAACTGAAGAAACTGCTATTTTCATTGCAAAGCTGATTGTTTTCTATTAAAAAGCAATTAGCAAGATTTTGGGGCTGCTCAGGATGATTCTGAGTGAAGTGCTGCCCTGGCTACTCTCACCCTGCAGAGGAGGTCAAGGCTAGGCAGATCCTGGATGTTCTGGTTTTGCTGGCCAAAGGGAGAGTCCTGAGATTATAATCTGCATCAAGGGTGCAAATGCAAGTCAAGCAGATCAGATGAGGTCCAAATAGGTAGTTAAATATTTTTGTGGATCTAAATATTTTTTTGGATCTAAACCTAAATAATTTTTACTCCACTTTTTCTTTTTTTGGATGCTATAAGTCATTTTGAATCACTCTTGAGAGCAGAGTGTAGGCTTATTAAAGTGGCACAGGTATTTTGAAAATGTTTTTCCTTGTTCTTTGGAAAGATACATTTGGAATGATAACCCTGTTGGAGTTTTTGTTTGAAATACTCAGAATACATCCTAGCATGTCCAAGCTGTGTTTTTCCCTCTCACTCTCAACCTCTCATAAAACTGAGGCCCAGGATACTGCACTGTGCCTTCTTTTTCTGAAAAGAAATGAAGTTCAAAGCTTCAGTGGGCTCCTGAGGGGCAGTGAGGGATTTGGGTTGTGTTCAGCCTTATTGGAAAAAAAGTCATGACACTTTTCATCTCTTAGGGGCCTGCTTCATGTTTTGATCCTGGAGCCAAATCACCTTTCTTAAGTCTGAATCAGAGCCCCTTTTTGCCAGCCATCGGGCCAGGATGACACAAGGCTTTTCTCCTTCTTTATGACTCTGTGTAACTATAAAACCTATTCAAGATCTTACAATTCTAATGTGTTTGAAGTAAATTTTTAAATTCTTTGCCTGAGCACAAGTCAAAACAGTTGACCTTTACATTGTCTTTCTTTTCCTTTGGTAAATGCATGGCTGATAAATTTAGTCTGAGGCAAATGCACACAGCATCATGTCTCACAGAATTATTCTTCCATTCATCAGCTGAAGGTTCAGCTTAAGCAGAAAAATGCTGGCTGCTTAGAAAAGTGAGGCTCCTAATCAGTTCATTTGTGCCAAGCCTGAGGACTTCATGGAAACCTGTAGGTTTAATGTGCCATTTATACATATCATCTATATATTGATAACAGACATTCTAAAAACTACTCCTCCTCTTGTTAATGTGCTGATGAAACATGATTCAAGATAAGGCTCTGACTTAGTGTGTAAACATCAGTGTGACATATATCACAGAGCTTTCAAGGCACTCAGAGGCCAAACAGTAGACGAGCATCAACACCACCATAATAGAGGAAAAGGAGATGACAAGTAAAAACTATTTTAAATATGTTTTTACAGTCTACACCTCCACCATCCATCCCTCCCTCCCTCCCTTCATTCCCCAAGGTGAATCTCTTGCTGCCTGAACTAAGAAGTTCTGTTCTAGCGATGTTTTGTTGTACCTTATCACACAAAACAAATGTTTTTCCAAAAGCTTTCTTACATGAAGGCAATGAAGTAAATCTAATCTCTAACATTCAGCTCAGGCTTACAGAAGGGCAAAGAGGACTCACTTTGGCTTGGATGGCATTTATGGCCTGCAAGCAGCTCATGGATAGGAAAAGGCAGCATGCTGTTCTCTGTAGGGTGTACAATCTGAAACAATTTTATCACAAATACTAGATAGAAATCTTAATAAGCTGGAGTTAAACAACTGGGTGGTTTTATCTTGGAGGCAAGAAAAGAAAAAAAAAATAAACAGTACATTTAAAATTCGCCATATGCACAGTAACTTGCAGTTAGTAATTAAATTCTCACAACATCCTTCCACAGTGCCAGGCAGAGCATATTGGCTTAGGTTGGCCTGGTTGTCGAGCGTGAACTGAAATGATTTCTAACAGCAATCAAATGCATTTTGAAATATGCTCATAAAAATGCTAGCTCAGAGGCTCAAAGCAATAATGATTCATGTATTAGCAAATGAACCTGTCCACTGCAAGCTAGCCCCTGAAATGCAATAAGGGGTCAGTCCAAGGAAAGAAAAAGTGTGTTTATTAAGATGTTGAGAGGTAATATTTTGGAATGGGAATTTGGGGTGATACCTGTTCAATATCTATGGATTGAGGTATTGGACTGGCCTCCAGAAGCAAGTCTTTGTCAAGGGTGCCTTTATCACATCTATATCCACAGAAAGATTTAGGAAATCTACTTGTCAGGATCCCTCTGTCCCTTGGTGGTACCCAAGGGAAGCTCTTTGGTTCCTATATGAGCAAGACTGGGACACAGAGAAGGTGAGAACAGCTGTCCTGCATCTCCTGCACTGTGAGGATGCTCAGGAAAGGCCTGTGTGTGAGACCTGGGAGATCTCAGATAAATAACACAGCTACCTTTCACTACCACCTCTGGACATGTCCAAATACACTCTGAAGAGATTTTGAATTTTAAAAAAGTAGGAATAATCTCCCCTGGAGCCTAGCAGCATGAGCAGTGGCAGACATCCCTTCTCCTCATCATTTTGAGCACAAAATGGGGGTCAGATTCTCCCTCTCATCACCCAGCACTCAGGTGAATGCACTGTGTCCCTGTGTCACTGTGGCTCACAAGGCTGGAATTCTGACCTGGTGAGCCACAGAAATTTGGGGACCCAGGTAGCCCCTGGGCTGGGCTCTGCCATCATTTATTCCTGTGCTCTCAAGCAAAGCTCCATCAGTAAGAAAATGGGAACAAGAGAGGAGCAGCAGTGTGGAGAAAGAATCAGTAAGGACTCAGGTATTTTATGGGAGCTGAAAAGCCTTAAATAAATATCTGCACAGAACCCCCACTCCTTGCATTGGAGCTGCCAGTCCATTTTATCTCACTGGTTTTAATTTGTTGCCCAAGGCCACAGCCTGCAGACCCCAGAGAGCTCCGACCTTTCCCAGTGCAGCCTGCAGACCCCAGAGAGCTCTGGCCTTTCCCCGCCGATCCCAGGGTGAGTGAACAAATGTGGGCACTGCCACCATCTGCAAAAGTGACAGCTTATTAACCCCAGGCACAGCTGCCATCCTGCTGCCCTGGGGTGGAACACAGGGCTGTGCCCCAGGGTTTGGGGGCACGGGTGGAACCCCACAGCACATGCCCTCAGCCACCAGGCCTGCGGCAAGCGGCCACCGAGGCCTTCTCCTCCTCACGGAGGGGCCGTGTCTGTCTGGGACAGCCCTTGGCTGGGACACAGCTGTGTCACTGTGTCACCGTGTCACTGTGTCCCTGTGTCACTGTGTCACTGTGAGGGGCAGCTTCCAGTGGGGCAGCTGATGGCTGCCACCTGTGGCGCCTAGAACAGCTCCCACCAGGAGACCTCTGGAGGAGCGCTGGGAGAGCAGGATGGGATATGTGAGCTCCCAGGCACCTCAGACCCCAGCAGGATGGGATCTGTGAGCTCCCAGCCACCTCAGACCTCAGCAGGATGGGATCTGTGAGCTCCCAGCCACCTCAGGGGGATGGGATATAGGTATTTTCCTTCATACATCCCCCAAAAGGGGCAGCATCAATGAGCGCCATCTGCATCCAGCACCTGGCTGGTGTCTGTGAGGAGGCTCAGGGATGCTCTGAGCTGCTCACTGGGAAGACTGGAGGCTCCTGCCCAGCCTGTCCATCCCTGGAGGCAGAGCTGGCACCACAGAGCAGACAATGGCCTCTGCTCAGATCAGGACACTTGGGAAGCCGGGCATTGTAGTGCCAGAGGGAGAAAATGTGGGCACAGACTGGGTGCATCTTAACAACTCCTGTGTATTCTCCATAGGTGTGGACTAGAGCAGTCTTAATACCCTTCATGCACTGAATTCACTTTTCCTTTTCTATCACTCAGATAATTTTTTCCTTTCCAAAGCCTGTGCATGTCTCTGTTCCCAGTGCTATTTTAAAGTCTCTGGTGTAATATCCCTTTGATTCCCCTGCAGTCACATCCATGTTCTTACAGGTTCTTTGGGTGCCAAGCAACCTTTAGTCACAGAAATCTTCATAAAATAAAATTCTTCCTAAAATTCTTCCCTCTCCCCACACATTCATTATGGTTTCAAACTTCGAGACAGCAACATGATACTGGCAGAGCCTGGAATTTTCTCACATGAGGTGCTGCTGGGAGATCTGAGGCAGAGATTTAATCAGGACCAGGGGCAGCTATCAGAGCAGGCTGTCATGCCTAGGAAACCTCAAATTATGTGCTAATTATCCACCTGCACTGCCAGGGAATAAATAAATAATGACTTCAGCTTACTGTGCTAAAGATAATTCCAGTTGTGACGAGATTGCAGGCTGGGTTTTTTCCGTGGTGTGTTGGAGGTGCAGTAAGGACCAAAAAGGTTTGCTCAGGAGTGACTGAGTGGGGTTTGAGTCCCATAGGCTCTGGAGCAGCAAAATCAAAGCTCATGGTGGTCACTTTGGAGGGGGTGACTGCTGGTCATTGCCTGCCTCCTGAAAGGGCTGTGTAATGATGTGTGGTCAGGTGTCTGCTCTTTTCCACTCCACTTTCTTCCTCTTTAGTGTTGTGTTTAATCACAGGAAGGAAAAGCAGATTCAGGCTTTGCCCTCACCTTGACCTTGCAAACAAAAGAAAATGCTGACAAGAAGATCCTTTTTGAGTCAAGGTGTTAGATGTATTGTTCAGACCTGAACATTTCTAGAGCTGTGATCAAACTAGATTAGGCTCATGCATGTGAGTGAAAAATAATGCCAGTCTTTATTTTAAGCTTTTGAAATGAAAATTTGCTGACTTGCTTCTTTAAAAACTAGAAAAATTAACAGCTATTCCATTCTAGGAGTTCGGTGTTTGCTCAAGTACAAAGGCTTCTGGCAATAAGGGAAAGTATGAGAAGAACTGTGAAATTAATTAAATTGACACTTCAAGAAAATACCTTTATTGTTACAATCCTCAAAACAGCAGTATAAAGCAAACTTAATGACATTTTGCCAAATGTTTTTTCATGACTTAAGAGAAGCTGGAGGTTTTGCTAAACTCTGAAACCCAGGGGTTTGGTTTGATACACATTCCGAGGGTGAGAGCAACTGCTTGTTGAACTGCAGGCAGCCTGGATGTCTCTCTCTTTTCCTGTAGCTGTCAAATAATTAACTGCTCCTTGATGGCATTTTTTTTTAATGACTTATCATTAAGACTTAAATTCAAATTATGTGATAACTTCTTTATTTGATTTTTTTTAAGTATATTGCATATTATGAAACCCATACAAATCAATTCTGGTTCTTTAAGGATCCCAGTCATTAAAAAAATGTGAAGGATAATTACTTCTTATTGTTCCTGTTTAGGTGTTTTCATCTCCTTTCCTAGATCTTCCTTCCCCCTGTTTTCTATTTGGAATAATTAGCTGAGGCTAGTAAATTTTGTTAGCACCAGGAATAACTACCTGGATTTGAAGAGGAAGGGAATAAGGGAAAGGACAAGAAGTAGGAGGTAAGGAGATTAATGTAGGTAAGAAAGACTGACTATTCCCAACTTGCAAGTCAAGGTTTAGGTGGGGGTTTTTTTGTTTGTTCAGGTTTGGTTTTATCTTTTTTAACCCAAGCTATTGAGCACTGATATCTTTGTCTATATAAGCCTTTTTACTGGTGAAATTCAGAAGCCTGGCTCTGCCTCAGGATAAATGATATCTACTGGGGAAAACAGAAACCAGTGCAAGAGTTCTGACTGCAAAGCAGGGCAGTAGAGGCAGATGAGTCTTAGCAATGGCCTTGACTGCAGGGCTGGGTTTTTTCCATGCTTCACATATTTGGAGAGCTGCATTTGTTCTATAAAGTGATGAGAAAAATGGCCCACATGGGAAACCATTATTGATTGCTTCCTCTGCCCTTCAGTGATAAATATTGCATGACTACCTGCTCATCCTTTGCATTAAAGGAACAATCTGATATCCATTTGTGTTTTCGACACTGTGCTAGTATGACAAGCTCTTCCCTAGACTTCATGAAAAGCAAAACCCAAAGAGGTTTCTTCTCAATGCTGGATGACAAATAGGAGAGTAATGCCTTCCACAGGAAATCTCATGTTGCTGTTGTATACACTGCTAGGATTTTTTTTTTTCCAAATTGATAGTGGAGAATATTTCAGAGACATTAATATGAGCGATAACTTTATACCTTGAATGTGTTCTTACCATTAGAATTCCCAGGTCAGCTTCTGAAAGACCCTTGAAAGTGTTTATTTTATTTGCTTGCAGAATCCTCACCTGCAGGCATGCTGTCCTAGAGCTTTTCAGAAATATATTGACAGAACAAATGCAAAACTCGTGCTCCCAAACTCCACTACTAAGCTTCAAGTGGTTGGTTTTTTCCTTTAGAAAATGCTAAAGGATCTTGATGATCTCAATGAGCAAAATCAATACAATAGAAGTTAGGGTTTTTTTCTTCCAGCTGTCTAATCTTAAACCAAATATTGCTTTCTTCCCCTCTGTAATTTTCCAAATTGTTATGAACAATCCAGATTATATATTTAAACAATATGCCATAAAATTTCTCAATTATTTCCGCACCTTGAAGCATTAACAGCTGAAAAGAAATAGAGCCCTGATAGGTTTTTGTTGAAATCCCCATCTCACAATTCCACTGCTTACTTTGTCGTGTTTGAGCTGTGCTTATAAATTTTCACTTGTGGGCTCCTTCAGGCAAGGGACCTGCTTGACCTCTGTGTAGCTCAGCTGTGACCTCCACATATTATCCTTTTATTCTTTCCATTTCCTGAGTTGCTCTGCAAGTTATTGTGCCATTCTGGATAGG
The DNA here is from genome assembly GCA_013398075.1 of Notiomystis cincta. Taxonomy (NCBI): domain Eukaryota; kingdom Metazoa; phylum Chordata; class Aves; order Passeriformes; family Notiomystidae; genus Notiomystis; species Notiomystis cincta. The sequence goes on from VZRX01001238.1 coordinate 142,656, forward strand.
TTCTTAATACCATCCATATTGATTTCCAGGAGATAAATGTCAGGCATGGTCTGTATGTCACTGTGATCTAGCACTGGCCAGCCCAAGTGAACAGCAGAGGTGAGAAGCAGAGTGACAGCACCACACCATTTCTGAGCACAGACCACAGCTCTCAAATCCTGGATGAATAACCTAAAGAGAGTTTAAATAGGTGTTGGTTGATGGAAAGCTGCTGAGGAGTGCTGGGTAGGTGGTGCTGTGCTTTGCTGTGCTCTGCTTGCACTGCTCCAGCTGATTAGAGATGATTTATTCCTTGCAAATCAGCCCAAAATGTATTTGATGCACCAATCCTTAATGCAGCTCATTGTAGCTGAATGTCAACAATACAGAAATAGTGAGAGTGTCTTCCCCCACTGGTGCCCAGGGCTGCTTTGTGCAGATTTAGGGCAGCAGTGACTGCAGCCCTTTCGTGAGGAGCAGCAGCTGGTAAAAGCCAAACATAAACTGCCCTGGAATAGCTGCTCTGTGCTGCAGAAACTGCATGTGGATTCTAGAAATTTCAGTCCACTCATCACTTTGTTCATTAACTTGACCCATCAGACAGGCTCAAGTTTCCATTCCTGTGGAAAACTACTCCTTATCCTTGTCCTACTACTTTTTCCTGGTGTATATCAACAGTAAAGCTGGGAAAATGCATATAATTTGTGAAGTAATTTAAAGACTTTGGAATAAAAATGGAGAAACTAAAAAAATATCTTCATAAAATGATGTGTTTTGCACTTTTGGAGGCTGGGGGGAAGCTTGTGCCGTATATTCATTATACATTTGTTCTTTCATTTGGTTATAACAATACAAATATTTAGGGATAACAACAAGGGAAAATCTTTCAGCTGTGTTAAATCCCAATGTGTTTTTTGATAAGGGCAAGGCATCAGCATTATCACATGAATTTTTAACAGCAAAATATCATTTTGGGAAAGAGAAGACTGTAATATTAAACTTGGGTTAGTTTTTATCTTTTTATCTCGTCAAGACTAAGGAAAAAATTCTCTATTTCCCTAATATGTTATATAAAAATACATAATTTAGAAGGCTAAAAATATATTTTATTTCACTTATCATAAATATTTCTTTTCTTCTGAAACTCTTTTGCAGAAAATAACATTACTGAGAGAACCTCTGTTTTGGTTTTTGCAGCTGAGGTCTATTCTTGGTTTTCTTTTGCAACTGTTCTAAGAAAAAGTAGCACAGATGCAATTAAAGAACTCATTGCTCACCTTGGTTATTATTACCTGAAAAGTTTCCTCAAAATTAAATGTTCTAGAGTAAACAAGGTTTAGGTGGCATGAATTAACACCTAATTTAAGCCAGCAAAAATATACCAGCTGAATATAGGGGGACAGTGAAGGGGGATGAGAAGGAAAGGAAAAATTGAGAATTGAGTTATACTTCATGTATACCTACCAAGTTTGTTGAAGGGCAGAGCTGAGATGATGGAAGAAGAACTGTAGGATTTTTCCACTCTAAAAACTGGTATTAATAATTAAATGATAAAATATTTAAACAAAAAGGAAATGCTTGTGTTCAGATAGTGGTTTCCAAGATAATTATCCCAGGGTACAGTTTTTAACCTAAGCTTTATTCCTGAGAGAAAAGGAGATAAGGAATGTGAAGAGCCAGGAAAAAAGGATAACTTGGAGAAGAAAGTGAGGATTCCACATCCATGAGAGCACAAGATTGGATCTTGCCTTCTCCTTTGGCAACAACTCGTGCTCCAGGCTGCCTGTTCAGTGGTTGCTTTGCTTTACCACTTCCCTCCCTAAAGCATTTGCAGTTCCTGGACTGTTTTAAGCAAGCTTTAAGAAAAGAATAAGACCAGGACATTCCTATGAATATTTTTTCTGAGTAATCAAACTTCGTACAATGATGAGCTGTTCCCAGGTCTCCAACTCCACCCATCATTTTTGTCATATGCTACAGAGTTTGTTCTTTCCCACTGCCTCAGCAGCAGCTCACAGGACTATAAGCACACAGATTTCCATAGCACTACATGCAAAAGCAATCCCTGTTGCCTTTGTAGTTCTAAACAGGGAAAAAGCATTTACAGTTAATAATCATATTTTATTGTGGGACTAGCAGTTACAAAAACAGCTGTTTCTTCAATACTGCCGTTTCTGAGCCATCTAATAAGACTGTGTTGCCTTGGCAACCAATGCCATAAGTATTTTTTTTAAAAAGTAATTAAACTTTCTAAGTCAATTTGCCCTTACTTGTCAGGTTAGGAAATAGAATGTTGCTTATTGTTTTCTGCTGGAGCACTGAGGTAACTTGGAGGACCAGCAGGGTTGGAGCTACCTGAGGAGATATCAGCTATGCAAGCCTTTTGTTAACAAATTATTCTTTTTCTGATATGTGGCAGGTGTGGGAGGGCTCAATGAAAACTTGAGAATAATTCTATTCCAGCTGGATGAGTGGGGTGTTGCTAAATGGAAACATGAGATTAAATACAAGGACTTTGCTTTGTGCCCAGGTGAATGTACAGGAGACCAGGGTGCTCAGATGCCATTGAGACAAATGTGTGTGAGCATGATATGAAAAACAATATCTTTGCCAGGCTGACAGTGGAATGAGACAGACATCCCTGATTCAAGCTCTGCTTGGTGCTGTCAGATTTATTTACCAGCCCTCATATGCTGTACAACATGGAGTTTATTTCCAAGGCACAGAATGCCCTGAGAACATAATGGAGGGAGGGGACCAAGCCTGCTCAATTCCTGCAAAACAGGGATCTGTAAAGTGCCCAGTTCCCTTTTCTGTACCTTGATGCACAAACATTGTTGGCTGCTCAGAGCATTCTCTGCTCAGAGCCAGCTTTGGGAATACCCAGAACATATGGGCCAGCCACAGAGCTGGGTGGAAGAGTGAGGCCCATTTCATGCCTCCTTGGATTCTGCTTGAATTTCCCGAAGTCACTGTATGCCTTTCTCACTGCCTGTCAAACTTCATCTTAAAAGCTACAGCTGTCAGCTCTCAGATCCTACAAAGTTTATCTTAGCTACACTCTGCTTGTGCCCTTTAGCTCAAAAGAGAATGAGTCTCCAGCAGAAAACAGAGGGAAGAGCCCCTTAAGCGTTTTAATTTTTAACTGTGAAAGGGCTCTGCTCAAGCATCAGAGATGGAAGCAACAACCCAAAAAGCTTCAGAAACTTTGAAGCATTTGGTTTTATTGATCATGCTATTTGCTGTTCCATTGAATTGATATGAAATAAGGTCTAAAGAGATCTTTGTAGAATATTTGATATCTTGATTTCTCGACAACAGAAGATCCAAGTAAATAATGCATGGTTTTTTGTTTGGTGGCTGAAACTGGAAACAAATTTTCTGTCAGCTTTCCCTGAATGCCACACTTTAGCTTTCCATACCAAACTAAAATTTGAGACAAGTAGGCTTGGTTTAGAGGGAATTTTGTTATTGATGTGATTTCTTAACATAACATATGAATTTAGCTGTTAAAAATTACAAGCCTGCTTATTTTCCCTCAAAGTGCAATTTTTTCCTCCTACCTAATGAACATCTCTAACCCGTCCAAATATGTCTGGAGGCTTATTTGTATGTCCCCAACCTATGCCAGTTGTTTCCTTCTCCCCTCTTCAAGTGTGCTGATACATGACAGGGCTCTTTGCAGTATTTATTGTCTTTGGACCAGCCTCTGCCCTGAGAGGCTCTCTGGGTGTCTCACTTGAAACCACTACAAATCTGTGACAGCATAATTAGGTCAATCTGCTCGATGCAGGTGCCTTTTTAATTTACTCTGGTGAATATGGAGCATTTTCACAATGACATTCCCCCTAACAGATCAGAGCTCACAGATTGAGTTCAAAGCACGAGTTTGCTGGCTCTTGGAGCGGGTGAGTGATGGAGCAGGAGAGCAGCTTTGACACCGTGTTTTATTTTCTTCCTTCCCTCTAAAGCCTGGTTAGCTGATATGAAAGCAAGGGGGCATTTGTCATGTAGGCTTTTGTTTCCCAAAGTGCAGAAGCTCACCTCTAAAGCTTGGAATCTTTGGGGATGGGGGAAATGTTGGGCAACAGGTTACACGTGTTAGTGCACGGGAGAGGGAACCTGGCACCATCAAAGCTTCCTGCTACATCCCTCAGCTATTAAAATGTGGAAAGAAATAAGAAGAAAGCAATAATGAGAGGAGTCACAGATATAAGACACAAGTAAGAAAGAGTGAAATATGGTGTAATTTGACAGCAATGAGGAAAATACTGAGAAATCTATCTCATCTGTGCTCCTGGTGTTAAGAAGGCAGAGAGAGCTATTAGGAAGGCACAGAGCATGAACTCACAGTACTTTTATGCAAAGGCTACGGTAATGAATTCCAATCTTGCCTGGGAGCAATTCTTAAGATAAGTACAAAGGTGAGTTTGGAGTATTGATTTTTTAAAAAAGACGATAAATTGGAGTGAGCTGTAAAAAGTTACTGCTGCCTGGAACAGTTCACATTAAATCAGCGCACAAGGAAAGAGGTGCAGGCTCAAATGGGAGTAGAGGAGGATTGAATTTTGGGTCTTGGAATCCTTGCACAGTAGGGTCATTCCTTCTTCCATTCTCTTCCCTTTCCCCTGCCTCCTTTGTTGCAGTAACCCCTGTGGATAGATCTCCAATTAATAAAACTTACCTTTATGTATGCATTATCATAATACAAAGGCTCAAGGGGAGCACAATCCCTTCATGCTTGAGCAAATTTAAAACTCATGATTCTCCTGGGATGCTTGCTGGGAAATAGAGAAAGGGAATAAAGGGCATTCTAACATTTCTGCTGAATGATTGCTACTCCTTGAAAAGTGCTATGAAGCTTGTTAGATTCTGAACATTTATGGGAACCTTATTGGTATTAGATCCTTTGAAATGACTATAATTAAAAAATTCTAGTCTTTTTTACATAGAAGATCTGTGCTGTGTGTTAAATCATTTTCTTGGAAGAGCCTGGGAGAAATTAGAAATGTGATTGGTACAATAAGAGCAAATGACCAGAAATATTTAAATTGCCAATGTCTTTAATGGAAAATACTGTGAATGCCAGGTTTAAATGCACATGTACATTGGCCCATGTTTTATCCTTGGGACACAACTCTATGCTAATGATCACTGTTATTAAAAATCCTGGGGGTTTTATTTTTTGGTCTTTTGTGTGAGTAGAGGAGTCAGGCCTATCATAGCTTGTGCTGTACAGAGCATTTATATAAAGGCAGCTGCCCCAAAAATCTGTTAAAATCTATCAGGGTTGTAATGACAGAGTCAGTTAGAGAGATGGGGTGAGGGAGAAGTCAATAGCCCAGTAATGCAATTATGGCAGAGTTATAATTAGTGATCAAAACACTCCAGCTTCCCAGCCAATGCCAAGTGGTCTTCAGCATGCCAAAAAGCACAACTGTAATCCAAGACTTGAACAATAACTTAGTGCTGTTGGAGGATTTGCCCAAATGTTCACACCACACATGCACATCCACTGCAAATTGCTGCCTGTTAAGCAGATTTAATAATACTTTGCAGAATTGTAACTCTCATTAACAATCACCTTGGGGTGCCAAAGGGACAAATGAGAGGATGGCTACATGAAATAAAGAGATTTTTACAATTTGGCCTATTTGTAGAAAATAGTAACTTCCAGCTTCCATTTTTCCAAGAGTGAGCACAGCCAAGGAATGTTTAGGGCCTGGGAGGAGCCCAAAGGAGCATGAGCTGCCTGTTCATGGTGCTGGGTGTCTAACTGCAAGGAAATCCTTTTTGCCAGAAGAGGAACCTGGAACCTCACTAAGTACCTACATGACTAAACCAGGCTGCCAACCGATAGCAAAGAGTTTTCACTTTGATCTAAAACCTTGCACACAAGCAAGGCATTCATTCTTTATTTGTAACCCCATGTTGAGTGAGAAGCCAGCCACAGATTTATGGTCCAATTTTTATTTTGTTCTGTGTTTCATCCAGCTTTCTATGAATTTATTTATAAAAGTCCCAAGTGAGAGTGTGGGGATATTTCTTTTTGGTTTTATAACCTGAAGTTCATGAAAGATTTTTGTCCCAATGATTTTGAAAAAAGACCTTTTACAAGGTCTTCCTTCCCAATCCCAAACCTTTCCTAGAAAGGCCAGGTCATTCCTTAGTGACTTCCTGTACATATTTACTTTTAGCAATACCACATGAATTCCCATAGGGACAAGTTTAATTAAACTGCCAATCTTGCTAAGTCATGTAGTTAGCAGCTAGTAGATAAATAAAATGAACTCAGACTTATTTGTTATTTGTTCTCGGTCTTTAATCACCCAATAGTAATTCCATAATTGAATTAAAGTACTTAACCATTCTAATGCAAATTGTCTGGCTTACAGTTCTTCAATGAGTAAATTATTGCAAATCAGGTACCCATGATAATAACATTATTCATTTACAGTTAATTTATCTTTATAATAATGAGCTAATTTTTATTTATTCCAGTACTGAATGCCTTTTTACTTGTGAAAATTGAAAATTTAAAACTTGGATGGCTTCATAAAACAAAACTCTCAGTTTGTTTTCTCTTCTTTTTTTAAAATATTATTTAATATTTTATTAGACTAAAAAGAGAATCCAGGAAGGATATGAATCATAGCAGCAGGCCAGCTTCCACTGCAGTTTTGATAAAATGCAAGCAAATGAACTGTAGACAAGAACATTGCTAAATATCTGAGAAGGAGTATAAGAATATTTATGAGAGCACACATACTGTTAAGAACTCTTTTATGGTTAAAAAGAATAGAAGGACTTGCCTACAAAGAGGAATTAACCTCACTAAAAAGGCATTTTAATTAAAAAAATTAAACAGAATATTTTAGTAAAATTGTGTGCTACTTCAAAAATATGTTTATTTCACTTGTAAAATACTAACCAGGAAGAATTTACTTGAGAAACTGTACACAGATAATTCTGGAACTGCAACAAACAAGTCAACAACTGCAGATAGCACACCTGTGTCACAAATAGAAATGGTCAGCAAGGCAGAAGGTAACTTCAAACAGACAGGCAGCTTCTGCTCTAGTTAGAACAGGGTAATTGGACAAGCTGCAGCTGTTGGGGATTTTGATCTGAAAAGGTGAAAATGCCTCTTCTCCTGACTGATGTCTGATTAACCTCAATTAGCATTTGGTAAACAGGTGCCTTCAGCAATACAAGAAGATGAGGATTGAATACTGGTTCTGCTGCTCTGTGTTTCTCAGGTCTGTTAAGAGCTTAGAGAAGCCTTCTGAAATTATAGAGAAAGGGAATACACTTTTGTTCTGTTTTTGTTGTATATAAGAGTGCTCTTGATGCTGTTTCACAGAAGTAAAATTTTGTAATATGAAGTACTTCCAGGAATAAAAAAAAAATTGAGAGTTACTGACTGCTTTTGAGGCAACTCTTGTCAGCTGCTCAGAGGACTGAATTATCCTTCTACTAAAGGTAAAGTTGTACAGATAGGATCATAAGGGCTGTGAGCATTTCATTTTCCCTTATAAATTTTTTCCCAGTCTTTTATTTTGTTTATTTTACTTCTTATTTGTTAGCTTTTGCAATTCATTGGTTTAGGACCTAATTCTGCGCCAAATATAAACCTGATGTGTCATCTGCCTATAGATACATGAGGGGAGGAGAAAAGCTTATTCATTCTCTAAGGATCACTCAGTCCTACAATAAAAGAGGTCTAATTTGATAAAAGGCCAAGGATTATTTCATGTGATGACAGCAAAGTACATATGCCCTTACTGCTTTGTTTGAATCAAAGCAGTAGGTAACATCTGATGTGGATTCAAAGCCTCAAGTCTAAGTTAAGATACCAGGATAGGTGGTATTTATGTGCTGCAGTAAGCTTTAAAACTTGTGCCTGGTGCTGGGGTACTCTTTGATGTGTGAGTGCTGTATGTGATCCTTGTCATGTGGAGCCTTTCACAAAAAACACTGAGGAGCTTTGTAGCTCCCAGGATCTGTTGTCTGTGCAGTCTCTTTTCGCTGCCTCTGAGGTTTCAGACAAGTTCGCCCGCAGGTCGGTGTAACTCGGAGTCAGATGGGAAATTCTGAAAGAATTAAACAGCAATTGCTTTCACAATTTCTGAAGAAATAATCAGTTTGAAGTCATTGATAGAAGAAGACAACAGCTTGACATTCTCCTTCCTCTATTCTCTACAGTTACATGCTGTCACTTTCTGCTCAGGCTTGGACAAAACAGTTGAGGCTGCAGAGCATGAATTTGTCAGTGTCTGCTGGAGGTGGACCACTGGTGGGAGATCCCTTGGTGCTCTTTTTGCTCTCTTACTGGGATGGAATCTTCTTAGCCTGCTTCTGCTCTTTTTGGGTGTCTGAATTCATAACAGACTCTTCCCTAGCAGAAATCCCTGTCATGTGATTGCTCAATTATCCTTGTCTGTATGAAGTCTCCAATGACTAATCCAACAGAAGCTTGGAATGGGATTGTGAATGCTGTTATTAGCTGCATTTGTAATACCCTTACTTTTTAACTTTCAGAGTTAGTTTATGGTATTATTTTTTTGACAGTGACAAATAAATGCCAGCACAGTGGGAGCTCAGAGCACAAAGTGGTTTACATGAAAGAGTTTCACCCAAGGTTAGAAATTAAGGTTACCATGAAAGGCAGCTAATTGGATTGCAAGGCTTGCTTCCTGTTTAAGGAACATCAGATGTGCAAATTCCCCCATTGTTACTCTTGCCACGTACTGACAATTAAAGCTTTTACCTGAAAACACCAGACAATTGTCTGGATGTAAAAGGGGGAGAGGGAAAATCATTCTTTTTGCAGTATACTGGGGAGAAAATGATGGCTGGTACCTGATTAGGGTAACAAATGTATAGGAGCTGTAAAACTCAGCTTTTCGTTTGCCTGACTGTTCTAAATGAATGGTTTAATTTGAAAACGTTGTTACAAATCTGGCTGGACTCTAACTCCCACTAACCTCTGGCTCCTTGAGTCTCTGCTAATGAGGTGCTATTTATCAAACTCTCTCATGAGCTATACTTTCTATAAAATGGTTCTGCTGGCAATATGATTATTTGATTCTAAGACTGTTGCCTTTGTAATCTCTGATCATTAGAATTATCCTCTTTCACTTTGCAGTTAAAATATAATTTCTGTCTTGACAATGGATTTGTGTTGGCTCAACCCCGAATGCCCTAACCAACAGTTCCTGGAGTCTGTGCTCTTTTTATTCCTAAATGAGACTAAAACATCTCAAGTTTATTACATTTTTGTGATCTGTCTAGGCTGGGAATTTTCTGAAGGTGCTGGTGCTGTGACCTTACTTGAAAGTACCACAACTTGTAGAGTGACATGATGGGAAGTGGGTGTAAAGCATCTCTCAGAAACATGGGATATTGGTTGTTAAATATCTTCTTTTATTTCAGCAGAACTGTAGCAGTGGAATTAAAAAAGGCAGTCAGACACATGACCACTGACCATGAGTTTTGTCTCTGCAGCTGGGCTGCAGTGATAAGGAAAGGAAGGGGTTAAGCAAACTGAGGTTGGAGTCACTGCCCTTTCTGCATTGTGTCTGTAGGCCAAGGTCTCCCTTCAAGGACAGAATGGGCTTGACCCTCTCACACTGAGAAAGGCATGCTTGTTGCAATTTTTGGTATCCCTTCACTAATTATCTTCACCCTTTACTTTCCTCAGTACCAATAGGTGGGCTGCTAATGGTCCTAGCATGCACTGTTTGTGACTGTAGCTTAGTGTAATTGAGAATAATGATAACATAATAATGATAATGCTCTATACTGCAGCTCTGTCTCCAGGCAGTGGAAGTAGGATGGAATTCCTTGTCAGTTAATGAAAATAATAAAACGTTGCCTGAGACCTGCAAAGGGAATGATAAAGTGTCTAGGATGTAAAAATCTCCTGAAAAATCTGATACAATCTGTTTTTAAGATCTGCAAAATATGTTTTGGGGAACAGTAAAGACGGTTGTATTTAACCAAGCATTAGCATGATCTGTGAAAACAGATGCTCTCCCTCAAGGACAATGATGAAGCATTAATTACAGGTAGAGATGATTTGAAACAAAGACTGGAAACCTGCTGCTACCAGAGCCTTGTTTTGGTAGAGCTGATTTATTGTAGCTAACTGTGGAGTTTAAGTCCTAATGAAGATGAACCTTGAAACCAGGCAGGCAAATGTATTCTTCTACAGTCCAACATGATACATTGAATTTACATCATGTTGGAAATTAAGCTTGGTATAAATTGCAGCTGTAATGAGCAGCTTGCCCTGTGATTTCAGTGCAAGCACCTGATGGTGGTAACTGCCTTACAAATGCCAAGGACTCTTCCTCTTCTTTAGAGCAAATGACTTCCTGGACCACATCAGTCACAGCATGATGGAGGTGCAGCAGGCCTCAATGAAAATGAATAAATTCAAGTGGGTAATTAAATGTTGCTGCCTGTGATAACTGTAAAGCTGAAGATTTGCCTTAACTAAGACAGAATAGTCAATTTATGGTGGGGTTTATTGAGTCAAAAAAAGGCAGTTGATAGAGGCAGAGAATATCACACCTGTAAATGTGTCAGTGGGCAGTGTGTGTATGTAGATGAGCACTGGAAGGTGCTGCTTAAAGCAGAGTAACTACAACTTTCTGGTGACCAAAGCAAGAAAGGAAAATGTAAAAAATAAGAATTCAAAAGCTTTTCATGGCTTTAATTACTGTACAGTCTCTCAATCATTCTGTTATTCTGATTTAATCCTGAAATAAAATCACATGGAGTGATTCTTTCATGAAATCTACTTGGTTTGATAGTTGTGAAGACAATAACATTCCCAAGAGTTTCTCCATTATAAAGCAACCTTTCCCAGGGAAAACAGAGGTCCTGTAGGGAGAGATGTGTATGAAATTTACATTAATAACCTGTTTATTGTACTGTAAACATGAGGAATTGGGTGTGCTACATGTGTAAATAACAGCAAAGTGGGAAAGACTTAAATACAGGCATTGATCATGAATCTGGAACTATTGGCAAAGTTGATTGCAAGGGGACAAGGATCATGTATTGATCAGATTGTAATGAAGATTTATTGTGAAGAAACTGGGAAAGTAGCAATCTGTTCTTAAATAGAGTGAAGGAAAGAGAATTAAATGCTGCTTAAAAGTTCTTGCATTTTCCTGTTTTCTGGGGGTTTAGGTAGTTTAGTATATCATATATTCTCCCACTGGCATTGGGGGATGTTTATGCAGCAGCTTTCTGGCTCATACTTGCAATAACTGCAAGGGTACTTAAAATTCTTCCAACACAAGTGCTCTGACTCCTCAAGGCCTGTGTGGTCCAGGTTACACTGCAAGAAGTGCATGAATTGCATCACCTGCAGAGCTGACACTGAGCTATCTTGCTGTGGAGACCCTTCTCAGTGTCTAGGAATAGCAGTGACCTCCCTGCAGAGGAGGTGCCTGTTTGTCTTTTAAAGGCAGACACCTGGCTGAAGATCAGACTGATCTGTTTTCTCTGAGAGAGTTCCTTGGATTTGCAGCTAAACAAAATTCTCTCCTGAAAAGACAAAGCTGCTGTTCTCCAAAGCAACTCAGCAGCTCTTGCAGAAGATGTGGGCTGAGCCTTCCTTGCCAATAGTACAAATTTATTGATTGATTTCCGAGCACTTGAGAATGGATTAATGTTGTTTCAGCTCCCAGTGGGTTTTCCACAGGAATTTGAGATGAATTCAGTGCTGTAGTAGCTGCCTGGTCTCTGCTTCTAGTCCATGGATGCTCCTTTTGTATCAGAGCTTAGCCCTCATTTGGTTTTAGAAGGAAGAGCCCCAGTGGAACCACTGCTGCCTCTTTTGATATCTCTGGGTGAGATTGTGCTGAACTTGCTTGCTGGCTATAAACTCTGGAGTAATTTTAAATATAATTTTTAATTTACAGCAATACAGCTCAGAAATGCACAGAAATGTGTCTCTGGGCTACACTTGTGCATGTGTGTTTTATACTGCTTTCACTCTTTCCAGCTGCTCCTGTGCAATTGTGTAATGGCTGCACCAAGTCACAGATCTAATTGAGACAGGCTGGAATCCCTTTTTGCCAGGAACTGTTACATGATGGCAGGGTCCCAAGGGGAATTTTAGAATTCACTACAACAGGTTAAGACAAGAAGGCTGAGGTAGGCAGGAAGAGAGTAATTGAAGATGACAGTTGTCAGAGAGAATAGTTTGCATGCCTGCACATCTTTGTTGATGTACTGTGGTGTATTCCCCAAATAAAAGCTGACATTGCAACAGTGGATTGGTCATTCCTAGAGAAAAACAGTAGTTCTTGCTTGATTACCTGCCAAGCCAATGCTGTTCTTTGGAAAAAGTTTTTTGATGAGTATTTACGCTTTGCAAAATGGGGATATGGTATCAGGCTTGGCTATCATCTTTACCTTCTCCAATGGAGAAAGTTGGAGATAATCTACCTCTAAAATATCCTCAGCCCTGGGGAAACAACATTCATTTCATCCTTTCACTGATTTTCTTTGCTGGTTCCTGGATTAATAAAAACATTCAGGTTGTAAACATGTTACTGCTGATGAAACTGATTTTTGGTTTGTTTTGGAGTTTTTTTAGTCCACATTTCTGTGAATATTGTAATGGTCTCAGCTGACTTTCAGCCTGCAAAGATTACTTCAGTTGTTCCAGCAAGTTATTCCTGATTTTAGGGCTGCCAGTTTTGTTTTGTGAGATGTGCAGTTTGGGTGGAAGCAAGATAGAAAGCCTTTAGATGAGAGCAGCCAGAAGTTAAAACATAAGCTTTTTATAAATAAACAAGAATAGCTCTTCCTGGATTGTCCTGTTTCAGGGAGCTGCATTCCCTGTGGAATGAGGGGCTGTCCAGCTGCTGCTCAAAGATGGATTTGCTCCCATCTCTGCCATTTCCATTGCAATTGGAGGCAGATGGTGCAGTGGCATCTCTGGACCATATGTTCTTGGTTTGCTCAGTTGGTTCCTCCTTTGTCTGTTTTCATAAGTCTGCCCTGGTTTCTCCACCTGCTCATTTGTGAAAGATGAATGGGCTCTTTGCTGAGCCTTGTCTGTTGTATTTCACTTTATTTCCCCTGACCACACTTTTAAATGTCACTTTCTTGGAATTGCCAAGCAGTGACTTTTTGAGCATTTGATCCAAAAAGACCCAGCCAAAGCAGCACAAGGCATTAAGGGTGCAGATGTCCAAGCAGTTGCAGAGGGCTCCTTTCAGTTTGCTGATCAGTGCATCTTTTCTCTTATGCTCATTTCATTTCAGTGACTTTGCTGTAAGTGCTCCCAGTTTGACATTTGCTAATGCTTCAAGTCTAACTGCTGATAGATTGAAAAGAAATTATTGTAATTGTTTTGGGTGGCATTTTGCTTAGCTACTGTAAATTGAGCCTGCCCAACTTAGGCATCGTTAAGAAAAATTCATATGTTCTATAAATATTTTTATTAAAGCTTTATTCCCCAGCTGGAAGACAGAATTACCATTCTAAGATAACTGACAGGCATAGTGCTAAATCAACATTACACTGTCAGGATACAGAGAGAAATTCAGTCAAAAGAGGCTCTTACTACCAAAACACTCCTGTTCTGTAACAAAAAGTAATGTGTATTCCTAACAGCGTTGAGTGAGCTCTTAAGCAAGTAACTTCTTTTAAAATTCTAATTAGGGTACATTGTTGCTGCTAAAGATGTCCTGTTTTATTCTGTAGCTGACAAGCAGTAGAGATGTGAAATGTCAGGGGTAATGGAAGCAAGCTGCTGAGGTGGAGCAGCGGGCTTCTGGTGGCCTGTAAGATTCCCTAATGCCCCTTTCTCTGTTCTTCTCTGCCAAGTGATACCAATAAACTGCAATCCTGCCATCAGGCAAGTCCTTCCTCATCTTCCCATTGATTTAAGCAGAAAAGCACCTGTGAGAAATGACTGAGGGGGGTGTGCAAAAGCTGAATCAGCTGTGAAAAAGCTGTGTCCAGTGGCTTCTCTCCAGCACTGGTAGCACCAGCTGCTCTGGTACCTGCAGCCCTTGCTGCAGTGCAGTACCTGCAGAAATTAAACAGCTCTTTGCTGGGGGTTGACTGCTGCTCTGTGACAGGGTTAAACACCTTTGCCAGCTCTTTTAGTCTCTCTAATCATGGCTAGGGTCAGACTCGGGCATTCTTCTCACTGGCATGTCCTTGTTATGGAGCATGTCCTGCTGTAGGTGTGTCTGTCTCAGCACCCCTCCCCTGTGACCTTGCTCTGTCCTCACACAGCCATACACAGGCAGTTAGCAAACCTTCCCAAAAGCACTCAAAGCTGGCTGCTACAAACGTGCTCCCTGCCTCAGCCAAGCTGCAGGAGACCAGAGGGATGGACCAGTGAAGAGAAATTCAGTACAGCGAGTCTGGCCACGAATCTCCTCTTGCCTTCAGTTTACTTAGGTGTGTGACAGATGTTTACCCACAAAGATTGATGAGGAGGCTTATCTAGAAAGATTTGATCTGGCATTTGAACCACGTTCATAATTGGGAACATTTTGGAGGATAAGTCGATGAATAGGCCCATTTGTTTAGCCAGGTAGGCTGAAAAGTAGTTTTAAGGTGCAGAAGATTCATCTAGAAGGAACTACAAATATAAGAAATAGCTATTTGAGCTGGAGAATGGTGTTGACAAGAAAACACTAAATCATGTGAAAACTGGCTCTGGGTAACTGGCTCTAGTACCATTTCAGAGTATCTCAGTTTTGCATTTTCATATTGTCAAAATTAACGTAAAATCACATTTTTCCAAATTCTCATTGTAAGTTAAAATGAACTTTCTACTAATCACAAGGCTCTAACTGGAGATTTTTATGGTAAATCAAACCTTTTCTCTGAAAAAAATGTCAGTTTTACACATTTTCCATTTAGAGGTGTGGAGATGGAAAATGTCAAGAAACAACCAACCAGGTTTTCCTACCATCCCATGAATGAAAACCAATGGAGAAAATTAATCTGGTTTTCTCAGCCCTGATGTACAGTGTGCAAGGTTGGAGCAAATATTTTTCAAAGGAAAACTCTTCACTGAGATTTGTTTTTTCTAATCTTCATCCATCACCCCAAAAGATGAGGAACAAATAAAGGCTGAGATAGGAATATCAAAATCATGTCGAGAGGATGTACTTGCACAGCAGTCCAAGGGAGGCTTTAACACTTTCCATGTAGATGATGATATATGTTGATTAATCCATATCACTTCACTCACAGATGTGCAGAAATTCCATCAGATGCTTTATTGCCTACAGAGGGAGTTGCAGTTAGAGTTCACCTGTCGTCTGCTTGAAATTTATTTAAAGAGGGAAAACAACAACACTTCCCCGAAGAGCTGCAAAAGTTGAGGCTGGTTCCACATTGCCTTTCATTACAGGGAGCCCTCAGTCCCCTGCCCATCATTAACATCCTTTCAGCACAGTGACACTGTCTCCTGTTTTCTTAAGGAGCTTCGTTTTCCAACACACAAGGTACGGGAGGGGCTGTGGGAATAAGGTCACACTTGGTGGAAAAGAGATTTCCTGCAGACCAGCAGCTGGGCTAAGGGGCAAATGGAGCTGCTGGTGGGCAGGGGAGTGAACACAAGGCAGGGGAGTTTGTGAGAGGAGGGAGGATGGAAGCACACAAAAAACATGAGGCTGTTGTGCAGTTAAGTCCAGGTCTGCTGGATCACAGGCTGCACTAATGGATCAAACAATACAAGATGTGCTCAGTGATAAAACCAGAGGAAAGTGCTCAGTTTGAAAAGATGTCACGACTTTAAAACCATCTGGGTTCATTTAGTGAAGAACTAATTAGGTCAATTTTGAAGAGGGTGGGGCTGTTCTAGGATGACATTCATATAAGACCTCATTCTACAGAAAATAATTCCCACTGCTTTGCCAAAAAATTCAAGGATTCAACTTCTGATAACCCATTCTATTTCTCTTGAAGAAACCAGCCCACTTCTCTTTCATCTAGGCAGACAAATTAAAGCCAAATTAAGAGAGGGCACTTAGCTCCTGGAGCAGCCACTGTGGTTTTCCAGTGTGCCTTCTGATCTCTGGACAGATCTTGCCTAGTGGGAAGTCAGGCTGGGTCCTCTTAGCCCTTACAAGGAACTGTGGGGCTGAAAATTGCTTTTTTTTTTCTTCCCAGTCAGTCATCAATACTCAGTACATTAATATTGCTTGTATGTTTATTACCTCCTCCACTTCCCTCACTTCTGTAAAAAGAGGGACTTTTATGAGAGTCATGAAGGTGAATGTCTGAACTGGCAGTTTCCTTTAATAAGCTCTTTTAAGAAGATTTTCTTCTTGTAGTAATGAGAACCCAATAAAGATATTTTATGCAAGATGAGCAATTCTGGCTGATGGTTTGCACTAGGACAAAATGACCAGCTTCTTAGCTGATGATCCCACTCCAGAAGGCAATAACCATAGATTATTATGCTAAAATGAGAGAGAGACAAGGCTTGGTTCCCTGACACCTGTGAGTGGATAACCCAGAGAAATTGTTATTTCAGAAGCAATGTAAACACCAGTCTTTCCTTTTTCACAATTGAATAGTTTTTATAGTTGGACTGGGGGTTATTGTTTTATTTGATTTTTTTGCTGTTTGGAGGGGGGGGTGTTTGTTTCTTTTTATTTGTTTTGAGAGTGGGGGGTGGTTTGGGGGGTTTTTGGTGAAGTTTTTATGTTTGGTTGGTTTTTGTGGGTTTTTTTTCCCTTCCCAGGGATCCACTTATTCCTTGCAGGTAGAGAAAACTAACTTTTCTTGCTCATAAATAATTTTCATGTCATGGAGTGTCTAATGACCTCAAGTGGTCAAGGGCTTCATTTATATTCTCTAAGACTGTCTACCCTAAAGCTTACTTCAGAATTAAAATAATTATCACAACCAAAAAACTATACAGCAAAGGCAAAACTTCAGGTGAGAAGGAAAAAAGGGCAGTATGAAAAACTTGTGTAAATAAATGGCTTGTCATAGACACAAATAACAAGAAATTATTCTTCTCTTGCCAGAAGGGCAAGGAATTACTGAAGCTGCAGATATGCTCCTTGTTCTCACACAAGGATTTATGTGAATGTGGGTGTACATATATATGTATGCAACTGAATTTATAGGCTGCCTTCCTATGGAGATTGGAGGATTAAATGATACTTGCTCCAGCTGAAGCAGTGTTTGGTTGAGAACTGGTCATGCATCCAGTCTGTTTGGGGCTTTGTACTTGTTTTCCTTCTTCCTCCATCCCCATCTCCATGGTTTCACTCCTCCTGTGGTACCCCTTTCCTGCAGCCAGCACGTGTAGCCCTGGCAGGGAGGGTTGCATGGAATCTTAGAAGCTTCTCCTTCCAAGTCTCTGCCCTGAATTGCAGCAGCTCTAGTGCTGTGGATGTGGGAAAGTTGTGCATGACAAGCTTCTCTGTCCCTGTGGTGATGAGAGGAAGACAGACAATATTTCATTCTCTTCTTTGGGATAAATCCTGAGCTCCACCACTGTTCATTTTAGTCTGTATTCTCCTGAACTGGTATTTCCTCTTCCTTTGGCACCTCATCCATGCAGACTTATCTCCCCAAGTGCATCCTCTTCCCACCATCTTGTGGTGGAGCTGTGATTACAGCAGGGAAACAGGTCACAGAGCCACACGAGGCTGCCTGGAGTCGTGCCCCCAGGAACAGTTCAAGGCAAGCACAGAAGTGCATTGCTGTCATCTAGTGATGAACAATGACAGGCTTGCAAATTAATTGTATGGATCACAGGCACAGCTCGTGCAGCTGTTACCAGGTTTGCTGGCCAAATCTGTTCTAAAAGAGCATTAGTGAGCTCTCTGACAGATGCCTGGGTGTGGACTGCAGCCAGTTCTGCAAGAAAGAAGCCCACCAACCCTTCCTCCCCTGTGATCCCTCCAGTTGGAAAGGAGCCTACAAGAGTGCCTGGGGGAAAGGAGGGAAGAGAC
Organism: Notiomystis cincta; assembly: GCA_013398075.1. NCBI lineage: Eukaryota > Metazoa > Chordata > Aves > Passeriformes > Notiomystidae > Notiomystis > Notiomystis cincta. The sequence goes on from VZRX01001238.1 coordinate 160,604, forward strand.
CTCATTACCTTGATTCACAGTTTTGGTTTAGCACAGGCTGAACTTGCACTGCCTGAGTGGGGTCGTGGAGGCTGCAGAAGGCACTGGGGGCTCTCGTGCTGTGTATGGGAGGGCAGCAACTGGGTTAAAATACCTGCCTGTCACCCAGGGAATGCAGGATATGGGCTGTCCCTGTGCCTGTTGGAACAGTGTGTCAGCAGGAATCTCTGGGAATTATTTGTGGATGTGGCAAAGGTCAGGCTGGGCCTCCATCTACTCGCTACATCCTGCTGGTAACCTGCTGGGCTCATATCCTGCCCTGTAACATGGGATTCCAGAAAAAAGCTCCTTCCCATGCCCGGAGGAGAAATAACCTGTGCTGCCTCTCCCCTGCCTTAAAGCTTCTGTCCTAATGTCTAGTCCCCAAAAAGAAATAAAAAGATTTAAGACCAGGAAGGGGAGATTTAGTGGCCCCTGAAGCCTTGGGGTCATCTGCCCTCATTGCATAACTGTTGGATGCCCACTCCCTCCTCAACTTTGATGGATGGTTTCAGCCTTAATGAGCATCCAGTGGCCAATGAATTTCTCAGCCTAATTACATGCTGTCAGATGAAGTGCCTGCATGTAGGTTTTCTTCTTTTTTTTTTCCTAATCTGCCATCTTCCAGCTCTGATTAGTGCTGGCTACCACCACTAACTATAGGATTGGCATATGGCAGCCCAAGCCTCAAATACAGAGGGGTCTTTTTTGTTCTGTCCTGCATATCCAGTGTTTGGGAATGCAGTTATGATGCTGTGCATGAGCTCTCAGCCAAAATCCAACCTGTGCTGGATCCTAACTGCATGAAAACACATGGCACTTCCAGATTTATGGCAGTAAAACCATTGTGCTCCAGACACCCAGAGTGTAATGCCAGTTACATCCAGGAGCACCAGAAAACCTTCTCCTTGATTAGTATTCTGATGTCTGCTGGCGTTCTGTTTGACAGGGAGATTATCCTTTTCTGATTGCAGACTTGCCACAGCTCTGCTTTGTCTGTTAGCACCATTTCCCAAGGTGATGGGAGGAGAACTTGACCATCTTCCATCTTTCATCCTGGAATTATTGATTATCACTTTCACAGGGACTCTGAGATTTGCTTTGTGAGGAAGGTGACCCTCACAAAGGAAAGTGAGAAGAAACCTGGTGAGATTCTAATGCTGAGCAAGGTCTTGGTTGATCACTAGCTGCCTTTTACTTTTTTATTTCTCCTGCTTGAATTATCAGAGGAGAGGCTGGCATTTTTCATGGTCCCTCCCATCCTCTGTGTTCATATATCATCTCTGTTTCCACTGCATTGTGGGTGTGTTTCTCCTCAATTAGTAGACTCAGAGATCATACTATGCATGATTACATCTCTCCACTAGGTCTATGAAGCAAAATCTTAGAAATGAACCCTTATAATCAATGCTGAATGTTACTAGGGTCTATACCACAGTATTTTCTGCTTTTTTACCTATGGGCTCAAATGAGGTTGGGAATCTAGATGGCAATAAATTGTTCCTTAAGAATAAATACTTTCTCTTTTTACTTTTTGCAAGTTATTTATATCAGGTTTAACACTCTAGATACTGGCTGTATGAAATAGCTTTCAGTGCATTCTGCTCTGTTGTCCATTGTTCATTCTAAAGACCTTGTAGTTTCCAGGTTCCTTATTTTCTTTTTTTTTTTCCTTAATGTCATAGCTGACAATATCTCCTGACTGAGTAACTTCAGCTGCACTCCAGCTTCTGGGGCTTGAGATCTACAGCCTGGGAGAGGAGGCTAAAGAGGGAATTGATTATAGCACAGGTATATAAAAATAAATTTAAAAAAAGATACAAGCATGAATCTGTCAGAGGAGAAAGTAATAATCTTCTTCCATCTTCTTGTGTGTAATCTTCTGTTCTTTATTGAAATGAACAAAATATGCTTTGCTTCAAGGTCTTCTGTTCGATAACTTCTCCTCTGTGATCTCTTGTCTAAGCTTTCTTCTCACTCCCTGTTTTCTTAGTTGAAGCAAGTTCTCCTGTTTATTTAACATGAAGACCTCAATGCATCCCCTTGATCATTCTTAAACTTTCCTCTGCTGCATTTTAATGGAGACAGGTACCCAGCTGCTGCAAGGATTTTCCTGAGATAAAATGATTTGGGGTCTGTAAAAGGAAGGGATACAATGCCTTGCCCAATCCACTTTCCCTTTTTAGCTTAAATTATTGAGTTAGAGCAAGAAAATTTTGACAGTACTTAACATAGCTGTTTCAATGGTGTCCTTCTGGGGTATGTGAGGAACCCAAATATTCAGAGCATACAAAGAATGCTGGAAAAACAGGGCACTAATGGTGAAGCTTAAAGAATTATGGCTTAAAGAATTCTTACAACAAATCACTTACACCAAATGCAACTTCAGTCCTGCAGAAAACTCTAATGTTCTGAAATTCTTTTCTGTCACAGGAAAAGATGTCGAAGTGGCAACTTGTGCTGATTTTGAAAACATAGTCTCTCATTTTTTGCAAACATGCTGTGCATTGGGGCTCCCTATGCAAGCAAAATTTTCCATATTACACAAATACTATATTGGTTTGTTTGGCAAGACACAAATATTTTATTCAATTTTGCTGTTTGAAAAATACTATCCAAAAATATTTCAAAATAGTACATTCCTCATTTTCTGGTAGGAAAACTGATTTTCATTTGTGGTCAATTTGTTATTCTATAGATTGTTAATAGCAGTCCAGAGAAAGAAGATAGAATGTTTATTTCAGGACTTCTCTCCTTGAGATACAATACATAAATAAAACACAAAGCTTATGGCTTGTGTTTACAGACTCTCAGCTCTGTGGGAAGGAGAACAGGGCTTCCATATGTTGTTGATTTACACAGGATATCTGGTAGTCCCTAACTGTTTATCTGGAGCTGGGACTCTCCACTTGAACTTTGAGTTAGAGCTGTTTGTGAATTAATCATGAGAGATTTGAATGTCTTGTGTTTGTTTTTTTACAGTTTATAAAAACTTCCCTGGGTTGGACTGTTTTATAGATGAACAAATGAAATCAAGTCTTTGCAATTGTTCATACCCTCTAATGCCTGAAAAGAGGAGCTATGTAAATTGGACCTTTTTCATTAAAAAATTAAATGTTACTTTCTCATTTTATTGTTTGTAAATGGACTTGAAAAAAATATAATTAGCATTCAAATTAAATGTAATTTTATAAAAAGGTAAAAGGAAGCTTCAAAATTGACATTTAGGGCTGACATCTGTACCTGGCTTTAAGAAGAAGGGGTGAGGACAAAAGCAAAAGCTCTGATAAATCTTGAGAAAATTGGACCATCCGAGTGAATAATAGGATCAAAGGACAGAAAAATTTATACTTTGAGGTCTAGAAGGGGAGAAAACTTTTCAACTGATACTTGAAAAGAAAGGTTAAAAAAAAAAGGATACATGGATACTCTTATATTCTATATAAGAGTCTTGCCCTGAAACGTGATTCTAAATGAAAGGAGTGTGGAAAACAGAGGAGGGAGGATGAATCTCAGTGGAGGAATCCCTTCAAAGCTTTTGGAAGTAAGGGAATTTGAATCCTTGGCAGAGCAGGAAGCCAGTGGGTGATGTGATGGCTGTTGTGGCAGGGGAAGGAGGCAAGGCTGCAGGGGAAGGAGGCAAGGCTGCAGGGGAAGGAGGCAAGGCTGCAGGGGAAGGAGGCAAGGCTGCAGGGGAAGNGGGAAAGGAGGCAAGGCTGCAGGGAAAGGAGGCAAGGCTGCAGGAGAAGGAGGCAAGGCTGCAGGGGAAGGAGGCAAGGCTGCAGACTCTGAGCTGCAGGAGAAGGATGTAAGGCTGCAGGGGAAGGAGGCAAGGCTGCAGGCTCTGAGCTGCAGGAGAAGGAGGCAAGGCTGCAGGCTCTGAGCTGCAGGTGAGGTTTCCTCAGCTTTACTCCCTCCATGAACTCCTCCCTGCTCAGCCTTTTGTGCCCGGCTCCTGCACGTTTACAAATCTAACCTCTGCAAGGTGACAGGCAGGAAGCAGCGTGGGAGGTGTGATCTAACAGTGAGAATTGATCCAGCAGCGAAGATCTGCTGCCCCAGCACACGGGAGAAGGCGTGCAAAGAGCCTGAAAGCTTTCATTATTGTTTTCAGAAGTTTCCTGTATCGATCCCTGCTGCTTAGGAGCAGGTACCTCTGCAGTGCATCAGCTCCGTGGGAAGCCCTGATCAATAGCTCAGAGCAATGGCCTGACAGTTATTTACTCATCAGCTCATTAGGGTGGGAAGGGTAGATTACACTTCTCATAATTTCACTATTGACTGGCACACTGCACTATGGTTTTGTTGTTGTTGTTTTTAAAGTACCCTGTAATGAAGATGCCTGAAGGAGAGGACTAAAACCACTGTCTTTTAAATTGAGAGATGCTTGTAAAAGCAGAGGAGACTTGTCCATGGCAAGACAAAAAACTTCAGCCATGTGAAAGAACAAATAGAAGGGAGGAGCATGGGAGCTCAGCCCTGGGTAAATGAAGTTTATTTGCATTATATCCTGCAAACCAGAATCCCTTGCTCTGTTCATCCAGGGCTATTGACTGAGGGGGAGAAGTGAATTTAGTTTGAGGTCAGTGGTGGTGTGGCACTGACTATCAGACCTGTACTGACACTTGCCTGGAAGGATTCCAGAAGGTAAAAGGTATTTTAGGAAGCCTTACTCAGCAAATGTGTTGCTTGCAGTCGCTGATGAGTTTTACAAATTGCTGGTGACTACAAAAAAGGGAACCAAGACCACTTTCACTGCCCAGAAGTGTCCCACTACTATGATCTCCCAAGAGTGGATACCAAAACTTTTGAAAGTTTTCCTGGCTTTTAGATGGATTTCATTCACTTCAAATGAACTTGGAAGGCCAAAGAGCTAAAGAAGAAATCCAAATACATTTAAAATGGGGTATATATACTTTTATTTAGAAAGATGAGCATAATTACCAATTGGAGCAAATTGCTAAGCAATAGCGACTTCTGCCTCTCTCTTCTTTGAGCCACTGTGGCCTGTCTGGACAGTTTGGATTTAGATTTAAGTGAACAGAATTAATTTGGCCCCTGAATAAAATTCTGTACCTGTGTTGTACTAGTAATTGGACAAAATCTGTAGAACTGAAAATGTGACATTTCAGAGGCTCCCAACTAATGAATCTGCTTTAAACATGGTACTTTTGCTCTAATCTGAGTTCATGATCTATAAAGTTGGAGCCCCTACCCAAAAATTCTTGTTCACCTCCCTGACACCCTTGTGATGCAAAACATATAAACAAGGGCAGCATGCAGTTGGAAACCATGGGATTTATGGACCCATTGATGTACTCCATGGAATAGGAGCCTCCTTCTTCTGAACCACCTCGAGCAAACCTACAAACCAGGGCCTCAGTTTTCTTGATTGCTTGCCAAGCTGATGCTTTTCAATTGCCTATAAGGAGTGTTTTTATAATCTTGTACCTTTATGACATGAGGCATTAATATTTGAAGCCGACTCTCCTTGATTTGATATATCTTGCATTTTTTAATTTGCTTTCTATATAATTCTTCTTGGGATGAGCAAGTACATTATCTTTTGGGGAGTGACTAGAATGCTGGATCCAGACAGTGCTAAATCTTTTATGAAGCAAAGCACTCAAAGAAGCAAAAAAACTAATTTATGAGAGCTATTCAGAAAAGGAAAAGTGTCAAGAGAAGTGTTCAGCCCTTGCATTGATTTTTCTGTAGCTGCTTGCATTCTGAACTGGTGCTTGTATTCATTGCCTGAAAAACTGTCTGCTTTGCAACTCCTGCCAAGGGTGTGTTTTGTATTTTTGATTGTAGCCTTATAAGGTCTTTTTCTCTTCTGTTTTTCATTGCCAAGAAAGAACCCATTTCCCCATTGTAAGAACTAAATGGCTCTGGGGCCTTTTTGTAAAGGCATTAACTACCAGTTTTACTCACTGGATTTTGTGAAATATTGAGGTTGGCTGATTATTGCTTGCCCCAAAAGCAATCTTCCAAAATTAGACACTAGGCTATGTAAATGGGCAGGTTTATTGTGAAAACATTTGAAACTGACCCAGCAAAAAGAAGCTGTCAGTGACAACTTTTCCATTAGTTTCAATAAGCCCTAATCAAGCTCCTGTAATAACACAGCACTTCCAAAACACGCTGCTTCAGAGCACTTGCAGGTCATTTGTGGAGAGCTGGATAGAAAAGACCAACAAAAAGAGTTAATCTGTGAAACAGATTATACAGGCACACCTGTAAAGTACCATTGTTCCCTTACAGAGCCTTTGCACCAGGAATTCTTGTCCATTGATGCACTGTGGTCTTCTGATCCTTGAAAAAAACCTAAAATATCCAAAGCCCTGTATCTTCCCCAAAGAAGAACGTGATGGCTTGGTGGATATTTTTATATTTTAGTCAAATGAGCCCTGAGCCAGTGTGAGCTGGTGCTGGGAGCAGTAAGAGCTACCCCAGGGCTGCAGCAATCCCACAGGCAGCTGTGGCAGCGCTGCTCTCAGCAAGGTCGGTGTCGATCCATTAGCACTGCCCCATAAAACATCCTCTCCCAGCCCTGCCCTGCTCCCTGCACTGGTTAAAGCACAGCTGCCTCTGCCTCAGCACAGCCCTGCACAGCCTAGCCCATTTCAATTAACTGTGAACTGAAGGACTGACAGATTCATTTTATACAAAGGGAGGCAGGGAGACCCTTTAAAATGCAGGCAATGTCAGGTTAAGCCCTTAAAGTCATGTTTTAGCACCGAAAAAGGAGCCAAGTTTACTGGCTAGGACTGAAATTAAGTGGAGGGAGATTTGGTTTTGCAGCTGAGGTGTGTGGCTGGGGCTTCTGCTTGCTGGGTTTTCTGGTTTTATTGGGGTCCAGGGAAGACCAGAGCACTGCAAGCATTGGATGGGTGAAATGCAGAGGACTCCTACCACAGCATTCTGCTGATGGATGACAAAGAGAGACTGTGTCCATCATTTCTACTTGTTCTCCTGTAACACTTGGAAATGCAAAACATCACTCTTCTTCTCAGAGCCCTTGAGGAGTGTCCTGATTGACACCACAGAATAAATGCCAGATTTTAGGGCTAGGGACATGTTCACAGTGAAGCTGAGGGGGCACGAGCAGTGGTTAATAAATCACAAACCTGTTTTATGAGTCCTAGCCTAGTTATTGTTTGATCCCAAGATCAGCTTGCTAGAATTCATTTAAGGCAAATAGAGCTTGAAAAATAAACAGAAATGTGAAGCAGAGTTATGTCTTTTAGGGAATATGTGCAGAGAATGATTGAGAGCTCGAGGTAACAAAAGGAGCAGCTGTGGGGCTGACAGCAGCATGACTCTGTTTGTGGGCTTTGATTGCCCTCTTGTACCTTGATTTTTGAGAAACAATCACTTCCTACTTTCATTTTCTTTTTTTTTTTTCCTGCTCTTTCCTTCTCTCCTCCAACAATTAAATGGAAATGGGTGCCTGGAGCTTGCTGCTAAGGTGCTCTGCTTAGGAATGGTGACATTCACTGGTGAGAAAAGAAGCATGTAAATCCAGCAGCATTCAGCACAAGAGTTCTTTGTGAGGTGGCCAGAATACTGCTCTCTGTACCACTTTACCACTGATCATCTTTGCTCATTTTTCTTATTTAGTTCAGCATGACCTTTAGTTTAAATGAATGTTGTGTGATATTTTCTAGGGGAAGTGTCCTATGAGCTCCAGAGCCACAGCAAATATGGTGCTTGCTCTGGGAAAGCTTCATAATTTAAGATCATCTTTGGGAGCATCAGACACTTTAATTTTTCAAGGGTTCTTTGTCTCCTCTCTGGATATAAATGTGAGACAATGATTGGAGATGCTCCGGGGTGAAATAACAGCAAATTCCTGGGAAATGCAGTTGTGAACAGAAAGCAGCAGCGAGCTGGAGACAGAGAGCATAACCCAAGAAGGGCAAACCTCGTGCCAGGAGCCAGCTGCTCTTGCTGGGTGCACTCACCTGAGCACATAAGAGCTGCAAAATCTGTTTGGAGGTGGAGGGAACTAAATTTAGAAGCTAATCTAAGTGTGTACACTGCATGTCTCTAGCTGGAATAGCTGGTGCAGTGGGAGCCTTCAGACAGACACTCAGCTCCACTGGTGGCAAAACCTGGCACGTTCAGTGCTTGAATTTTTCCCAATCTGCTGATGAAGTCAGGAGTTGTTCATTTCCATGCCCTTTGTAAGTGGCTGATAAGCACATTCACTAGAGGTCTGCAGCTCTGTTGCACTTATCATGGCATGCAGTCTCCAAAGAAATAATTTTTTATTAGCCTTTTAAAGGAGGAGAGGCAGACAAAGTAGACAGCACGTTGATCAAATGGGCGACACTTGTTCCAAAGCTTTTTCCCTGAAGCAAATGTTATCTCTTTATTACCATCTTTCAGCTAGGAAAAAAAAGAGCTAAACTTTCCCAGTTGGACCTTGATTTGTACCTTCTCTTCTGGGCTCTCAGCAATTTAGATGGAAATTCTAGTGGCATACTGAGAATGGGATGGAGGCTCTGTGAATATGTGGTATTTAACCATTTTCACACGAGCTCTCTACTATCTCAGGGGTAAATGGTTTGTTTAAAATTGGGGTTATTCTGGGTCTTCTTCATAAATTCAGTCTAAAATTAAGTTTTGTGTTGACTAAAATTGATTTGTCCTCACAGTCCCTGGAATTGGTTTGTCTAAACAGATTTGAAAAAGCCAGCACAAATGTGGAGGTTGAGGTGCTCTTTTAAAGGTTTTGTTTTGGAAGATGGTGAAACCAAATGAAGAGAAAGAAATTGTTTGCTCAGGGGAGGACAAGGAAAGAGAAGAGAGTTGTAAGCAGAGCAAACTTTTAAATTAGCTGCTGCACAACCATTTTAGAAAAGGACTCACTCATCCCCTGGAGAGCAGGGAGCTCAGGGTTAGGATGGGGACAAGGACGTGCTACTCCTGGAGCTTTTGCCCTCCCTACACCACAGGTGAGAAGGTTACAGAGGTGCTGGGCTGGGTCAAACCAAGTGCTGTCTTCCCTGAGCTTCTGTTTTGCAAACAGAGCTTGTGTAGAGCATCTTTGCAGTGACTTGACACCTCTGGAGTGCTGGCACAGAGCACCAGGAGAGGGCTTGTGAAGAATTCCAGCCTGGCTCAGGATTCCAGTTCTTATGCTGATGTGTCCTCTTCCCTCACCTTTGCTTCTCTCTGCAGCCACGAATGGTGAGTGACTGGCTGGCCCAGCAGCTCTTGGCCTGTGCTTTCACAGCTCAGTTTCCCTGGCTCCCCCACCCACTGGCACTAAAACCCCCTCCAGTCCCAAACAAACCTGTGATCAGACTGGGGCAGAGATCAAAGTGCTGCCACTCGGGGCTTTCTTCAGCTCCTGTGTTTCTGAGATGGATGTAGGTCAGCACTCACCACTCACTGTTATCCCTGACACCTGCCAAGGGCAAAAGCTCACTTCCTTCCTATTGCCCTCCTGGGAACAATTATGGATTTAATCTGGCTGGGGCTGGGGAACTGCAGGATAAGGCTGAGCAGGAGTAGGATTTATTAATGGACAATTACTAGGATGTAAAAAAGTAGGGCAATCTGTTCTGGTTTAGTAAAATTAAGTGCTAGGCTTGGGAATTGCAAGAGTTGAAGAGGTTTTGGGGGTTTTTTTAGTTCTATGCAGCTGGGAAGCAGTGGTGTAAGTAAAGCTCATGCTGAGCTCACTGGGGATGGCAGGAGTTACCTGTGCCCCTGAGTCCCAGATTCCAAGTTTGCATCTCTGGGAAGAAATGAATGGCACTGGAAGAGGAACATGGGCAAAGTATAAAAGGGTTAGCTGAGACTGGGACAGGCTTTAAATAGGAAAAGACATTTCATGGCCCTGTGCAATATAATATTTAAGAGGAAAGCTTATTAAATTTGCCTGATAGGTCAGTGACAGAGCACACTGGGATTCATTTTACTGTCATTACTAAAGCTGAGAAAAGAGAATCAAATCTTCACTGACAGAGTATCCTAAACCACTTCAGTCTTACTGAGTAAACTCAATCCCTGAGTTGTGAAACATTCCCAGGCTTTCGTGCTTCCCACAATCCCAGAATATGCCCATAAGGAAACACTTTGTATTCAAGTTGAGTCCAAAGTGAGGGGTTTTTTCCTCCCTGCAGCACCAGAGAGCCAAAAGTTTTTTTCTTTTTTAAACTGGCAAGACCTTTAACCTAAAGTACTTGGGAGACCAAATTACAGAATGGAAGCAATGCGCATTCAGAAGCACATCCTGTTGATGCTGAAAGTTGTGTTAAATTCAGTGTTCCCTGCTGCTTGCCATGAGTGTCCAAGCAAAGGAATTCATCTATTTTAGAAGTTGCTGCCTTGAGAGAGCTCACATACCAAAGAAGCCAGAGGCATCCGCTTGCCTGTGTTAAAAATAATATAAATATTTAAACTTGTGATGCAATATGGTTTTATCTGTAAACCTCAAACAAGAAAACCACGCTCAGTGGTCTTCCAGATAAGTCTCTTCTTACACAGAGAATGGTGCCAGTTGGATTTGCTATCCCTGTAATCTCCTGCAGAGCTTGGAGAGATGCAACCTGTGCAAATGCACAACCCTTTTATCTGCAGCACTGATGACACAACTTGCTTTATGTTTTCACATTTAAATGCCAAATCCTTCTTCAGTTGCACAAAAAAAACCAGTTTGGTGCAATACAGATTATCAGGCTTCTGGGCAAAAAAAGGTGTTAGCTGTGTTAGAAAGTACTTTTATCTCCACTAGAGTATTGTATAATTGTCTGCTGTGGAGTTTCTCTGGCTTTCTTTGAAGCATCTGTGGTTGCTGATTGAAATCCCACACAGGATTAGCTTGCATGCTCGTGTAATGAGAGGTAGCAATTACTTTTTTGTTCTAGACCAGAACAGTGGGTGCCTTTGTGATTAAATGGTTTATACACTTTAATGGTACATAATAAAATCCAAAATTCAGGCTGCTTTGCAAAACCTCAGGTCTTCATTCTACTTTATAAGTGTTACCTGAAGAACTTGGATCATGCAACTGCCATAAAAGTGAATTCAGAGCCAATATTCAGCTTTTTCCCATCTTTGCTCCTATTTCTGCCCATTGCTGTATACCTTAGCCAATTTCTTGTCTGATATGAACCAGACCTGTGTCTGTCTCTGTACAATATGGGGTGTGATTGCTTTCACTTCTACACAAACTCTCAGTCAGCTATCACATCACAAAAAGGTCTAATTATTTGCTGGACTTCCCTGCTTTTCCTTCTTGGCCCATGACTTTTATTTTGCCTGATTCTTTGTGTTCCTGGGCATTTGGCTTTGCAAACTGTCATAGCAAATGACCACAAAGGGACAAAAATATCTTCCTGCCTTTCTGTCTGTTGTAGCAAAGGTTTAGCACAGTGGTTGTACACATGAGTGTAGCAAAGGCAGGTGGGTCAGAGCTTTAAGAGACCTGGATCACACAGGCCCAGATCTTTCAATATCCTTATTTAGGAATATAATTCCTATCACAGTGTGCAACTTTGTACTTATACTTCATCACTGTTTGTAAGGTTCCTTGAGAGACTACTCTCATTTAATGTGGGATGGGATTCACACTCAAAAATAAACTATGGCATGTTAAAATGTGTATCATTCACATTTTAGGAGAGCACAAACTGATTGAAAAAACAAACTTGTTAAATGGATTTTCCATATCAAGTATCTTTGTGCATCTGAACCAGCAGAAAATCAATCACTGTAGCTGCCAGGGCAGATGTGATGTACAAATGTAGATGGCAGAGGGAGAGTGAAAGAAAACACAGCTTTAAACCATGCAAAGCCTACTCTAGAGCAGCCTTCTTTGTGCATGTCCAAAAATCCTGACTCAACCCAGCACTCCATCTGGGAGGTGAAGTTTTTGGAAGAAAGGTTATGGAAATGGCTCTCAATATGGGAGCTCAGAACCAACCCATCTTCCAAGTGCTTTTTTTCTGAATTATTTCATGGAAACACCACAGGCAGAGGCTTTTAAGCATGCTCAATTCTCAGTTATAATTAATTAGGTCTGGTGGCTTCCTTGCCCTTGGATAGGACAGCATGTGTTTGGGTTAGGTAAGGACCTGGCTCACACCGAGGTCATCCTTCCTTCTTAATGCTCTGCTGTCTCCAGACCCCTTTTACAGTTCTGAAATTGTTTCAATTACCAGCCTCTGTCAGGCTTGTGCCTCGTTAGGCTTCACAACCCAGTGCCTGGGAGCAGAGCCCTGGATGGCATCCCTTGGAAAGCAAAACTTTACTCAACTTTTATCTGTTTTTATACCGCTGCTGTTTCATTGTCTAAATTGAAGCACAAACTCGAGGTATTTTACAAATTACGGAGTTGAGCATGTCAGACAAGTCCTTGTTTCACAGGAGATAACCAGTAATCAACCCACTGTAGCAAGCACAGAGCAAGCAGAACTAGCAGGGAGCTTGCAGGTCAAACTTCCAGCTCCATGTGTTACCTTTTGTTGTAGACAATTACAATCCTGGCAGTTATTTGAAATGAAGAGCTCCTTTAAATGCAGCATGCTGTGTGCTTTCCCCTATTCTTTGATATTGAACAGAAATTTTACAAACCATTAATCCTTAGAAGACTTTTAATATCTTGGAAGCAAAAATCAGAAAAGCTTTATGTGTTATATCTCAAAAACTAGTGGATGTTTGTGTATAGAAAGCAACTCTTGCATGAGTATTTTATAATATTGAACTGCTTCAACCTGACAGACTGAAAAGTTTATTAAAGCTAAATACCCCATGCACTAAATAGCTTTTATCTACTGATGAACATGGTGCACACTAAGGATCTCTGCAGTAGTTTATTTGCAACAGAAAAAGTTCATGATATGTTTCTTTGGAGGGAAATGAGAGACATTTGCAGACTTTATATGTGATATTTAGTTAGTTATTTAGTTAGTTCTGGAACTACAGCTTTAGAAGAAAGTACTCAGCAAAGTAATAATAGATGAACACTTACAGGCTCACTGACAGTAAATGCATAAAAAGCCAATGCTTAAAGGACAGACCTAATTTAAAGCAATCAGTATTAAGCATTCCTTGGCAAAGGGCCAGGTTTCCTAGCTCACTAAGCTCACTTATGTCATTGAAAACTTAAATTGTCCATAAATGATAGCACCAGGACTGTCTCTTCCACTGGGCACTTATCAGGCACATTTCAGAATCACCTCCTCTCTCTCTTATGCCGGGCCAGGATTGTGTGGAGCATGACTCTGACTCTTCATTACCTTCCCTCTCCTTCCACATGCAGATGGCACTTGCCACCCTTGTGCCAAGTTCAGGAGGCAGCAGCCCACTGGAGAGCACCACCTCTCTTCTGTGCCTAAACCAAGTATGAACTGAAGCAGCTGATCCTGCCCTGCTCTGTTTGGCAGCTGGCTCGAGGTGCACAACCTCTTGGGGTGGCTCTTTGCACCAAAGGATGGGGGCAGGATAGGAGCAGTAATCAGGGGTTTATTGGGTTTGGGATGTTTTTATTCTCATAGTTGTGTGCTTCATGTATTTTGATGTCTAAGGCTTTATTGTGAGTGATTTGAGTAGTCCAAATTCTCACAGCTGGAAAATACCACCATGTAGTACATCAGAAGCAAGAAGCCATTACACCAGTCATTACCTGGGTGTAATGTAGGGCTGCTGGAATATTATCTTTCTGCTGTTCCCTGACTAAGTAGATGCCTTTTTAACCAGACTCACGTGCACAATCAAAATGTTCTTGACACACTCCAGTGCTGGTTTATGGATGTGATAGCTGGGACTCTGCAAAGTCTCTGAACACATGGAGGGGTTTCAGCTCCATGGTATATCATCTTCTGCTTCCACCTGTTCAGGAAACTGCATTCCATTTTATTTTAATTAAAACCTAGCAGATGTTTCATTAGGGTTGATCCAAACAACAAGAATGCCAGTTTCTCAGCAAAACAAAACCAAAGTAAACTGCATCATCTTGTGCTCCTACCACCTGGTCCAGAAGGTAATACTTTTGTCCATAGCCCAGATTCTATGTCTAGAAATTGGTAGATTGCAAAGATTTTATTCATGCCAGCTGGTTAATGCCTGATGACTAACTACCCATAACCATTAACAGAGCAGCAGAACTTCACCCCTGTGCTGAAGAGCCCCAGCAAAGCTTGTAGCACACTGTGAGCTTTGTTAAACCTCTCCTCATCACAAAACCAAATTCTTCCCCACGTTATTATTAAGCTTGATCTGAGAAATAAATAATTTAGGTGACAGATCTGGGCTTGAGAGGCCCGAGGCTGGAAGTGCAGCTTTGTGCAGATGCCCAGCACTGTGTGTTCCACGAGTGTATTGAAGCATCTCGGGCCATCTGCTCCACGCTGCTGCCTCTGCTTCTCAACCAGCAGCACCTGAGGCACAGCAGCATCAAAATGCTTTATCCAGTACCTGCCTGGCTCTTAGGTACAAGGACTTACTTCAAACAGCCATTTTCAGTATCAGTTCACTGAGAAAAGGAAAGATAAATAAGCTCAGAGCTTTACGTTTTGTGTCCGTGTGCACACACTCTCTTGTTTAAGTGAAGCAAAATTACCCAGCACAAATTTTTTCTTTTCCAAAGCCTTTCCCACCTGCTGTAGTTACCAACAGCATCTTTAAAATAATGGGAGTGCAATTTTTTTTTTTTTTAAATCTTCTACCAAAAGCATGAAGAGGCTGTTTAATGCCTGCCTTTATTTAATATTTTGTAGGTTGACTGCATTTTTTTCAGTCTGGGAGAAGTTTCAAGCAGGGCTAAGCATGATTTCAAAGACAAGCTGTTTTTCAGCTGCCCTGCAAATTCTTTAACCATGTGTACACTGGTGAAATGTGACAGCTACCCAGATTAAGGGTGTTTGGATATGAGGCTACCTGCTGTGATAGCTGAGGAAGAATCAGACCTAGAGGTTTCTTATCTGAGGTGTGAAGCAAATCAGTGAATTATTTGGTATTCAAATGTAACAAAAAGAACTCCTCACAAAAGTTGTTCAGATTCCCCCTGGATCTCTATATGCTGGAATAAGACTTTGAAATAGCAACTGAAATTGAATTATAAGTTTGATACCACCTTTGCCCCTGGGGTTTCTATAATTCATGAACTCATGAAAATTCAGTTCAGATACAGCATCAGGTTCTCATTAAAGTTCTTCTCTTAACCTGGTTTTCTAGTATGGTTACTCAAAAGTCAAATGTCCTTCTTTGAGGTCAAGAACAAAGCAAATCCTTCACTGACTCCTGTCCCAGAAGATTGAGTTTGAAGAAAGTATGCCAGGGCTATTTGCTGGATCTGTTTCTTTTTTTCCAAAATAAGCAATAGCACAGCCTAGAGCAACATGGCAGTGCATCTCTGGACAGACTCACCTGACCACATACACTAAGGTTAGCCATCTAATTAAGAATTCTGTAGTTTTAATCTCTGTTTCAGAAGGTGTGAACAATGTTAATTGATACTGTGGTGAAAATATATAATTTTCATCAACTCTGGAGAATTATTTTGACATCAAATTCACTTTTCCCTCTTACAAAATTCACTTTTTCCTTTTGTAAAGTTCCCTAGAAGTCCTAATACTTCAGTACAAATCTGAAGTCTCTGCTGTATTTCCATGAGGACCAAGTAGACCAAATATCAAAAAATGCCAATAAATTCTGTGATCCATTTATCTCTCATAAATAGAGTTCTCTCCACTGACAGACCATGGGTAGTGCTTTCTGCCAATGTTAGATCTTGCTCCCACTGTTCTGTTCTATGCCTGCTCAGGGCTGGTTCTCTTTGATTACCCACTGCAATGATTCCCATCAGGAAAAGGTGATGTCTATCTAATTTGATAAAAATCCTCAGAAAATTTCAGAATTCAAGACAAGTGCACTCTTTCTAGAAGCTTAGAATGTGGCAATACCAACACACTGCAATTTCTCCATGCAGTATTAAAGAGAAATGAAATGAGGTTGTGAGCTGGACACTAAAATAGTGGCTTGTGGGCACTGGAAATTATATTCCCTGGCTGGCAGAGTTTCAGCTGGAAAAGATTATATTGTGTGGTCTCTTCTGCTACAAAGAATGGGATGAAGAATTTCAGACAGATAGTCCGGAGCTGAACAGAGTAGCTTGGTCTGGGCTGTAGAAGATGAGCAGCTTTGATTTGAAGGCAGTGAGAGGGAGAATCAGCTGATTTCCCTCATGTTATGTTCCAAAGGTTAATCACCAATTCATAGCTGAACACTCTGAAAAACGACTATGTGTTGATTCATCTGTTTCTGTCTCTACCAAAGCATCAGCTATTCCAAGGTTTAGGTGACCTTGCAAAATATCTAAACCACAATTTTTATTTGATAATTGCATCAATTTCACCTTTGCCAGCTCCACAAACAGTAAGAGACAAAGAAAAAAAAGAAAAAAATAATATGACTACAGTATATAGTATGGATACGTAAGAAAGTGCTAAAACACTTGAAATAGAGATTTTTTTCCTGCAGGGTATCCTGACACTGACATTCTGATGTGCTAAGATGTGAACTCTGAATCCCTGATTTTCATATGCATAAGCTCATCCAGGAAAGTGGAGTCTGAGTGCCATGGTGATCTCCCACCCTTCTGAGGAAAGGAGAGCAGAAAGGATGGAAAGGAAAAAAGTTGTGTCAAACTAAAATAAATACTCCTGCTCCCCTGGCAAAGAGAGAATTTCACCCAAAGTGAGATGATTTACTTAGGTGTGGATCCTTGCTGCCTATTTGAGTGGGTAATCAATCCATGCTGGGATACAGGAGAGATTTAGCACCTGGAGACACAAGTTCAGTTCACTTTCAAGGGATCTCTTAGTCTGTCTCTCCTCAGTGCTGAATGAATTCTGTTAGAATTATCACAATGAGAAATATTTATTTGTTCTATTTAGAGCACTGCTCTGATGGTAATGGATGAATCAAAGGGACAGGGGCTAAAATATTTTAGTATTCCTGGTGTTTAGGGTTGTTTGAGTCCTGTAACAGGTGTCTTTTCTTTTGTTTTCTTGGCTTTACTTGTCCTGGTTTTGAAAACCTTTGGGCATTCTAAGATGTCTTTTTCCTAAAGTTGGTTATATGCATATGCAGTGAAGAAAATTGAAATATGGAATCATTTAACT
Source organism: Notiomystis cincta (assembly GCA_013398075.1). Classification (NCBI taxonomy): domain Eukaryota; kingdom Metazoa; phylum Chordata; class Aves; order Passeriformes; family Notiomystidae; genus Notiomystis; species Notiomystis cincta. The sequence goes on from VZRX01001238.1 coordinate 177,763, forward strand.
TCAGGCTGAGGACTTTACCTTCAGTTTCTTTAACTGAAGACTGATCTGAGCAAGATATAATACTGTAAAATAATATTCTACATACAAGACCAGTAATTATAATACCTGGAAGCCTGAAACATGAGGGATGAGGGTTTTAACAGCAGATAATTAAAAAAAAACCACATTTACATGGTTAGATGATAGTAAATTGAAATTCTCTTCATTAATGACTGCAGCACTTCTTAAAATGCTCAGCATATACCTAACAAAACAACACACACACACACTGGAAAGTTGGGAGCTGCAGCTCCTTGAGTGCTGAGCAAGGTTATCAGAGCAGAGACTGAGCCAAGGCAGCCCTGCTGAGGCAAGGACAGGATTAGATTTTCATCACAGTAAACACCAAGGTAGCTGAGCTGTAATTCTGCAGTGGAGCTGTTCTTGGCTGACCATGTGCACACACCACTGGAGAAGTGTTCTGGATGACTTTTCACAAGCTGAAATGTAGGGTTTTTTGGAGGGTATTGGGAGGGAGTTGTCCTGATGTAATGCTCAAGTGAAAAGGGAAGCTTGGTGTCTGGCTGGATGATTCCACAATTCACAAGTGGCAGTCAAGAGAACAAAAAAATGGCTGGAACACAATGAACTTGGAGATGTTTTGTAAAGCTGCTCTACCACGTGAGGGTGGTGTCCTACACCTGTGAGAAGGATATTTTATTTAACCTTAAGATCAGTTGCTGATGTTATTGGCATAGTTATATTACTCAATATAAATATTCAAACTCCATTCTGCACAGTAAAGCATTTTGGTTTATATCCCCCTTTTTTTGCTCTTGGGAAGCAAAGCTGTGATTAGGATCATTGTATTTTTCCTGACATAATACACTGCAGAAGGGGCAAAGGCAGCAGCCTGTCCTTCAAACTCAGGTTAGTTGAGGTTCCTGGAAATTGCACTGTCCAGAGCAGTTTGGAGGTCATACACCTGCCAAAGGAGATTCTTTTGTGAAACTCCAGACAACCAAGATGGGCAAAGTTGCTTTTAGCAACTTAGCTGGTTTTGTGTGCAAAATGTAGGTTCAGGTAAAAAATATCAAGGTGCAAAATTTCACTCAAAGTGAAATAATATCATTTTTATTAAAATGGGCTGGGGTGACAGCACCCTTAAGATTTGTGCAAACAGAATGTGAGACCTTCACTGCAGATCCTACAATCTCTTCTTGCCCCTGAGTTCCTCAGGTTTTACATCATCTGTTAGAAACCTCTCCCAGCCATTCTTGTTCAGGGCAGCAGAGATTCTCCCACATTGTGTGCACCTGGATCCTGTGCAAACCCTGCTTCCCAAAACAAGGGAGATTTCAGCTCTCTTCCAGGCTTTTTTTTTTCTTTTTTTTTTT
>VZRX01001238.1:179239-212746 GCA_013398075.1 Notiomystis cincta
TTTGTTTTGGTTTCTGTTTTTTTGGTTTTAATTATTTTTCTTCACATTATGCTGCTGGGGAAAAAAGCCTGAGAAGAGCTTATGGGTGTTTAGAATGCAGATGTTAATCAGGTTAGATGCTATTGTAATCAAAGGCAGCTGTTTGGGGTGTGGCTGTCCTGCTGTGTCCCCTGCCAGCTGGGGCCAGATGTGGTCAGTGCTGTCACCTCCCTACTGACTGCTTGAACAAAAACCTCTGTGGCCACAGTGCACTTGGAGGCACGAGGGGATGTGGATTACAAAGTAGAATTAGTGTGCAAAACAGGAATCAAATTTGGGATTTAATTATTCCCATCTCTGCTCATTACCTCTCCTCTGCTGAGGAGCTGGAAAATGCATGAGAGCCATTTCCATAACCGAGCTTTGTGTGTGCTGGAGCCAGGAGTGAGCTTCTGCAAATCTTCTGAGACCAGGTGATCGAGTTTCTTCTGTCAAAAAAGCACAAAAGACTTCCATATTTTCAAAGAAAATACATTTGGTACGGCTCAGTCCACTGAGACCCACAGAGCTGCATTGTGCTGAATAAAATAATGTAAATATTCCTGGAGGCAGAAGTGTTATGCCAAGGAGCCTTATGGAAGAGTTGGGACTTTCAGACACAGTAGTACACTGTTATGTAAATTACTACTTTGTTTGACAACTGAATGGTATTAAAACTGTCTGCAAGTTTATTTCTTGGAGCAGAGAGTTCCTAAGAGCTACATTTGACATCATTTAAATTACAGTGGTGCTGTGTGGTATGTAAAATAACTGTCTTTGTTCAGCAAGGTGTGTGTGCTCCTCTGCTCTCCTCCTCTCTCCCAGCAATTATTTCAAACCCAGGCAAGACCTTTCCTCACAAAACTCAATGTTGAGCAGACAGGGGAGTATTACAGGATTTTCAAAAGGACTTGATGAGAACAGGAAGAGGCTCAGTGAAGAGCTGTGTGGCAGGAGGCTTTCCCTGCCTCAGGAGGGAACAGAGCTGAGCTCTGAGAGGAGGAATCCTTTGGAGGAAGGGTGTTAATGGATCTGAAGCTCAGCAGGAGGAAGGGCTGCAAAGCCAGGAGAGGGATCCTGGTGCTGGGTGCCTGCTGGGAGGACACAAAGAGCTCCTGGGAGTTGGGCACATTCGGTGTTTGCCTGCAGCAGGTCTCTGTGGTGTGAGACTGGAACAGCAAGGTGAGGATCAGATCCAGGGTATCCACTTGTCACTTCTCACAGGCCTGGATACAGCTCCTGTCCAGCTCAGGCATTTTCCCATCCAGCATCCAGGTGTTAAAGTGAGTCCCTCCATCTCAGGACCTGCCTGCTCAGGAGGATGCTTGTGCTTCCAAATTCTTGTTGAGTTCAGAACCAGTCTCATCCTGGCCTGGACCTTGGAAATCCTGCAGCTCCCAGAGCCTCTAGAAAATGTCTGTGTCTGCATTTTCCTTAGATGACAATAATCCTGCTCTTACACAGAATGGTGAGAAGTTGCTGCAACTGCCGCATGTAGGAACCTGGGTGTGGTTTGTGTGCCAGGCTGGATGGTTTGTGGGCCAGGCTGGATGGTTTGTGGGCCAGGCTGGATGGTGCAAACCATGTGGAAAGGAGGACAACAGAGCCTATGGCTTCGTGTTTGCTGTTCTGCTTCCCCTGTGCCAGCTGTGCCCCTGTAAAACCCCTCAGTGCTGGGCCTTGGGTCACCTGCTGGTCAGCTCTTTACCCAGGAAGGTTCCAACCTGGTGGGCACAGGGTTTGTGCCAGGTTGTGGCTTCTGAGCTTTGAGCTTTGCTTTCAGAACACCAGCTCAGGTAGGGAACACACAGCTGGGGGTGCCTGCAGCCAGGAAGGAGAAACAGGGGGACAGGGCAAAGAGGAGTGACCGAGTGACCTGGAATATCCAATATGGAAATGGGAGCTCTGGCCTGCAGTGCCAGCAGCACATGGGCTCTGCTCAGAGCATGGAGATGATGAGAGGAACTTTAGAGGAAGCTTTCAGTAAGTGCTCACAGAAGCTGCTGGAGGGAAGCACCCATCAGGTTCCTGGTTCAGTGTGTGGATGCTTATCTTGTGGAAAAAGAGGTTGTCAGAATCTTCAAAGGCACAGACAAATGCAGCCATCTCCTGATTCTGAGTGCCCAGGCCCTGGCAAGCTCCACACGTGAGCAAACAGGAGGTTCAAAGCCAGCATGGAGAGAAATCTGTCAAAACCTGGAGGTGAAGAGCAGCATCCTTTCCTACTCCCATGGGTACCTTTGCAGGCATCTTGTTGGACCGTATCTTGTTTTTTCCTCCTGTCTCTACACAGAAAGCAACAAAGAAAGAATGTGGGGCATCTGTGAAAGCCTCAAGTGTGAATAAAACTTGTTGTGAGGAGCTGAGTTTTCTCAGGAGTCCAAGTTCAGGGCTCCTGTGGGAAGCACTGAGCTCTGTGTTCTGTCCCACCTGAGAAGTTTTGTGACTCTGGTTCAAAGGGGGAAACTTAGCAGCCATTTCCTTGGAAATAGTTTTATTTAAACCTTGGATCTTCTGCTGAGTGTTCCAGAAGCATAAACCCAGGCAACCAGGGACTGAATGAAATATTCAGCCTTTCCATTCTCCTGCAGTTTTTCCTGCCTGCTTGGCATATGGAATCACGAGATATGCTTGCCAATAAAGAACTCCCCTGGAAGAAATCATTTAACAAGGGATGAAAATGTGATAAATGCTTTATAATCAAGGTCCCACAAGCAAAAGTGAGTGTGAGGCAGCTCTTATCCGAGTGGGAACTGGCTAGAAGTTTTAATATTCACTTGGCACTGGATTTTTCTGGATTTTGAAGTGAACAGGCTCCTTCTAGTAGGCTCTTTTTTACAGGCATTCATCTCTGCTCCAGCTGCTCCTGCTATAATTTATACAGATGCTGTTACTCACAGGCAATCTTGTCCCCAGTACTTTTGATGTTAAAATCTTTTTGTTGTTGTTGTATTCCAAATCAAAAGATCTACTTCCACAAAGTATAGGTAATTCATGCAATTCCACTTATCTGCATGCTGATGCTAAGGAGCCTCATCTAATTAAAAAGCTGTTATCAAAAGTCTCTTCACCCCACAGAGAGCAGATAAAGTTGGTTTACCAGCTTCATTTCTAAACTGCAGGCTAATGAATATAATTTTACTGATGAGGGATTTCTGTATGATTCCCCATACGAACTGCATGTTTAATCTAATGGAGGACTAGCTGAGCTTGCAGTGACAGTCAAGTCATTTTTCATACCAGGGCATAGTCAATATCTTTAAAATCAAATTGTTACTCTCTATTAATTACTGCAATGTATTTATCTGAAACATAATAAGTGGAGTGACAGTGCTTATTAACAGCCAGGCACTTGTAAGTCTGGTGGAAAGATCATAAATGAGAATTGTGAGGAACACTAATGAGAGACAGGGGAATATTCAGCTATGTGCAGTGAGGATTTTCAGTGTGTGGGTACCTGGCTGCTGACTCTGACATCTGTCAGCAGCTGTGGCACTGGCTCAGCTCACAGTGCACCTATGGAGGCCTCATGCCAGCAATGAATTGAGGCTACCACAGCACAGATTTTAAATTTATTGTCTCACTCAGGGATGCTCAGGACAGACAAAGGCTTACAGGAAGCAGAAATTTTAAGCAGAGGTGCAGCAGCTGATGTGGGGAGGAGGTGGCAGCCTGTGAGTGGGAGCTGTGTTCACTTTCAGAGGTGAGTGGCACGTGCTGCCCATGGGGATGTGGCAAAGTTACTGCCCTGACCCTACAGGAGGAACCAAGCTGCTTTTTTGTAATGATAATTAGATGAAAACTCAGCTTGGGATGGGACATGAGCTGAAATAGCAGAGTATTTCTTAATTTTACAGAACTCAAGGCTCTTAGAAAGGTGTTGCCTTCCAGATTCTGGGAAGAGCAGAACCCTCAGCCGGACTTAGCAGCCTCGCTGTCATTCTAGGGGAGGCTTTTGTTTTGGAAAAACTGTTAGGATTTGAGGAGGAAAAAATATCCATGGTTTGCCAATCTTGCATTGCATCACAGTTTTCCTGGTGCTTCATTATCCAAACAAAGATTCACCTAAATCTGATTGTTTAACTTACCTTTCTGATCCTCTACTTTCTAATCAGAAAATCAGCGTGGTCATGAGCTCTAAGTCTGCTCCTTATTTACTTCCCCTGGCTAATGCCCACAGAAATTATTACTGCTGCTAAAAAGTCAGCAGACTTATCTGGACCAGAGTTTGTTTCCTTACTACAGCTGCTGAATATCTGGGATGAAGGAAGAAAAAAAAGTGTTCTATTTCTCAGCAGTTAAATGCTGCACTGCATGGCCATTCAGTCAGGTCACAGAAACCAGGGTAAATTTTAAAAAAACAGATGGTTACAAACCTCTGTAAAACCTGCATGTGTTCAAATGTCAAAAGCAGCAGCTTTTTGAAAAGTCAAGTTAATTAATACCTGTGATTGTGTGGGAAATGAAATGCAGGAAGCATTCCCTTATACCTTGCTCCTGACTGGATGGCTGGAACTACAGTAATTACCTCGTATCAGGAATGTCATTTTTCATTTCTAGCAAGTCTTGTTTAGGCAGACAGGTTCTTAAATTACTGTTCATTGTCTGCTCTGTAGTGAAGCAAACTTTTCAACGCTGTTTTCCACATGTGGAAGCACAAATTCAGGAGGTGCCTGGCATGATCTTGGCAAAGTGCTGGGCAAAGCTCTCTCAGCCTGTGTAGCTCCATCAGAGGATGGTTTTCTGCTAACAGTGGGCTGATGTTTGTCTTTCTGACTGATCCCAGAGGAAAGGACAACATGAAAAGCATCCCACTGTTTAACTGGCTTCAGAAATATTTGTGGTTCTGTTTTGACCCACTGCTTGAGCCCAAGCACAGTTTGTGATTGAGTAAAGAAGGGAGACGTCACTAATATTCACCTTATGCTCTTGATGAAATCTCCTGGGGATCTGGTTTAATTTTTTTCTCAGAATCTGGTTCATGAAGCTGTTACTACCAATGAGGAGTATTGTTCTGGGACCCACAATTATCAGGAAATAAATCCCAAGAGACTGGGAAGAGAATCAACAGGTCCCATCCTAAGATGAGGATAATTCCTTGGCCACAACAGAGCTGCCTTTTCCCAAAAGGCAATTCTTAATTTCCATTGTGGCTGAACTCAGCACTAATCAAATGCCCAAGTGTACCCAGCTTTAGGTATATGGGAATTTAATGAGGTATGGGCTGGTCTCCCTAAAATAAAGATTACTACTTCTTCTCTTTTCAATATGAATATGAATAAATCCAGTGTACATACATTTCCTTGTACATACTTTTTATTAATTCTCCTTCCTTGGTCCTTATGTTCTTTGTATCCTGTGAATAATTTCTAGACCATGGATGTTTTTCTTTACCAAGCCCTGATTAAGTTTCGCTGTCTACTTTATATATGTGCAAAAATCTGTGTGCAAAAACCTCCCCATATGTTCCATGTGGGCAAGGTTGGGCTCTTTATTATTATTGAAGCCTAACATAATTCTCATTAAAATTCTAAAACCTGTTAATGCAGATGACTAGTGCATGACAGATTTTCATCAAATATGCTTTATTCATTTACAGATGTTTAAAGGGATGATGTGCTAAGAGCACTGAACTGATTCAATCCAGTTTTAAGCCCTCTGACAACAATATGAATGTATAATTCTGGTGGTGAGAACTCAGCAGAAGTGTTGCCTTTAATATCTGGTCCCTGGCATCAGTGGGGCTTAAGAAATAAGAAACTGGCATATTTATTCACCACCTAAATTTTTTAACAGCAAGTGTTCTTAAAGCACTTCCTGAAATATTTAAGCCAAGCAAATAACAAGTAGATGGGGTGTGACAGGGAGAATAAATTCCCTGATTTACTGAAGAAAAGTGAATTCTAGAACTTACTGTGAAGAACATTCTTATTAAACTGACTGGAGGTGATTCTCTAATTAAATTGTTCTCAGTAGATTATTGAATTTGAGAATCTGTGAAGGAGTTCCAGCCCAAGATTGTAATGTGACCATCTAATCCTTGTGGATGTCAGTCAGTGGCAGATATTAGTCTAGAAAGGTTTACAGAGCTGTCAGCAGGATCATCCAAAATCAGCTGCTTGGCAAGAATAAATTAAGAAGGGACTTTAATGTGCTAACTCTGCCATCTCCTTCATTTGCTGCTAGGACAGGGGAGAGAAGTCAGGTTTCAGCCTAGTCAACTCTCAGACTCTCAGTTCTCCATCCAAAAGGAGTTCACAATCTGTGTTCCTGATTTATAGCTCTCCATTCACATCTTTTCCCCCCTTCTCCCCTTCCTTTTTTTACAAGAAGGAACCCTCTGAAGGGCATCCACAAAGGATGGGAAGGAGAGGGAGAAGTAGCAGATGTACAGCTCTTATAAACACTCACTCTTCCCTGGCATTTATGGGCTGCATCATTTTAACAGCTGGATGTATGTTCCTTTATTTGCAGTTGATCTCCTAAAGTGGCACTTGTTCAGTGACTTTTATGCCCCTTTAGACTTCAGATGCCTGTACATATTTTGAACAAAAGGCAGAAACGAATAAACTGTGTGAATCCTCCTCAGAAGGTTTCAAATTTCCTAACTCTGCATTTCAGAGCAGCAGTTCCCAGGTTTTGCTGGAGGAGGAGGCTCTCCCAAAGGCAGTGTGAAAGGAGCAGGTTACACTGATTTCCAGTCTGGTTTCTTACCCCGTGCAGACAAAACTGAGAGAGACACTGGGGCTTTGCTGCCAGCAGCAGAGCTGCTAAAGAAGCTGCTCCCCCTTCACCTTGCTCCCCTCGAGCACAAGGGACTGCATCCCATTTCCTCTGTGGCAGGGGCTGCAAACCAGGGAGAGGCACAAACCTGAAACGCTTTGCAAACTCGATTTGCTTTTCAGATTTCTCTTTGTATTCGGGATGAGGCAGCAGATGCCAGTGTAAGATAAACAAGTGCAGAGAATTCTCCTGGGAAGGAAGGGTGGGTCTGTTAGGAACTCTGAGGAGCTGATTCTTAGATTTAACCTCCTCTTTACTGTTTAGCCTCACATTGCAGCTGATGAGACTGAGGGTTTGGTGAGTTCGGGAATAATCCAGCAAAATTCTGGTTGGTTCTTCCTGCTGCAGTGTCAAGCTGTGCTCGGAGCAGGTCATAAGGCTGGTGACAAGGTAGTGATACTCCAGGATCTGATCACACAGCAGTTCAGATGAAGCAGAAGATGATGGAAATTTTACTTCAATGATTTGGAAATAATTAGGCAAATGACTTAATATTTTTGTGATAGAAACTGTAACATCATATGCTTACATGAGCATTCATGTAAGGGTGAGGGGTTTTTTTGCTTCACGACCTTCCTTAATCATGTGTATTTGGGAGGAGAGGACAAATAAGAGATAGAACAGTATTTCTTAGGCTATGAGCCAGAAGTTTTGCTTCAGTATTGGCAAATTATATTACTGTTCAACTTGGGTATTTAGAAAAATCTCCCTATCAGAGCTCTGAACATTTCTGTTTTACAATGAGCCCCCAAAGTCGCTGTGTTCGTGCCCAGTTTCCCCATCACACATCTCCAGTAAGCAGGAAATGGAGCAGCTCAAAACCCAGGTGCATAACACCTGAGCAGTTTAATACTTATCAGCTGTCGACCCTGAATTTCACTGAGTCCTCTTTTCAAGTGCATGACTGCACTAACCTTGCTGTGTCAGGAAACTTTGTGTCCAATCCTGTAATTATGCATTAGATGTCCTGGCAGGAGAAAGGCAATGGAGTTTCTTTGCTGAACTCCAAGTGCAGCCTGTCATTATTTATTAAAGAGCAAGTAGCTGGAAATTCAACTATTCTTGACACTGCAGCCTTTCCCAGACTTATTTGTGCGAGTGGTAAAGTCATTTGCAGAGAAAGACATCTCCAGCCACTTCTGAGGGAGCTGAAAAGATACATTTTCTTATTTAGCAAGGGCAGCTCTTTTATCCTTCTCTAAAAGGTGGGGGACAGCATGGTCAATTCCCCTAATGCAGGTGTCATTTCAGCATGCCTGCAGAAGGAGAGTCCCAGCAGAAATCTCAGGAGCAAGCTGTAATTAATTGAAGCAAGCAGATGGCTCCAGCTTCGTGTGCCTTAGCAAAGTGACAGCATCTGATGGAGGAGCTGTGGCAGCACAGCAGAGAGGAGGTGGCACAAAAGCTCTCAAAGAGTGCCTTTATCCAGGCCAGTGTTATCTCACCCCTCACTGAATTATCTCTTCAAATGGCCTTGGGTAAGGGGTGGCTGTTTGGGAAGGAGGAAGAGGTGAACCGAGATTTATTCTCAAGAAAGGGTAGAATAAGATGCAAAGTTTGAATGTCAAGCTATAATTGGCTCCTAATTGGCTGTGTGAGTTGTTTTTTCGTGTTTTGGAAGAGGAGTGCCTTTTCTGAATAAAACTCTCTTCTAAATGGATTAAACAAATTCAGTTAAAAGTCTGAAAATGTTGTTGAAGAATGAGCACAATCACATATGGAATCAGAGTCCAAAGTAACTTCTGGCATAAATATATCCTTACAAGTGTAAACAAGTGGTTTTGTGCCATTTCTGAAGGGTGTGTTTGGGATTTAAGTCAGGGTGGTTTGAGCAGAGAAATTCAAGAGTGTCTTTTCTTTAGGAGACTCCTTCTGGATACATAAAACGTGACAGATGGAGAAACTTGCTGGATCTTGGATAAGTTACTGAGATATTGCAGAGCTGCTGTAAATATTGTAGGACCTCATGACAGTCAAAGAAGATGAAAAATGACACCTACCCAGAAGGGCTGCAAAGTGTTTGTAAACCTCCAGCTTTTAAGAAGAAAAGAATATCCATCTGCCCACAGTTTGGGGTCCTTAGAGCAAAGTCCTCTGAGGAGAATCCCTGAGAGATGGACCTGCCCACACCTCTGCTGTGTCTGCAGAAGGACCCTCCAGGGTTTCATGATTTGCTGAGGGTTCACACTGCTCCAAGCACTTCCCACAGGTGGCCTAAGTACCTTGCCAGAAGCATTTGGTTCTCAGGGAAAATCAGACTCTGGCCTGACTTTTACAACTGCAGGTGACAGGGGTGGTTCTGTTTTCCCTTTAGCTGTGTCCTCTCTTTCTTTCTTTTGCCCATACATGCCAAATTTGTGACATAAGTTTCATGCCAGTTTCTCACCAATATTCTGAATTCACAATTAGGACAGACTTTTCTTTATAAGATCTCTATGCACTGCAGCCAGCAGAGTTTTCTTTAAATCTTTAAACTTAATTTAATCTCATGTGTTAAAAAAAGTTTTATTCATTATCTCAACTATTAATTATCTTATTTTATTATTATCTTGCAATACCCTAGAGTTTGACATGCCAGCTTTTTGGCTGCAATTTCCAATTGTGAGGGCAAGCTCAAGTCATATATATGGAATCTCTGCAGAGCAGCTTCTTTACCTGGATGGTTTTGTACAGTTCTTACTCAGGCAAGCTCCCAGATGTGGCAGGATCACACCTCTTATTCTGAGCTTCCTGATAATTCAAGCTGAAGTCTTCCATCAAAACTTCTTCCAAGCTCAGCATAAGCATAACTGATGGAGTCAAAACCAGTTCCTTGCCAGTGCTAAATTGATACTCATCCCTTCTCCTCTCATTCCAGAGATGGCTGGATGCATCTTCCATGTCCCTTAGTGCAAATATTCTCCAAATTTCTTTCTCCCATATTTTCTGGTTTTGCGTGTGCATACATTTTTTAAGAAAAAAACCTGCTTATGTGCCCCAAAAATTTCTACTGCTGCTTTTTCTTTGTTCCATGGTTTCTCTGTTTAAATTGCCTCACAGCAGTTCCTTTCCATTCACATGTGTTTATCAATTTTTAACAATTTCCAATTACCATATTCATTTCGAAAATTTGCAGGAGTAATGTTGCTGATAGAAGCTTTATATTTATTTACTACCTTGCTTCCAGCCTGCCTGAAAAACACTGCAAACAAGTGTGCTGTTTGCAAAGATGTCTGAGTCCACAGTGATCCAAATCAAACTGGTGCACACTGACATCTTTGGGATCTGAAGGAATCCAAATTAGTCCTTACTTTGTAAGGACTTTTCTGGGAAGAGTTAGAATCAATTACCTGAAGGGGCATATTCTTAATTTTCAGTATTTAGCGTTTCATCCACGTTCTGTGCTTACTAAAAAACAATTTTTTTTTTTGCTGAAAAAATATCTCAAGCCATAAAAAGTTATTTGAAATTATGGAAAACTTGACCTGTACATAATTTTCCTTCTAAACTCTACTTTAAAATAAAATCTAAAAAAAGTCAAGCCAGTTGGAAAAATAATTAGCAGAACAAACACTGCTGTTCCCAGAGGAGACTTTGTGTGCCAAAGCAGTGACTGGAAAGGGTGGGTTAGAGCTCAGTCCTCCTTCCCCCTCTGGAAAACAGACTGCAAAGTGCTGGCAGACCCTGAGCTGTGTCTGTGCAGGTGAGAGTCATGCTGCAATAAAGCACACCTCTGTCAAGCACATAAAACCAGGATTTAATTCAGAATCTGGTGCTTAACTCTGTATCATCACTGTTCTCCTTCTGGGTTTATCACACCAAAATATGTACTGTTTCCATCTGTTAATACTCCAGAGCCTGTTTGACAGCTGAATGCAGCTGAAAGCTCTTAATTCTTGATTTGTATTTTGTTTTTAGGGGATGGGCCTTTTCTTTTTCCACATGGCAGTTAACACAACAAAGCTAGATGCTAAGAGCTGGCCTGTTCTTCACTGAAGTTTGCCCAAAACAGAACCCAATTTGGAAGAGAAAGCTCTACTCCAGAGCTTATTAAATATAGTTTGAGTGGATTGCCAATTATTTGAGGCTGATGTCTATTTAAAAAATACCCTGGGTGAATATTTAGGAAACCCCAATTTTCAATAAACAAGGAAATTGAAAATATTATACAGATGCTAATGAATGGAACTTCAGCTCTGTCAGAATTAGTCAAATTTATCCCTGCTACGTAATGCCTAATATTTTCCAAAATAAGAAACTCTCTGGGCCCTCTGAGTGAGAGATTGGCTGTGCAGAGCCCTGTGAGCTCTGCTGGAGGTGTGCTGTGATTCACAGCCACTGAGGATCTTGTCCTGTTGCAATCCAGAAAAGGGGCAGGGGGGTGATGGGTGGGAAAACATGAAGTGATGGAGGGTCAAACCTGAGCACAAAGCCAGGCAGTAAATGTTTGTGTTGGCCCAAAGCCAACCTTCCAGTGCCTCCAGGTGCCTTCATCCTGACTGTTACATGCCAGGTCACCAGGAATTTGGGAGCTGTCAGTGCTGTGGTGCTGGGAGCTCAGCCCTGCTCTGCCCCCTTGGACCCTCTGCTCTGTCCCAGGCAATGCTTCTCCCACCCCCAGATTTGGCTGAGCTGTAAGGACTCTGCAGTTCTCCATTCACTGGCTCTGTGCTGCTGCAGCTGTGCTGGACATGGGGCTACATCCCACAATTTGGGCTCCAGGGACACTCTGGGTCACCCCAGCATGGCAAACAGGGACTTTGGGAGTTGTCAGCTGAGAAAAGAGACAAGCAAGAGACACAGCAGGAGAGTGTGTTCATGTGGCACAGCCACTATTCCAGCTGATTTCCTTGTTCTTCTAGCAAACCACAGACCCCTTGGACAATCAGGAGCACAAGGACTCCCTGTTCTCATAGAAAAGAGGGTTCCCATTAAGAAAAGGTCTGGCATTTCTGCACAGCAGCAAAGGTCCTCTCACCTGTGACATGCCCTTATTTCCTTTGCATCCAGGTGAATTCCTTTTCCAGGTGAATTCAGCAGGCAGACCAACCCCTCTCCCTGTCTTTGGGGGTACCTGTGCTGCTTCTTCTAAAGCCCAGCCTTGTTTTGTAGACTGAGGCACTGCAGCCTGCAGGAGTGGTGCTCAAACCTCCCTCAGCATCCCTTCTTCCTCTGTCCACTGGAGCTGTGGCAGTCCTGTGTGAGAGCACAACCAGAGCAGAAATCCCATCTGTGTGCTGCAGAATCATGCAATGCATGAGAAAATCTAGTTATGCTTAGATTTCTCTTGCTCTGTCTTTTGACCTTTTGTGGTACCTGGTAGCTCATTTGTCTTCCAGCAGTAACAGAAATAGGAAGAAGGAAGCAAATTAAAACCAGAGTGCTCACAAAATTGAACATGGATTCAGATGAGACAGGCAAAGCTGATTTTTCTTGTGGAGGTGTCCCTTATCACTCTTTACTCCTCCAAGCTAGGTCAAACTTTTCAAACTTGGAAAACATTTTGTACTGTCTGTTGAACCTAATCAAGCCATGATTCAATTAACTGGGTTGAGGAAGATGCTAGTGAGATATTTGTGCACCTGGCAGTGTGTGCTGAATACTAATAGTCTGGGTAATGTTCTCCAAGTTCTTGATCAGCAGCAGCTGGAGCAAATTTTTTACTTTGATGAGTAGGGAAAAAGGAGAAATCTATTTCAGTGCAGCGACAGTAGTAAATTTACATTACAAACACGGCAATTGCTAAGCATTACTGGAATTCAGCTGCCAGAATAAAAGCAGTGGCATTCATTTAGTTTCATTTCCAATTATAAGAGATCCTGATGGGTTTTTTCCTCCAAAATAAAAACTTTGCAAACCTAGCTTAATTACAAAACTACATGGGCCACTACCCTCCCTGTCTGGCTATGGCTGCTCTCAGCTGTCATCCCAAGCATTTTGAACTCATTTGGGGTTTGGGGTGGGGGAAGGCAGTTTTTGGTCCTGTGATTAGTGTAAAGTTCTTTTATTTCCTAGCTGAGCAGTGGGCAGCCTGGTGCTGTGATGCAGAGAACTATCCATTGTAAATTCAGAAATCCCTCAGCTCCTTCTTCACTGAATCTTTGGTGAGCAGCTCCTCTCACTGGAGTAAACAGTGACATTTGTCAGATTGTCACAAAACTTTATGCTTTTGAATTCACAAATTTAACCTTTTAAATTCACTAGACTGGGGCTTTGAATTGTTCCTGTCCTTACCTGGTGCCTGCTGCAGTCCCTGGGTGACCTCCTGTTGACTCCAGTGTAACCAAGTCAGCCACTCTGTGCTTTGGACAGGCAGCAAGCAGAGAGGTGTTAGAATAATTCACTGATAATTCACTGGTACTCAGGGAATTCCTCACAGCAGCAGGCTTGCAGGAGGGCTGGTGAGGACACAGGTCAAAGGACTGAGTGCCCCAGGACTGCCATCACTCTGGTCACTGCTGCCTGCAGCTCCCATTTCAAGGCAGGTGACCCAGTAATAAACATTATTCAATGGGATTTGATGGGAACAGATATTTGAAAAGTGAGGCATGTGGAAACAAATCCTGCTGTCAGCATGGAAGTGATTTTACTGAAAGGACAGGGTGGAGTGAATCTTTCCTTTCAAGTTCTGCTCCAAAAAATTACTGAGGCTCTGCACGATTCCCCCAAACACTTCTCGAGACCCCAGCCCTTGGACCTGCCTGCAGAGCTTCTGGAACCCAAGGAAACTCAGGCACAATGTCTAAAATCTCCTGCCTGGGGCACAAATGTCCTGAGCTCACAGCAGGAATGAAATATTTCAGCTGTGACATAAAGCCTCTCATGTTTGTTTAGCAGAGCAATGCAGGGATCAGATCTGATTCATTAATAAACCTTTGTGTGCAGTAGCTCTGTTTTTTCTTCAGGCTCTTGCCACTATACAATGAAGTACATTATTAAACCCAGCAAATGTCACCTCAGAATCAATCTGGCTTGAGTCAGTTCTTTTTAATTCAAGTTACTTCAGTGGTGTTTTCAGTTGCTGAACAGTTGGAGGGTATTGGTTATGTTACAATCCTCAGGAAAAATTAATTCTGTTCAGACCTAGTGCAAGCAAATTTTACTGTGCATGCAGCTGCTCAAGATTAAGTAATTATATGGTGAGGCTTTGGAGGCAATGAATTTTAGATGAAGCATGTACACATTTTTATTATGCATACATTTTTCTTGATCAGTTTTCTCTTCATTTGGTCACTCGCTTATGTGGAAGCAATGAGCAAAATCTGCATATTTCACTCTTTAGAAAGAAAATTTCCATTTACATAGCCTTAATGTCTCCAGCTCACACATCCTTTAGTGAATTTTCAAAACCCACTGATCTATTACACTCCACACAGCAATTTCAATAAACAAAAGACCAAGGTTTCACCCTCAGCTGGCTCAAGAGTCTTTTCTCTTTTGGGCTCACCCAGAACCATTTCACCTTCAGCTGAGCAGGGGTGGCATCGTGGCCCAGGTCTCATCAGGGGATGCTTTACATGGGTTTTTTGTTGTTGTTTAGGAAAGTTTATAAATCAAAAGTTTCCTCTCTTTGTTTTGTTCTTTCCAGGCAGCTGAAAGTTCATTCTGTTAAAGCTGGTTTCTGAAAAGCACCAAAAAAAGACAAAAGGGAGAAAAGCAATTCTGAAACCATGAGGAAAATGTGTGTTTTGGAAAAGAGCCTTTCAAATATTTCACAGTCCACATTACCTGAAGTGTATTTATGAAACTGCCTTAGCACAGCCTGCAGCAGCTTTGGGATCCAGGTCAGATCTGTTCACATCATTTCAGCTCCACAACTCAAAAATGGCTTTTGCTGCCACCTTGAGAATGTTTCTGCCCCCACCTTAGACCAGAGGCTCTGCCGTGGGGCAATACATCCTGGAGCTGGTCCAGCAAAGGCTGAGGAGATTATTCTCTACTCTTTATACCAAATTCATGCTCTTGTGGGACCATCTGGCCACATGGACTTGAACCAGATCAAGCACGGGCCTGCAATTTCATCCCTAGTGAATCAGGTAAAATGTAAAATAAGGAGCTTGTGTTTATTTTCTGGTAGCTGAAGATGATATGGGATCTCAGAAAAAGTTAAAATGCTTCAGACAGCTGGAACATGATCCTGACAGTGAAAACTGAACCTGCCAACTCTTTCTCTAAAAAATGTGAATAAGCAGAGCAAATTCATAGTGGGTCAGTGCTCTGTGTCTAACAGCTGCAGCAGGTTTGGTCTGAGATGGATAAATTATATCACTGAACCATGATGTGAGCATACAGAAATTGTGGATACAGCTGAGGGAAATGTGTTTCTGTCAGAAAAACACCCTGCAAGAGAGCTCACCCTAAAGCTCTTTGGCTACATTATGTTTAAGCCTCTGAGAGCTTTTTCCATGACTGCCTTTCCTTCAAGCCCAGCTTTTGCAGGGCACTGCCGTGGTGTGGCACACAGAAATATTAATGTTCTCTTCCAAAGAGGTTCTGTAACAGAAAAAGCAGTGAATCTCTGCAGTTACAGGTATTTATAGATAAATAAATACAGCTACAAAGCTCTCCCTTGTTCCTATCCAGTCACAGGGCAAAATATCCAATGTCTGATGCCTGGGTGGAGCACGAGTCAGCTTTTTAAATTCATCCAGGCAGGAGACTTGGTTTTTATAAATACCATGCAGGATTGCCACCACTGGCAGGCCCCTTATCTGCTGATGAATGAAGACACCATAAGCAGGAGATTTTTATGGTGCTGGAAAAGATTTCTCTGTGCTCAGAAATCCACATTGATCAGGCAGAGATGAGAATGTTCCACAAGACCTCGCTGTGAAATGCAGCACCCAAGGACTCCCCAGCCCCTTGATGCCACCAACAAAAACTACAGGGGAGCCCCAGACATGCTGCAGCAATTTCATTGCAATGTTGTTTTCTGTCAGCAGCTCCTAAAAACCACCTGATGTTGTTCAGAACAATGATATGGAAAGTGATGTGAATTTGTGATCTCCATCTCTGTGTGCATAAAAAAGGCACAGATCTCTTTCAGGCTGTTCTGTGTTACTTGGGCTGTCTAATCTGTTCATTGATGCCTCTTGTTCTGTATTTTATCTAAATGTGTGTTATAAACTGCCTCATGTGAAGGCAAGAGCAGCAGTGTGGTGCCAGAGGGGCTCAGGGGCTTCGCTTAAATCAATGTTTTGCTGACTTTAGTGGAGCAGGGTGCTGACCCCCTAACAGGACTTCTGGTGATACATCTAAAGCCATTATTTGTACTGCAGTTGCCAGTAAATGAAACCAACAAATTCTTCATCAAATGGGCCTTCAGAAGTGAGGGGAGATTTGCAATGATGAAAAACAGGGCCTGAACTCTTAAAAGCTCAGCTGTACTCATTTTTTCATGGTCTGTCACAGTCATGGGTAATGACAATAACATTGCCTGTCCCTATCTCATATGCAGGAAAAACACAGGAACAGTTGGAGATATTATTTTTTACTTGTAGACATTGCAAAATGAGGAGTGGGGAGAGGAAAGAATCTTGGGTTTATGAACAAGGGTCCTAAAAACCAAAACTGGAAAGTTAAACAGAACTCAGGGCAAAAATATTTCATTTTAGCTTTTGGAAGTTCGTAAAAAAATCTTTTAATGAAAAACTGTACTGCATGAGAAAACAAAACATCCCAGTGAAATGTTTTCATTACTTTTCATGGCTTTTTTAACAGTGCTAAAGTCCAGAAAGTTGTATAAAATAATATCATGGTGTCCCAATGCCCAAAATTCTTATCTTTTGTGCTCCAAAATCATAAGGAAGAAAAAAAAAATCTGTTTTCCCTCTGAGGTTTTCCAGTTTAGGGCCCAGGTTTCAGGTTTGTCCCAGGTGCCTGGAGCAGGGTGTGCTGACACACAGAGTTTGTCCTCCCCATCTCCAGCCTGGGCTGTGCTGCTGTCCTGGCTGCATGTGTGGGATGCACAGAAAAGCTGCTTTTCAGAGCATTTTGCTGCTCACTGGAGCTGGACATGTGCAGCTGCAGCACTCCTGCAGTGGATCTTTCAAGCAATGCACATCAAAGGTTTTCTTTTATAAGATCCAGACCTAATTTCTTACTAGAAGAACTCTGCTTTTACCTACAAGGTGTGCATGAAAGAAAACTTCAGAAGAATGACTTTTATGGCATCTGCCAATATTTTCATTTTAGCTTAACGAGGGATTTAAATTATTATTGAGTCCTATTTTCTGAAGAGAGCAAATGCTCTCTCTGAGAAATTTGATTATTTGAGCCTCTAACTGCATAAACACAATACCAGCCCCAGTGGACTAATTCCATTAAGACTTGAACTATCCCCTTGAATTTGCTCATGAATACAAAGTGCCAGAGCTGCTGATATTGCTGGGTTTGCAAAAAAAAAAAAAAAACTTGTACATTCATGTGTCAGATAATAAAAGCCATATTTATTTAGATATTAAAATGAACAGATTTAGTAATATATTTTAAAAGTCATTGTTACTCATATGGTTTTTCTCTCTGCATGAATAATATTCTTTATTACAGCTGTATATTACCTCCAAAATAATTCTAGCTCTGAATGTTGCAAGGGGCTGGATCTGTGATCTGTGGCATTGGCAGGTGGAGAATTTTAATTCTCACAGCAGAAATGTCCATTTCAGTATTTTGCCTATCCAAACTATGCTCTGTCTCGCCAGTTTTTTAATTCTCTCTATCTTTTAGATAACTCTTTTCTATCTAAATAACATATTACTGCTGAGGTTTGGGAGTCATTAGGGAAGATCTGCCCAATTAGCATGTTAATTAGGACCTACCCAATTCTGGGATAGGGAGGTGATTGTTTTATTAGCATTCTGTGAGATGAAAGAAAGATTAATGACTGTGCCTGCACCCCTTGAGGGGTATAGAAGTAACACTTCTTATTTGAGATATCTGTGTGTGAGGAGGTGTTTGAGATGGCTGGGCTGACTCAGGGAGTTGCCTGCTGATTAGTTACGCCTGGAGCACAGAAAAATATAATTGAGTTTGTTTCTTGATGAGAAGAAGATGATAGCACAAAGCAAACATAGCAGGCCAGGAATGTCTGCTCTTCCCAGTGAATTCCCAGGGAGAGATGGAAATCAGCAAGAGCCCTGCAGCCCTGAGCTGGGCTGGGCTGGCAGGCTGGGGCTCTGCTCCATGCAGTTGGTGCAGGTGCTTGGCTGTGGATGGAGAATGTTGGTTCATAACCAACTCCTCCTGCAGGTGCTGTGTTTCCTCCCACAGACAGTGGCCCATGGGAGCCTGGAACAGGCTGAACATGGGAGCTGAGCCCAGGGCATTAAAACTCAAAGGGCCTCAAATAAAGCCCAGGAGCCCTGGGGGATATGTTGTGCTCTGGCCAAGTTGGTACCAGGCAGATTTTGCTCCTCTTCTCCGTGTGATGCTGTGAAACTGATGCGTTCCAAGATTCTCTGGCAAACACAACCCGTGCCTGTCATTTTGTTGCAAAACTCCAGCACTAATTTATTCCAGGCCTCTCAAATATTCATGTACCCAAGAAACACCAGATTGTTGGTTCCTTTGCTTCCTCTGAGCTCTGCACAGACAACACCTGTTCCAATGCACTTCCTTCTGATATAAAAACTTTGTTCTTCGTTTCCTTTGTTAAATTTTTCAGTAAGGAGTATCAGTCTCTCAACATGTAGAGGGTTATCAGTGTGGTCTCACCACAAATGCTCAGGAAATTGTATTCCTGGCTTTGGGATTTGAGCATATATTCCTAGTAAAGCAAAGGATATCTTCTTAGATTATCATCAGCACCATGAAGGAGACCAAAACAAGATCCTGTGGGCATTATTACCTTACCACAACTTGTTGCAAATGCTGTTCTTTAAGCCTTTGTTCTATTGTTGTCTGTGGTGCTCACACAGACCTCTTTGTTTGTGTGTCACTCATGCTAATTTAAAATTTCTGTTAGAAATTGATGCAGTTCCAGGTAGATTTGCTAGAGGAAATTCTGTCATATTTAGTGTTTTTCTGTTGACCCTGTTTGATGATCATAAAGAATCATTTGATGCAGTAAATTCCCAGTGCACAAGCACAGACCTTATGCTTTCAACATTTTACTTGTCTTGATGTTGAGATTTTTTTAAATCAAGTAGAGCTGAGGTGAATTGCTTTATTCAGAAATATATTTTTTTCCTTTTGTGGTACTGTGTCATCCTTATCCATGTGAATGCTCCTGGATGTGGGTTGTAAATTAATCTCTTGCTGAGTTTTAAATTAGGGTATGAGCCACTCACTCATCTCCCAGAGAATGCAGAAACCACAAGATAAGGCCTCTGTGCTCACGTGAGTTACAGCCAGGCTGTTCAATAAAAACCTGCAGATAGCCATGGTTTGTGATAACAATGAGGTTTTTCAAGTCACCCTGAGATGGAGTTTGCTATTTGTCAAACAATACCCTTCTGATCAAATAAAAGTAAAAGCTGCCTACGTTATCTTTCTACACAACCAACAGTACCTGTGGGAGACACAGCTCTGTATAAAACAATTGATTCCACTGATATAAGCAAATTAGGTTTTTGTGACACAGGGAGGAGTTCTCCTTTTAGTCTAAAATGCTCCCCATTGAGAACTCCCACCAGGTGTGCTATGCTTTCTGAAGTCATTAATGTAGATCAAAGAATAATTAGGCTTTGGCAAGCATAAGGGGGTTTGATTAATCAGACTGAACAGCATCCTTTTATCTCATAATAACAACTGTTGAATCAGTGTGGCAGGGCTGGGCTCTGGGAAAGAGCTCACACAATTGTTTTCCTCTTGCACAAAATCATGGCACGAGGATGAAGCAGAATCCATCCTTTTGTTTCTTTCCTTCCTCAAAACTGAGGGCTAGGGACAAGTGTTTATAGCAAATAACAGCTCCAGCACTGCACTGAACAGAGAGTGAAGCACAACACCCAATTCTTTGTGGCTGATGGAGACCACCCCACCACAGAGATGTGGATAATATGTGTAGTAGATTATTTTTTGAGGCCAGTCCTGCGCAGTGAGAGACTGGTTCTTACCCTCTGTGTGTCAGAGAACACAGCAGGACCTTCTTGCTCGCTTACAGGAGTTCGATTTACTTTTTGAAATTTCCATTTGCTCTCCATAGTCCATTTTTCCAAAGATTCCTGTACTTTTGGAAGACATCTATGCCATAGCTATGTGAAAAGCTAGCTCTGCTTGCAGGTGGCCTATCAGTTCCTGGGATATAAACGTTGATAAATGAAAAGGGGAGCAAGTCCATGGTGTTAACATGATCCTGTGTGTGTAGAACACCAGTGAGACTGCCTGGTATAAATGTGATCAGGGCCTGGCCTACAGAGACCTCCCCTGGTTTAATTACCTGGCAAGCCCCAGGAATTTGCTATCAGCATTTTAAAATCCATTTATTAGATTAGTCAAGAGGCAAAGAATCTGACCATAATTTTTTTAATTGACTTTGCATGCTTCTGTTAAAGAAGAGCACTCAGTCCTCCTTTGGGCAGAAGGCAGCTCAGGTGTCTTTGCTGTGCAGCCCCGGGGAGAGAAGGGAAGAGCAGGTTCTGAAAATCAAAGTGACTGAACCAGCCACTCACCAGGCAAAGAGAAAAGGGAAAGGCTCTTCTTTCTGCCTTTTCTCCTGCAATGATGCTGCTGACAGAGAAACAGGGGGCAGGATGGGGAGTCTGGAGCAGCAGCCCCTGCCCAGCAGATCCACCCCAGCACTGCTGTCAGAGCCCCTCTCAGACTCAAGGACAGAAGGTGTTGCAGCAGTAGGCAGCATTTTCCCAGCAATATTATCCTGTTTGTCTTCTCCACTTACATCAACATTTCAGGGAGAAAACAACAAAGTGTTTCCTTCCACCCAGCAGTAAAATATATCTCAAATAAAATGGGGGCAGTAATGCTTTTATTACCAAAGTATCTGCAGAACAAAGTGCTTACTTTCTCCTACTTATTTCTAAATCATATTCACACTAACTGTTGCATCCGTTTTCTGCATCCCTGACTGTGTGAGAGAAACTTGGGGAGAAATTACCTCAATAATGTCTTTCTAATCTTCCTTGTTTACAGCACACTTTTTGTTCAAAGTCATTATGACAGTCATGGAAGATTCTGAGTATGATGCAGTTATTGAATTTTAAATGAAAACTAAATTGGCTGTGGTAGAGGGGAAAAATATCTCATAACACAGTAATTTTTCCTCAGGGTACTGTTGCTACATTTTATTAGAAATAAGCAATTTTCACCATGTCTCCAAAATGTATAGTGCAGATAAATGTGAGATATTAATCTAAGGAAAAAAGGCTTTCACAAGTATTTAATGCTGGATGAAGGTTTAAAGTTTGCATGTCTTCCCCATTTTTCTGGTGTGCTGCAGAAACTATTTACCCATTTTACTGAAGTGAAACGTGTCTCAGTTCCCTGCATTGGTCAAAAGCCTCCTGTGGTGTCAGTTGGATGGGATTTAATTGGAAGGTCTGGAGGTTTTTCCTGCCTGCTTTGCACCTTTGGGAAGTGAGGAACGTGGAAGGTATTGAGGTGCCCCTGTGGCTGCTAAACAAAACTGGCTGCAGAGCAGCTACACCTTCTGCCACTGGGATCCTCCAGCTCCTCCCAGGGCTCCATCCCCACCAGCCCTGAGCTTTCCTTAGGAGGGTTCTCCAGGCAAGGATGCAAAGGGAGATGTTTGGGAGGATAAATATGGGGATAAAATGAAAGCACCTTCATCCCAGTGTTCAGCCAGCTGGCAGTGGTAGTTCCACAGGCTGCCCCTGATCTCTGCAGGCAATGGCTCTGCAGCCCCAGCACAGCTCAGAGGCTGCCAGGAGGGAGCTGGGAGCAGCCCAGGGCCATGGGCAGCCCCCTGAGCCCTGTCCCTCTGGGCACCTCCACGCTTCTGGAGAGCAGATTTCTGCAGCTGCCCCAGCAGCATCCTCCCTTCAGCCATTCCTTTCTCAGCCAGCAGCACTGGTGCCCTGGTTTTATGGGTTAGATTTGCTTCATTCCCTCAGCAGCTCTCATTTTAGGCTGCAAACGAGAGCAATATCCCAGTCAGTGTTTAGTAAATTCTCATTAACCAGTGTTAGCTCTTGCTCAGCTTCAGCTCCAGTTATAGTTTGTCAAACAGGGAGTGGATGTGAATGAATTGTTGCAGAGGAAGGGAATTGTATTTTAGCAGTGGCAAAGTACACAAATTAGTGTGGAAACACATTCACATGTGGTTGGTGGAGTCCATAAGGTCACAGCTTTTACTCCTCCTGGCTCTGAGCTGCAGCTGCCACCAGCCCAGAAGATTGTCCTTGTGCCCATCCCTCGTGCTCTTTTCGTGGCTGTAGCTGACACTGAAAACCCAAACACAGAGCAGGGTGAAGGCTCAGTTTGATCAGAAAGTCTGGGCCTGACAGAGGGTGCAGTTATGGAGAAATCATGGCTGGCTTGGGCTCTGTAACTCTGGGAAGCAAAACCTGCAGAGACACCAAGTCCAACATGAGTGTTCAGGAGGGTGCAGACAGAGGATTCTGTAAGATCCTCACAAACTGGGGCCATGTTCAGAAAATCTGGTTTGGAGTTTGAATTTTCACACTTCTGCCAGGATGCTAAAATAGAAATTCTGGGTAGATTTACAAGCAAGCTCACAGCAAACCTCACACTAAGTAAGCTAATTCAATTTATCAGCCCTTGTTGGGTGCAGGGATGAGAGAATATTTAGAAATGAATATAACTCTGTTTCCAGATTAATCACAAGCTGTTATATTTTTATGATTTAGTGGTGTTGTTTATGACTAACATTTATAGAAGATAACTAGTAGATTCTCAATAAAAGCTTTTCACCTAAAACTAAGATTATAACAATTTTAGGGGTAATTGGGCAACCGTTGAATTCAAAAGCTGATAAATATAGGGAGATTTTCAAAACTGTTTATTGCCTACTGACTTAATGGCAGGTTAGACTGCCAGATGCATCACTCTGTGATGAATGTATAGCTTGCTAAAAATAATATTGTTGTTCATCAGTTGAAATATATGGCAGCCTATAAGCAAATGAAAGGGAGTCCTCTCCAATTTCAAATTAAATCAGTTGTGAAAAGCATTTCCTAATTAACGAGGCTTCATTTTAGAGCAAATAACAAAATCCCTTATAGTATATTTTTCACTCTGCTGTATTTTTTCTTTGCCATCATGCTGCCATTGGTTGCTTTGCTTCCCATGTTGTCTGTTTGGGCTTCACAAACTGAAATGGAAGAGGTGTGTATTAAGGAAAATGATGAAAAAATTATGTGTACCTCACTGTGTGGTCTGTGAGGTGTCTACAAAGGCAGGAAGGAAAGAAACATTTACAGCTGTCATGTCTAAAGAGTTTTACAGAAATCTGCATCAGCCTGGAAAAATATTTATAGTAAATAGGTTGAAAAAGGCCCAAAATCTCTGTTCTAGGGGAAAACTTTATCCCCTCTCCCTCCCAAATGGAATTTCATGATTTTTGCATTTTTTGCTCTCAAATTTCCTGCAGAAGTGCTTGAATTTTAGCACAACTGCTGTTTACAGTAATTTAACACAAAAGCACTCTTCAGAATTTTTCTGCATATGTATGGCTGTATCTTTACTCAGGCAGTTTTGTTGAAGTCTACCCTCCATTTAACAACATTTTAATTAATTGTTTCTTGGTTTTCAGCTACGCATTGACTGCCACCCATTCAATCTTGGCTTCATATTTTGGACCAACTCTGATGTAAATAGCATTTCAGTTTCTACACAAGGAGTGTAAATGTAGTTCTCATTTCCAGCATCATTCAAATGCCCAGATAACTCTTTTCCTTGTGAAAGTAAATTGAATCTGTCACGTCATCTTCTGTGGCAGCCCAACTCTTGGAAACAAAAGATATTGCAGCTGACAGATGGAGCCACACACTTCATAATTAAGTCTCCAGTGTGTGTCAGCTGCAGCCTTTCAGACACAATTAGAGTCTGACCAGTTCACCCATTTAGGTCCTTTAAATAAAAACAAAAAACATCCCTTAGGTGGACGTGGAGGTTTCATTCTGTGCAAAATGAGCTCTAAAATGCTCTAAATAGAAAAAAAAATAGGATCATGTTCATTGCCAGACCTTCCAGTGATAAAATTTGATACAGGTCTTTAAATTCTCACTTTAACTCCTTTTCTTTTGCATTTATTATGTCCTTAGTGTAGCTAAGCATAAACTCTTCTCAGTAGGGAGGCTCGTGGAGGCAATGGATAGAAAATACATTTTCTTTAGAAAACTAGCTTCAGGAACCCCCAGCTGTGCAGGAGATACTATCACGTTGGGCTTGTAACAGAAGATTGTAAAACTTAGGCAAAACTATGAAACAACAGAAAACTTTAAGAAAATACAAAAGGCATTAAGTGGTGCGTGCTGCATCCAGAATTAGAGATGAGCCTGATGCACAGCCTTGTAACCTGGTCTCAGTGTCTGCCTTGTCTGGGAATCTCCATGTTTTTGTGAGTTTTCCTCACAAAGGGAGAAGAGATTTTGGGCAATCTGCTCCACTGCACTCCTGGTAAATGATCACCTCACACCAACCACCTCTGCACACCTGAGGTGCTCTGGTTTTTAAGAACACTGGGCCACACCAGATCTCAGTGTTCTCCTCACCTCTGTATTTTTAACCTCCAAAGCTGATTGCATTTTTTGTGACAGATGCTCCTTTGTTCAGCCTTTCTTCCCTCCCTAAAACACACCCAGCAGTTGCCTGACAGTCATTATAAGGATGCACCAAGCACAGCAAAAGCAGCTCACAGAGTTACAGCTGCTTCTTCACATTCCTCCTCGATTTTAGGTATGTTTTGTTTCATTAAAGAGAAGTTCCATGCTGCTTTTATTACTTTGACTACTAATGAAGGATAAGCTTATTAATTCAGAAGTTTTAATTAAATCACTTGCAGAGGGACCTGCTTGGCATGAAAATACATTCAGTGTCTGACTGGAAGGAGGCCCTGGTGTTAGAACCTTCCTTGCTGACCATCCACACTGGACACAGCATTCCAAACCAGAGCTGCTGGGGAGGTCAGCAGGCAGGAGACACAGGGATGCACTTCCCAAATGAAGGGCTTCAACCACCAGGGCAGGATTTTAGCTTTCAGCAGACATCTCAAATGTCTAAATGGAGAAAAACAGGTTGCCAAGAAGCAAGTCAGTCAAATTTTCCTACAAAACTAGCTTAAATAGGGATGGGATACCTCATAGCTGATTCTATTGGGTTACAACTTCAAGCTGGGGAGTCACTGCTAGCAGTTTAAATTAGGAGTGGAGTGAAATTTATCCACTCTTCTCCAGCCATGCACCTTTGTAGTATTTCTGCGTTCAGAAGTCACAGGACTCGGTTCAGGTCTATGACTTGTATCAGACAGACTTGATTTTAAGAAATAAATGTTTTCTTGGAAAACAAAAAAGAATACTTAAGCTGCCTAATTCTGGGAATTGTAACTGGTGGTGACTATGGCCTTTGACTTACCTCTTTTGTGCTCTCTGCCCCAGTCTGGCATTGGTTTACAAAATTGATTTAAAGACTCATATTTCTTACCCTGTTTCCATGCTCCCTGCCCCAAAGTAACCAAGTTACAAAGCTTTCCTCAGCTAAAACACATTCTTGAGAATGCCATTACCCCAGGTGGGGTCAGGCAGGAAATATTTTTCCTTGCAGCCAACTAAAGAATAGGAAAAGACTCAGAGAGTGTCTTGATTTCATTTATCAGACTTCACCCTGTTGCTTCTCTTTGTCCCGTGCCTCTCAGGTCTGCACTGTAATTTGAGTTATCAAAGTGCTGGCCCTGACAGGGCTGTAGTGCTGGGCAGGTCTGATTTGGATCTTGTAAGGCAGGAGAAACCCCCCAGGCAGGACCTCATCACTGCAAATCCAACTGAAAGCTGTAATAGCCACGATCCATCAGGTAGAAAACCTGGAGGGAGCAAATGCTCTTATCTCTAACACTGAATTTACAGTAATTAACAATTGTAAATGCAATTGCAGTGTTTTATAGGCTGTCCTTTCCATGATTGTGGGGAATGGGAGTTAATGGAAATACACTTGATAATAGTTGTTGGCTGAAGGACTTCCATTAGCTGATCCAGGACCTTCAAATGAGCACTTAGGTAATAATGCAGTAGATGAATCTGCAAGAAATGAATTGGGGTTTTTTTGGTTGGTTTTGTTGTTGAGAGAGAGAATAAAGATGTTTCTCACTGGCTCAGCTGGGATATTACTGCTGCTCAAACAGCAGAGTGTTTTGTTGGGAGATGAAGTGCTGCTTATAAACTTGTTCACCCTCAGAAACCTGAGGAATACTGAGCTAATATCATGTCAACAATAAACTGGGGATAATGCACTCCCTCTCCTTCTAATAGATTTTTCCTTACATATAATCATAAGCAATACTAAAAAATTACAATAGGGAAAAAAATCAGCCACTGGAAAGTGTCTGCTGTCTGTGATTCACCATTGGTCTGACTCAAAGTATCAGCTGCAGAGAGGATGAAAATAATTTGTTTGGGGATTACCTACACTCAGAAAGAAACTCGATAATCACTCCAGTGAGTAGCTGCTGCATTTGTCTGCTACCCTCTTGCCTCTGCTGGCTGCTGCATCCAATAAAATTCTTGTTTCCAGGGGTGGGGAGTGCTCAGTGTTCATCGAGCTGCCTCTGCTTCCCTTGCAGAAGTGGCAGCAGCCACTTAGCAGGGCTTGGGCTCACCGAGGGCTGGCAGCTGCTGCTGCACTCACTGACCAATTAATGCTGTTTGGGGTTGGCTTTTTTCCTTAGGGAAACATAAACGGGGGATTTTAATGCAAGCACCAGTTTAAACCTCAGGAAAGGCTTAGCTCATCTTCAACACAACTTAATGGCACTTAATGGCACGTGCATAATTATGTTTTGTAAAGATTTTATAGGAATGGCCGGAATAATATTAATGAGGTGTGAACATAGGTGGCAAGACTAGATTTATGTTTCAGGCAATTACATTCTACAAGCTGAAGTAGAGAACAGAGGTAATTAACAAGAATAATGAAAGCACTACCTTCCAATAAATCACTGTTAAAAAAGAGTAAATAATGGAAGACAAAGGGATTATGAGTCAAGTTGTGTCGTTATTCATCAATTTTTGAGCAGAAGGGTGGGTTTAATTAGTGAAATGGCATAGCATTTTTTGGTGCTTTTCAAGTAGCCTTCATGCTCTTCTCTCATGGGGAACAAACATCTGATTGAATGCAAATGGCAGTGATTGCCTTCCCCACGTTCCTGATCAGGGGAGGAAATTTCCCTTCGTGCTCCTTTGAATGAAGCAAAGGGAGTGATTAGTGGCCAGGCTGGACTGGGGAATTTTGCAGTCCTGATTGGAGGTGAGGGTCTCCCTAATCTTCAAAGGACAAAAGCACCCCCTTCTCCAGCAGTTCCCGTTTTCTGTGAGTTGTTCAGCTCCAGTTTTTAATCTGCACTTCTTTTTGGATAAGAAAGAAAATCAGTCTCTACTGTGAGGACCCTTATCTACTAATTAATTTTGCCTTGTCCAGTCCTAGGAGAAGAGGTTTCTCATGCCAAGCCATGGGAAGCTGATGCAGAATTGCTGTACCACGAGAGGCAGGAGCCTGTGAGGACGCACAAAGTGTGATTACTCAGGAAGCAGAGGGTGAGAGCTGCCACAGCCCCAGAGTGGGGTCACCAACTGGCAAACTAGCTAGCAAAGTTTCTGAACATCTGGTTGTGATATTTTAGCTGATGCAGGACTGTTCCTTTGGAAGTTGCTTTATATTCTATTCATTCCTCTGAGGGCTGAGCAAATATGGACTGAAAAAATGACTAACTGAAGAGAAGGCTTTTTTCATCCTGATCAGCTTGGGCTCTGATTTTGACTGGCTTTACAGACTAAGGGGATAAGATAGTTGCTACTTGTAGATGCATTTGATCTCTCACTGCCAGGAGGACATGCTGCCACTCTGATAAGGAAAAGTAACACTGAGTTATTTCTCCATTCACAGAACACAAATCTGTTCTTGCAAGCAGTTTGCCAGATTGTGATATCAATCAGCACAGCCTCTTCACTAATCCCCAGTCGAGGGCCATTTCAGTGCTCTTGGTGCCTGTGCAGCCAAGGCTGAGGTGAGGGGGAGTTTCTCTGCACTGCTGAAGATTTGCTACCAGGCATCATGAGATGAGTCTTTCACAGCTGGCTGAAGAAATCTTACCTACATCCAATATGTTTTGTAGAGCATTAAGGCATCCTTTGACTGAAAAGTGATGAGAAATGGACTATTAACTATTATTCATTATAGCACACTCAAAGCTTGTGGGCCAAGTTTAATTAAATTCAATAACAGCATATGCAATAAAAATGAACAATTAACAGCAGTGAAGGATTCTGATCTGAATCTGGGAAGATTTCCTTCATCTGTATTAGCAGTGTGGGAAATAAAAAGACTGAAACTTCAACTTTGACAAAGACTGTGAGACTTCAGCTTTGACAGATATAGACAGGAAACCTCTACATTTCCTGTACTGCAAGCAGGTAAATTCAGTTTACCTGTGTTTGTCCTTGATTACACACTGCCTTGTCCTCTGGCTACAGAGCTCAGCATAAATGCCCAGCCCCCTAAGTCACCTCCAGATAGTGACAAAATGCTCTGTGCCACACAGACAGCACACCCACTAAATAAAAGAGGCTTCAACACAACTCTGAGGAACACTCCCAGGATATTTGCTGATCCAATACTGCAGCTGCTCCACCCCACAGGGCACAGGGAGAGTGATAAATGGAGCTGAGGGGATGCAGAGCTGGGCTGAGGGAGAAGGTGCTCATTCAATACTGCAGATTCTGTTGTTTCATTATCTCTGGAGACACCAGGACGAGGGTAATGGAGTAGATCCATTGTGAAAAGGCTCAATATTTTCTTGTGCACTGAGTCAGGGAAAAGCCTCTGTGGTTCAGAAGCAGCACTGATTGACCAGAATCATGTGGCAGCCCTTGGGGTTGAAGGCCTCAAGAAACTGGACTTTCCAAGCCTTTTTAGATCTGACTGAATTAGAAAATTACCCTGAAAAAGACAGTTCGTGATGGTTGAATTAACCCCTCCCCCCAAAAAAAACCAAGCAAAAAAACCCACAAAAGAAGAAAAGGGAAATTATCCTCATCATTACAGAAAGTTGAATCAAACCTTGCACATCCCCAACTCTTCGCAGCCCAAAACCCAGATGCAAGTTTTGATATTAGGCAGTACCATGTTCGAAAAGGAAAATACAGATCTCAGAGTCCTGTCCTTGCACAAAGGCTCCTGTGAGCTCTGTGCTTCCTGCCCAGGGGTGAGTGTGGCTCTGCAGCAGCACAGGTGGCACCTGTCCTGCAGCTGGCATCAGCTGGCACACACTCAGAGCAAACCTGAGCTGCTCCTCACCTGTGCTGCCAGTGTGTGACACAGAGCCACAGCTCCACACACCAAAGCAGCTTTTTTTGGTGTCCTGCCTCATTGGAAACTGGCCAAGAGAAAGAGTTCCTCTGGCAAAATCCTGGCTCCTTGAAAGAAAAGCACTTTATGAAAATGCCTGTGTTGAAGAAAGAAGGTAACTTTCAGTCCTGAGCTTTTTGGAAATTAAAATGACAAATTTTTCTTCAGAAAAAAAAAATCAAACATTTTCTTGGGGTTTATTACTTGCACTTAGTATGAATGTGTATGTAGTGCACAATGTACAAAAGGCTTGTCCAATTTTCAATGACAGATTGAAACACAGCATCAGGTCTGAAAATTAATCTCAGGTATTTTAACTTACAGTAAAATAATTTTAAAATTGCAGCACAAAAGAAGATGAAAATGTGACAGTTTCATGGAAAACAGAAAATCTGAGAGCAGCTTAGACAGCACTGCTCATGTACCTGTAGCTCCATAAGATATCTCCATATGGAAATAGTGATGTAAAACTGGTGTTGTTGTATCCTTATCTCCAAAGACAAATCTCTGGATATGGTTGCATTGGCTGCTTTGAGTTTCTGACCTAATGGATGAAGGCACAACAAGAATTTTCCTGGAAATCCTTGGAATTCCAGTTTGTTGGGGGCAGATTCTTACTCTTCATGTTCACCCCCCTTTTTTCCTGTGTCTGGGCTCGGTGCCTGTTGGAATCAGGGGAGGGAAGAAGTGCTCCAAGGCCAGTGGTGGGCGTGGGGAAGGGAGGGGGGAATTTTAAACAGGATTTAATGGAGCTGGGAGCTGGGTTATTTAAAACTGGTGCAAAGATCCTTTGTATTGACAATTCAGTGTATGAGCCATAAACTCTTCACTCTGTGCCTATAAAAGATGAAAGGACCAATTACTTATTGAGGCATTAAACGCCCAGGGGACAAAGATGCCTGTCTAGCAATAGTAAACATATTGACTGCAACCTATTTGAATTTCAAATTGCCAAATGTCCCGATTTTTTAAAAGCTTCCTATGATAACCAAGGTCTGGAAAGTCAATTGAAACTTAATTCTCCTGGATATCTCATGGGGGGAAAGTACATGAATCTGGACAGATTCAATTATTTAATTTTAATGAAAAAATAGATAGCTGCTTTATGATTTCCTTACAGAGCCGTAGATGGGAACTCAGCTCCTTTTCCTAAGATGTTTTCCTAGGATAAATGACAACAGTGGTGTGGCAAACATGGCTTGCCAGGAGGTTTATGTCCAAGAGTTTTCTGCTTCTTCCTGTGCTTAGATCTTCTTTTTTCCCTCCACCTGGGACCAGGAGTCTCTGACTTGCCCTCCCAGTCCAGAGAGCATTTCCTCCCTGCCCAGGGACAGTGCAGGTGGAATTTTCAGAGCATTGCCCAGGGGATCTGTTCATCCCCACGCTGCACAAGGACACATTTGCTGTCTTATCTGTTGGAAAGACTCTCACAAAGCCACAGATCAGTGCTGGATGCCCTGTGGCTGCCACAGGACAGTCAGTCCTGACAGCAAATGTGGAAAAACAGCCACTGACCATCTTCTGGAACCCCCCCACCCTCAGATGCTCAGATGCTCTTGGGACTGGCCATGATCATCAGCTTGATCGACTTGCCATCAGCTCCTTGCCAGGAGGCAGCTGGACAGAGCTCATCGAATTAAAAGTTACAACTAACTCTCCCTGCCTTGCACTGTTCTCACCACATTCATTAGCAGAACAGCTCATTGTATTTAATTGCCATTACTCTGAATACCAATGGAGTTAATTACTTGCTCTGTATGGGCAGCACTGCCTGAAACGTTGACTCCACATAAACCCATTAAAACAATTAGTGCAGTGTAATTGTGGGTATTTACTGTTGGATTCATTTTCCTTTTGTTTTTACTGTAATGTCATATACAGAGCAAAGGTCCACAGCAGCAGCAGGGCTGTTATCAAAACCTCAGAGGAGTTTATCTTCCTTTTTGCATTCTCTGCACACATGGAGGGAGCATGCCTAATCATGGCAGCTGCTGTGTGTGTAGTGCTGGGCAGGAGAGACAGCGCTGCACCCCTGTCCTTGACCTTGGCATAATGAGGTTTTTATCAGATAAAGCCAACAAGGGCACACTCTGTTTCTGTCTGAGTTTGTTGCTGCTGCTGTTCTGACAGGACCTGGTTACAGGAGGACACATCAGCATCAGCATCGCCCAGCCTGTCCTCAGAGAGATTCCATCTCCCCTCCTCTGCTCTCCTGGTTTCTGTTGGGATTCCCATCATGCAGTCATTTTTATGTATTCCATTTTCTCTCTGTCTTGGTGTACAATCATAAATGAAGGCAAGCATTTATCACCACAGCAGCTTTAAATAACAAATGCTTGATGAATTTACTCTCAGCTGGCCGGAAGCAATACTGTGATTGCAGCATTTTATAATCATCAAGACTTGTTTCTCTAAGCTGAATTAATTTGCATGAGCAATGTGTTATTAACAAAGTTGCTGGTAACTGGTGTGTACAAGCAAACTGTGGGAGAGGACTCCTTCTGCCTATGCTTTCCTTGGGGAAACTTAACTTTGTGAGGTGTTTTAGATGGATGAAGAATTGTAGCCAAAGGTTTGAAATGAGTGCAGGATTCCCATTCCATGTTGGACAGATCCTGGAGAGCCAGGCCCTGTCCTGCAGGACATTCCCATATTACAATTACACTTATTTCCAGCCAGGGTCTCACAGGACAGTAAATCCAGCACCAAGGTTTGTAATGCCAGGTCAAAAACACAGAGAGAAACATTTTTCTTGTAAAAACTCTGCCCATCATTCCAGAGTATTCAAAAATTCTTGGCAAGTGAATTGTGCACCAACACATCAAGTACCACCTGTCCTTCTTTATGCAGCCAGAATAAACTAGGTGATGCTCCAGATCATGTCTGGGGATAAATTGACTGGAGTAAACTCCCTGTTTACACATCTCTAAACCTGGTATTTACATGTAGGTGGGCTGGTAGCATATGGACCTGGAAGGATGCTTAAGATATTTGCTTCAGGGTCTGATTGTGGACAGCATTTGCTCTGACTCCGTCAGGCAGCTTCTTTTTAAACTGTTGGAAGGTTTCTCCATCATGTCTGGGGGTGGGTTTTTGTGCCTGCAGTAGAAGCTTCAGCTGTTCCTTTCCGTGAAGGTTCTTAAATGCTTCTCACAATTATTTTAAGTGCAGGGCACTGTTTACACTTCCCAGCCTCAATGAGGTTTCTGCAGCTCATTGTGGCATTTATTGCTGTATTAATTGCTCATGCACAAAAGCTTGTGGTGGTGTGCAAAATGCTAATGATGGATCCTAATGACTGTGCACCTCCCTCTCCTTCTCTGGTCGGTGCTTTATTGATGTATTCATTAAAGTGTCTGAGCAGCAAGGCTGGATGCACATACCAAAATATTTCCTTTTCATGGGAGAAAAATACAGACCCTGAGAGAAATTGGTGGTTGGAAGATGCCAGACAGCTCTCTCTGAAGGATGAATAAAGGCACTCTGAATAATCATGTAAGACCTGACAGCCAGAGTGAGAGGCTGTGCCTCACAGAGACAGGGAGGGGGTGGTAGGATGTTAAAAGGTGATTTTTGCATTTTTGAGAAACTTGTCTGAAAATAGGCCTTGACCTTGTAGGGATGCTAAGGGTGGTCATATGGACATGGAGCACACTGTGTTTGAGGGAAGATGCACATGGCACAACCTAGTGGGTTAGAGGCCTCTGTGTAACTGTAAAGGACTGTGACACCCATGGAGCTCACTGATCCTTAGGAGAGTCCCCTCTTTTCCTCAGGATGGAGACCCTGGGCAGAAAGAGCTTTTCCAAGAAATTCTTCCTTGAGTATGCTGAGAGGAAGGTGTTGAGGAGAGCTTGTGGGCAGCTTTGGGTGCATCCTTGTCACTTGGCAGAGTTTTCCATCAAGAGGCATTTCAGAGCCCCTTGCAATGGAAGTATCATAATAATAACCTTGTGTCGTGGGATGATCTTGTATTCCCCATCGCCTGCTGGAAGGTTTTTTTGTGCCTTCGGACTGCAGCCGGGAGGACTCTTCACGGCGGCTCGCCTGACCTTGCAGCCGGAATGTTTACATACTTTTGCCCGGCTGGAGACTTTTTTTCCCTCTGCTGGTAGCGGAGGAGGAGGGGCTGCGGCCAACTTTTTTCTCAGCTGTCGGCTGGAGAGGACGGAGATCTGCTTCTGCAGCTTCTGCTCCTTTCTGGACGGTTTTCAGCTCGTTTCCTTCGTCCGAGAC
>VZRX01001238.1:213311-225427 GCA_013398075.1 Notiomystis cincta
GAGGTGGAGGCCGATGGGTTTCCCCACAGTTCTCTCACGTGTCCCAGGCCCAAGGCCCGAGCCCAGCCGGGCCCCGCCGGATCGAGGGGTCCCAACCACGAGTCCCAGAGATGACGAGTTGTCTCGGACGAAGGAAACGAGCTGAAAACCGTCCAGAAAGGAGCAGAAGCTGCAGAAGCAGATCTCCGTCCTCTCCAGCCGACAGCTGAGAAAAAAGTTGGCCGCAGCCCCTCCTCCTCTGCTACCAGCAGAGGGAAAAAAAGTCTCCAGCCGGGCAAAAGTATGTAAACATTCCAGCTGCAAGGTCAGGCGAGCCGCCGTGAAGAGTCCTCCCGGCTGCAGTCCGAAGGCACAAAAAAACCTTCCAGCAGGCGATGGGGAATACAAGATCATCCCACGACACCTTATAACCATAATAACCTCCACATGGCAAAGGAGAAATCAAGGTACAAAGGGATTCAAGAGATGAGACAAAGGCCAGGTGTCCCAAACCTTCAGTGCTTCGTCACCTACCTTCAGTGTTGATTTTAAACTGTGTCTTGCTGCTGTTCCACCTTTTTTCATTCCAGGGAAGTAGTACAGGGGAGAAGCAGTGATACCATCTTTGTCAGTGCCATGAAACACATCCTTATGGAATAACATTTATCACATTATAAAATAACAGTATTTTTTCAATCCCTAATCTGAGTTTATGCAAGAGCTCTGTAGAAATAATTGATTACGTTTCAATTTATACTCAGAATGGTAACTGACATGGTAGAAAATGTGTTCATTGATATCTAATTTGGTGTGGCTAATTTCCTCAATGCCAGCTAAATGCCTGGATATTTCTTATCACATTAAGGTATTATCTGAATCTTGTTGCACATTTGTTCAGTGCTTCTGTAGCCATGACTTAATTACATGGCAACTGAGTTTATACCCTGCTATGGAAGGATTGCTCCTCAGACAGTTTCCTCAGAAAAACAATAGATAATTGCCATGTTCCTACTTTAATTAATGTAAACTGTAAGATTATTTTAATGATCTTGGGTCCAGCCTTGGTGAGACACAGATCATTTCTCCAGTCATGCTGAGTTCCCCCAGTGCCCACTGAAGTCAGTGCAGTCCATCAGTGCAGGTTTTCACCCAGCTCTACAGAAATCAGGGCTTTTGCCTAGGAAAACACTGTCCCTCAGTATGAGGTAATGACACACACACAATAATATTTAAAATTCTGCTCCTCATGGCAAGAATTCCCTACCCCCAACTCTCAGAGGCTGTGCAACAGGATCCTGCACTGTGTGACCTACTTGAAACAAGTGAGAGTCAATATCTATTAACTTCCCTCTGCTCTCTAAGTCAATACCTTGTCCTTAAACCAGTTGTTTCCCTCTCCCTGCTGCACAGCTCATGATCAGAGGAAAAAGGGAATTTTTTCTCCTCCATCCCCCAATGATTCGGTGTGCAAAAGGTTTGTGTCAGGATTCAGCTTGAGGTGTGTGGTACAACCTGTGAGCAGAGTGAAGGGAACACTCATGGAAGTGGTGGGAAAAAACCAGGAGTGATCCTTCAAGATACCTAAATAACATTTCCTGACTCAAGTGAAATGCTCTCATTAGGCCCTCTGGAGGAGAATTTGACATTTTCTGTGCCACCTGCAATATTAAAAGAAAATGTTGCTGGCTTCTGCATTGTCTCCTGAAAGGCACAGGGGCTGACAGAAATGTGATTAAATTACCTGCAGCATTCATCTGTTGTCATAGCAGCCCTCACAATGAACATAACAATAATTTCATCTATAGCTTAGCTTAATGCAGCCTTGCCTACAGCAGCCAGAGAACAGTTTTCTATCCCACATCTGACAGGGTACAAGGGTTTCCATTTCAGTTCCACCAATGATGGTCTAGAGTGGGTAAAATCACAGGTGGAGCCTTGGCTGCACTCCAACATCAGACAGCACCTGGCGTGGCTCAGGAGGTCAGAGCAGATGATTTTCTTCTGGCCCTAAAAATCAGGAAACTCTGCATCAATTGATATGCACATGAAGTGTTCTTCCCATCCTGATTAAGCTCACCAAGGAGCTCTGGCTGGGCTCTAAGCACATCCCTTAATTTCCCTGCAGGTGAGTTTCAGGCTGGCTTTGTGAGGACACAGCACTGGCACAGGGCACAACAGACAGGGTGAAATTCATCTTTCTCAGTTTTTTAACTTGCCAAGGAGCATGTTTTAAACTCAGACATTCTTGATGGGCCCAGGTGGCTCCAGGCACTCCCTGACTCTCCTTTGCTGAATGTGGGATGAACTCCCTGGCTCAGTTCAATGTCCTGCAGGGAAATGATCCCATCACTGTGCTCGAGGTGAGGGGACAGCAAACTGCCCAAAAGCTAAAGGATTGAATTATCCTGAACACCTGGATAATGGCTAATACCTAAAGGTAGATCATCCATCAAGTCTAAGAAAAGGTAACAGGCAACTCCTAATTTCCATGACTTACCCTTCTTTGATATGAAGGAGTTTTTCATTGACTTATCACAGTAAGAAATTTCAAAAAGCATCACTTTACTTGCTGATATTCAATTTTATTTTATTTTTGCTGCTATTTATCTACTGCTTTCTTCCAGGAATGACTGCCATTTACCACCTTTCTCAATTAAACAGTCCCACAATTCAGCTCTGTAGCAATAACACTTCAAGAGAACAATTAAAAACAAGGCAAGAGTAGAAGAATATGATAAATGAGACATACAGCATCTGCAACAAATATGTGTTTCCACCCAATACACCTGGGAAATATCTCCTTTTTGCTTCTATCCATTCCATTCCTGTTTGGGGAGGTTTAGGGAGCGGAGGTTCATCCTGCAATGACTTGTTTTTATCTCACATATTCAGGAATGCACAAGTTGAAGAGTGTTTAAATGCTGTGTGAAAAAAGGGTAACTTGTGCATGGCCAAGATAAGCTGGTCTGTGAGCTGAGGCTTGCCTGAGCCTGGTCTATGGAATATTCCTCCTCCAGGCAAGCTCTGCTCAGAGCAGGAGAGTTTTCTCCCTCTGGAGCAGCTGTGCATAATGAACAGTGCTAAAAGGAGTTGTTGCAAACTGCTTATGTGCTGTCATTTTACTTTTGCCTGTATGAATAGACCTAATAACACAGTGCACAGTACCTCACCTCTGATGCTCTCAAATGCTTTACCCAGGTGCATAAATAGCATTTATTGCTGTTTTACAGATGAGGTGAGAGGGATGGCAGCAGCAGGAGAGCCAAGTGTCACTCAGCAAGAGCGAGATGTGCCTTTGCCATGCTGGATCAGGCCAGGCTCAGGTCTGAGATTTTGGTGAGTATCAAATAAATATCAAAGGCAGGTCTTGCTGAGTGGCCATCAGTCAGGGCCTGCAGTGCAGGGCTGTGAAGCCCAGCCCCTGGTACATGGCCACCAAGCCCTGGAGTCAAAGGGTTTGCTCTGAGTTGCAATGCAAGGTTGGAAATACTGAAAAAGCATCAAGTGGCTCAGCCATCTGCAGATAAGTGATTTTCCTGAGAGCCACGTGTCCTTCCAGAAAAGCTCCAGTTTATCCTTTGGAGAATATGACAGCTTGAAATCAATTAAATTTGACTCAAGTCACCCACCCCTGAGAGGCACCAGCAGCAGGTTTGTCCCACAGTGGCTCTGGGCTCCCTGAGGTACAACCAAAATGCCTTTGAGCATCACTCTGCCACCTCAGGGAATTTGGGAAAGGAAAGAACAGCTTCCCACATCTCCCCCCAGTGCCAGGACTCCTTGGCTGGTTGGGTTATCCTCTGTTAGGGAGCTCTGGAAATGCTCCATGTTTCAGGGTTTAACAAGGGCTGCTGCTGCTGAAAATCAAGACTTGAGAAGGGATTGAACACCACCAGTATTTCTGATCTGACACGGAAACGAGGTCGGTTGTGAAGGAGGGAATTAAAGACAGGGTTTTAAAGATCCAGCAGTAAATATGCTGAAGGTCATGGGACATCACAAGTTAATAAACTCAACTGGATAATTTAATTCAGCACAAGGAACCCGTCTGTGTGCACTGAATAGAAGGTAAGAGTCTGACATGACGAGATGGAAAAGCTTTGTTATCCTCTTGTCTTGCCAGGATTTGCTTCAATTACGCCAAAGAATGTTACTTCATTCTTGCCCTAATAACACTGTAGAGGAAATTAAATTACTCATATATAACAAAAGTGAACTGATTTTGACATCTCTCCTAGGCAAACCTCCTGCTGTATTAGCTCCTGAGCACATTCTCCCTCACTTAAGGTCTCATGCATATTTATGATTATCACTCATAGTAAATATAAGCACTTTGCAAGAACGCAAATTAACTGCAGGATGTAATGGAGGTTGCCAAGGGTGTTTTTTATTGTTGACTGTGACATGAAGTCTACAATATGGGTACAATAATGGATGGATCGTGAGGCATGGAGAAATAATCCCATCACAGAGTGCTCTGACATCAGAAACCACAACAGCAAAACCAGTGCCACTCCAGCCTCGGGCTGTTTTTACTGTGCTTTTATTTCATTTCATTTTAAAAGGAGCTCTGCTTTAGCTTGAAATTTTTTCTTTATATTTTTGTAACTCATCGATTAGTGAAAATAATTAAAGGTTGTAGAGCTAAGAAGGAATTAATTTCATTTTTAAGGCTGACAGACCTTAGCCTTTGGTTTTAGCTGGATTAATAATGGTGGGTTGTCTCTGTTGCAATGGCTCTTTCTTAAAGTTTGATTGCTTTTTCATTACATTAGCTAGGTTTTGGAGAGATTTTATACAGTAAATTTAGCCTCCAGAAATAAACCTCACAACCTTGAAACTAAGGTTGAACCCTGCAAGGCAGAGACCATTGCATCAGTGATTGGCTCTTGCAGGCTTTCATTACGAGGAACCCAGCACATCCTGAACAATACAGCATTTAAGACAATAGAGCTTATTATAAAAAAAAAGAGATTATTTCTCCCCGCTCATTTCAAATGCAGCTCTCAACCTTTGTTCTCTCAGTAAAGCAGCCTCTTATCTGACCTTTAATTGGGCTCCATCCTCCAGCCCAGCAGCATCACCTTGTCTGGAGCCTGCCCATGCCAAGGGCTGTGCCAGGAGGGGATTCATTTTTGGGAGTAGATGCAGGTGGATTTCATCACCCATAATTTGATGTCCTGCACAGTGAGAGCCTTTTCTTGAGATGGACACTCCTTCAGTGTTTTCTACAACTTCTATCTGGGTTCTTCCCACGAAGTGGGGATGGGGTTTTATATTTAAAACTCAAGAAAAGGCAAAAGCCTTTGTGCAGGGCAGGAGGAGGCAGCTCTGCCTGTCCCTGAGGACGGCTGTCCAAGGGAGCCAGGGTGAGCCCACCCCAGGCCGTGATGGGTGTCCCCAGGAACTCTCTCTGCTGTCACCCAGAGGTGTCACCCTCACCGAGGGACAGATGGAAGCAGGCAGCTGGTGTGTGTCAGGCACGGGAGGAAGGGGAGGAAGGGAGCTGAGCTTCCACTGAAAATGGCAACACCAGATCCATCCCGGAGAAAAACAGGAGGAAAACGGTGTGTGAGCTGTCCTTGGTGCAGCTCAGCACCCCCAGGCTCCTGTGCTGAGCTCCTCACACACCTCAGCACCCCCAGGCTCCTGTGCTGAGCTCCTCACACACCTCAGCACCCCCAGGCTCCTGTGCTGAGCTCCTCACACAGCTCAGCACCCCCAGGCTCCTGTGCTGAGCTCCTCACACAGCTCAGCACCCCCAGGCTCCTGTGCTGAGCTCCTCACACAGCTCAGCACCTCAGGCTCCTGTGCTGAGCTCCTCACACAGCTCAGCACCCCCAGGCTCCTGTGCTGAGCTCCTCACACACCTCAGCTCTCCCAGGTCCGTGGGGATCCCCTCGGGCAGCAGAGCCCCAGCTGGGTCCCCCTGCTGCCCCCAGAGCAGTGCTCATTCCAGGGATGAACCATCCTGATGGTGCCTCCAAGTAAGAGCTCCAAATGCTGAGAGCTGTATTAGACAGTTACAAAAATAAACGAAATATAGGAGCTAATAGAGAGTGGAATTTCTCCTCTAATTTGCCCATCATCACTTTTGTTTCTGAAGCAAAATGAGGCTGGCACGGAGATGATGGGAAACACAGCACTGAAATGACACTCACAGCATCCCAGAGGAGCATTCAAAGCCACAAAAAAACTGGTGATGTCCTTAAAGACTGCAGATGGTTTCTTCAAGGTGAATAATTTTATTGTTTATTGCCTGCTCCATGTAGTGCAAGGAATGACATTTAAGTAACTGCTCAAAGATTTTTTTTTTCAAGGCACAAAGCAAACATTTAGGAGCCAAATTATCCATACCAGTGACTGTGTCATCTCCAGAGCTTGGAGCTTGGTTTAGAGGCACATAATAGATTTGGGGCAGTGAACTCTTAGAAAGCATGGAATGCAGGTCAGGTTTGTATTTCTGCAAAAATAAAGAAATCTTGGAACTGGAGTGCTTTTACATGGCATTGAAAACACACCCTGTGAGGGAAAAAAGTGCTCTTATAAAAGCAGGTGATATTAGGCAGCTTTTATTATACAACTTTTTCATTTTTTTAAGAATTAAATACCATTCACAAGCTCTCCTTTTCCATGATATTTCAAAGCTTCCAGATCTGACCAAAATGACATTATACAGTTCAGTCACATTTGGAAAATGTCCTTAAACCCTTTGCAAGCTTGTGTTCAAAATTTCATCAGTAGTGAAGATTTTAATACATTTCTATTTGGCCAAAAATTCCACTTCATTTTCAGGGTTGGATTGTTTGGGGTTTTTTTTTCATTTCTCCTCTTCATATTCATGTTTCCCCTTCAACTCCAGTCCCAACAGATATCTGTCACTTCTCCAGGGAGTCTTAACACCAAATAGAAATTCAACTGTGACCTTTTCCACGGTAAAAAATGTATTGCTCATTAGTGCAAACTGGTTTGAGTCTGCACCTCTCTGGTGCTCAGTCCAAAGCTTTCTGCTGCCATGGCTCTGACCATTTGTTCTGATTCAGTCAGATTTGAAGCCTGTAAAGCAAGAACATGTTTTGTGAGGAAAAAAAACCCCACACCCTCTGAAGGTAGAAGAAAGAAAATATCTGTTTATAACCCTTTTGTTTGGCTCTGGGTTTTTTGTTTTTTTTTTTTTTTTTTCCCATAGTTACATGTGGAAGGATGGTGAAAAGGTCACAGCAGAATTACAGGAGAAAGGTGTCCATAGATCAGCTGTGCAAGCTGCTTTCAAAGCAACTTTCCAGGACAAAGAGATAAAACATAATCAAAGCAACAAGTTTCCTTTTCTTTTACCTGAAAGGCCATGTAAAATTTGAGCCTCCAGGAGGATTGAGGGAGAGGCAGCCTCTTGGACCAGGCAGAGCATCACTCACCAGCTGCTGGGACAGCTCACCTGTGGGGAAGGAGAGATGCACCTTG
The DNA here is from genome assembly GCA_013398075.1 of Notiomystis cincta. Taxonomy (NCBI): domain Eukaryota; kingdom Metazoa; phylum Chordata; class Aves; order Passeriformes; family Notiomystidae; genus Notiomystis; species Notiomystis cincta. The sequence continues at coordinate 220,752 of VZRX01001238.1, forward strand.
GCAGAGCAAGAGCATTGTTTGAAACATTTGGAGATAATTGTTTTTAAATTTAGAGCTGTCTTTCTGTTTTTCCAACACAAAGAGAGGGCTTCTCTTGCAGCTGAAAGCCTGGGGCAGATAAATATCCACGTGCTCAGAGAAATCTGTGAGTTGTTAAATGAAGAAGCAGCAGCAGGAGGGCAGGGGAGGTGTGGGCTTTGGGGGTGTTGCTTTCATTTTTATTCCCTGTGCAGGGGAAGGGGATTGGCAGCTGGGAATGAGGCAAGCAGAAGCCAGCCCTGGACAGCTTGTTGGTGAAAATTAGCTGGGGAAACACTGTTAAATCCAATAAAACACATGAAACCTGAACAAGAAGCATCTCACCACAAGAGTTATGTGCAAATTAAAAGATAAGGAAGAGAGGGAACCTCAGGCTCAAAGTCAAGAGGCACCATCAGGAATATTTGGATTCCCTGGGTGCAGGCAGAGCCAGGATCTCTGGGCTCCTGCTGTGAGGGCAGGCTTGGAACTTCCTTCAGATCAATACTGTCCTGCCTGGCACTCAGCAGAGTGGCCAAACCTGCCAAGACATGTCTGATTACATGGCTAGCTTTTTTTTTTAATTTAAATTTCATGGCTTTAGCAGTGAGAAAGAAAGGAGCTGGGAACAGTGTTTAGAAATATTAAAATGTCAGAGAGAAAACTCCTTTCACATAATAAGAAGCTGTTCCAACCAGGACTTGTGGGATAATTAAGGATAAGAAGATTTTGGGTTGAGAGTCTGACTGCTGTGATTTAACAGGAGGCAGAAAAAGTAGCCATGGAAGAAAGTGAAATCCCCCTGGATTATTGAGGAATGCTGGGATGGTGCTCTGTTCCCCATCCCTCTCCTGGCTTTGGGCTCCCGTGTCACAGGGCAGGGAAGGCAGCAGCTCTCCATCATCTTTCAGATGAAATGCTGGTCCTTAGCAGAGCTGCTGAGCCAGAGCTCCCCTCAGCTGAGCACAGCCAGTCTGCAAAAGCACACACTGCCTTCCACCTTCTTTAGACCATTAAAGCCATTTTCCTAATTGATTACAACTGTTGTAATGTGGTAGTTTTAACCCTGTGGATAAAGATTACATATGATTAGATAAGCAGTTTAAAAGCTCAGGAAGCTGAACAGTAACATTTCCTAATTGTGCTCACTCATTTATCTTTGTGCTTTACTTATGATACAGCCCCTGGTACCTTAATGAAATCGAGTCACAAAGAAAAGCTCATTACTTGGGAAAAAAAAATGTACATCCCCCTTTTAATGAGTTCAGTTTCTGCACTGCACAAACGGCTCTCTGTCCCCCAGGTGAGGGGCAAAGACTGCAGGGCTGAGCCCCTTCAGTGGATCCTCTCACAGGTACAGCTGGATGGTTTGAACTGGTAATTTGAATCATTGGAACTGACAATTTTATAATTTTTTACCATTTCCGTCTCAAAACTCAAAAACCACCAGGCTAAGGAGAAGCTTGGTGGTCTGCCTTTAAATCCAAGGATAAATCTTCATGTCCTTCCTGTGTTTGAAGGAAAGGGTGAGGGTTTATGCTTTGGTTTGTTCCCCTGGCTGATAAGAGATCACACTGAACTGCAGAGAAGCTTTTAGCCTTGTGTATACATAATTTTAAAGAAGTGGCAAATTAAAAGTAATGACTCAGGCATTTGGTGTTTGCTCTTTCTCCTGGCCATAATAAATCTTTACACAGAACTGCTGGAAGTATTAAATCACTCCAGAGCAACTTGTCCTTGTTCCTCACTGCAGAGACAATAGGATTTTAATAAACAATATCTTTGATTAGGTTCAGCAGGAAAGCCAAGGATAACCAGGTATTTGTATCTGTCAGGGATTCTGCAGGAATCCTTGTAATTCACCTTGACTGTAAAAGCTATTGCAGGCACATGCAAGACTTGGTAATAGGTTTTGGGTGTTGGGGAGTGGGGAATTCTCAAATACAGGGATAGACCATGTACAGCAGTACCATCCCCTTTGGGAAAAAATATCTCTGAAATACAGGCCTGGGTAGAGAATATGATGATAATAATAAATGCTTATTATGATAAATGGAGTCATGTTCCTCAAAGAAGCAGCAACTCAAAAAAAAAATCCAAGGAAAATGAGGCTGAAGTGGCTTGATGAACAGTAATGATATATAGCCACCAATACAGATTTGCAAAATGCACTTTGACTTCATTTTCAAGTTGTTTGATATCTGTAATAGGTTCCAAGACAGACTTTCCACTGCTTCAAACATGTTATTATTTATGTTCCAGCCACAGTGGAAAGGGATGGAATATGTGGCCAGTACTTAAAATTAAAGAAATGCCCAAAATGCAAGTGGGCAAAGAAAACTGAGAGCTTTTGTTTCAGGATAATGACCATCCCAATGGGATAATTAATTTCCCTTAGAGCAGCTTGTTATTTTGCAAAGATATTATACTTGTGCAGATTTAACTGTAGAAACATCATATTGTTGTAATTTCTCCAGTGTGATGCAGCTGTAATTACTCACTGCTCAGAGCATAGGAAGGAAATTAAAGATGAGCAGCAAGTTAATTTTTATTTTAAAAACAGAGAAGATAAGTTTTCAAAGAGGAAAACCAGACCATTGTGTATCAGACTGGGAGCATGGATGCATCTCTTGGAAAGAGGAGCTGCAGTAATTCTGGATTTTCCTGGGAGGATGTTGCCAGAGGTGAGGCAGAGCCTGGAAGGAGCTCGAGGTTATTTACAGCAGGGACAAGGGGATGAAAGCAGCACTCCCTGAAGAGCCCCCCAGCAAGTGCAGGAGCTGGAGCTCTGTGTTTCTGTCAGCTGCTGCCTTGGATTTGCCCTGAATGTGGCTGCACACATCAGGTCTGACAAATCTTCCCCCAGACTGAGCTGCAGTGGTGCCTTTGGGGGTTTTTGGCTGGGGGCTGCTGGATCAGACAGCACTCAGACAGCAACCCCAGAGCACAGGCTGCTCTTCCTTCCCTGCCTCTGCTTTGTGCCTGGGGCTCTGCCCTTCAGTCAGACAAGCATTTTCCCAGGCTAAGAAAGACATTTTCTGCCTTGTTTTTCCTTGCCTCCCCAAGGCCTCCTGCAGCCCCGTGCTGAGCTCTGCCCATCCCTGCAGACCTGTGCAGGCTGGAGCAGAGTGCTCAGTGCAAACAAACTCTCCAGAGCTCCCATACAGAGGATCTTGACATCCCAGCAAGGAGCAGAGGTCTGGAGAAGCTCCTCCCTGATGACCAAAGCCATGTGAGCTATAAACACCTCCTGCCACTGATTTCTCAATTCCAGGTTTGGGGGGATCCTATCACAAATCCTATCCCCACCTTATTTTTTCTTTTGCAAACAAACTCCTTATCAGTAAAAGACTTTTTGTGCTGCACAGGGAAGTGCAGAGCTGCCAGGCACCATCTCAGTGCCACGCTGGGCTGGCAGTGCAGCTGGCACTCCAGATCCTCCATGGTCCTCGTGGTCACTTGGATGCTCGTGAGCCAAGGACAGCCCCAGCTCCCAGGGGAGCAAAGGCTGCCTTGCTCTGCTCTGAGAGCTGCCCAGAATGAAGACAAAATTTAAATAAAAAAAAAAGCAAACTCTCTAAAAAGGAGGCAGGGTACACAGGCTGCCTGTGGGCACGGCTGATGCTGCAGAGCGATGACACACGGGCGTGCTGGCACAAATTAAAGCTGTCTGTGCCCCTCCTTCCCACCTTTCAAATCACTTTGGACATCTCCTGTCCAGCCACAGGGTTACTCAGCACTGGCCCTCCTAAGTGCCAGGCACAGCCTGTATCTCCCCTGGCTCCTCACAGAGCCCAGGAGCCTGACCTGCTCCTGCAGCACCACAAGCCCCCTGCCCACCCCACAGTGCAGCCAAAGCTGTGCCAGGAGGGTGAAACACCCACCAAAAATAAAACAACAACAAGCAGAGCAACACTGACTCCTTCCTCCAGACCCTTTGGAGCAACCTGCTCAGACACAGGAACGTGCCAGGTGTTCCCACTGGCAGCACCTGCAGGGCCTGGAATGGGGCATGTCCAGGGCACGGGCAGAAATTAAACAAAACCCCACGGTTCCACTCTCACCCTCCGAGGGCTGTAACAAAGGCAGGAGAAGGAATTCCTTGACTCAGTTGTCATGACAATACTGGGAGAAATACCTGCCACAGGACAGAGCCTCCCTGCCCCGTGGGAGTGCTCCTGTCGGTGCAGGAGGAGCAGGTACCAAGGGTGCAGTTCAAAATGCAGCTGCTGCAATCAGTGTGTGGAATGAGCACTGCAGGGGAACCCCTCAAGACATATCATTATCGAGAGAATGGGGTAATTGCAACGTGGTTGCATTGTATTTCTTTTTTTTAAGTCACATCTGTCATTGCTAATATGCTTGTTAAATAGTGACGAGTGCAAATGTTCATAGCAGAAAAATTAAATGCAAATGTTATTGCCGTGCTAAAAAAATAAAATTAAAAATCCAANCTGGGTGTCTCTGCTGTTCTGTGTCAACTTAATTTTAAGAGAAATTTAAGAACTAACTAGGCAGCAAAGGGAAAGAAATACACACTTTCATCCATGAGCTAATATACTTCCCCTCACTGACTTTGTAGCAAATATATTACTAATATCTCTTCCAAACCAACTGATAAACTTCACTGGTGTGTGATTTAGCTATTAGTGGAATCA
>VZRX01001238.1:226262-244860 GCA_013398075.1 Notiomystis cincta
ACAAGGCAGAAAACCTCTGAGTGTCTGCATTTCCCCTGCTCACCCTCTCTTCTTCTATAAAGGCTGGCACAATCATCATTAATAATAATAGTAATAATAATAGTAATAATAATAATAATAATAATAATAATAATAGTAATAATAATAATAATAATAATAATAACTGCTGGGCAAGGCATTAGTGCATGGATGCAGGGTGTGACTACACACAGAAAATATCTGGGCTACATGGAAAACTTTTGAACTAAGCAGGTGAATTTCTGTTTGCACTGGAATAGACTGAAGCAACTTTTGGACAAAGGAAATGATATATGCAAGCAGCAGGACACCAGGATTTTTCTATCTCAAAATCCAGAGAGCCACTTAATTCCTGCTTAAGCCAGACCCACTCCCTGATGGTTTTCAGAAGTGTGCTTTGGAGATAAGAGCACATAGCACCTCAGATGATCCAAAAATGTTCCATGCAGTAAGTTGAAAGTTCAAAATAAAAGTCAAACTGAAACCTAAACAGACAAACAAACCACATTACAAAAATTATCTTGCCCTTATCTCAGATGAGCTGAAACAACCTAGAGGAGAAATGATATCATGCAGTAGCAGTGTCAGGCTCTGTGAGGATGCTCTCATGGTTTGGCAATACTCCCAGGGCTCCTCTCCTTGCTACAAATGAGTTGGCAAGAGCAGTAATTGAGAGCAAAGCCTTTGCTTCAAATCTAACCAGGACAGGGTTAATGTGGCAAAGGTTTCCAAAGGTTTGGGAAGAAACACCCACCAGGCTACAACAGATGATAATTTTTTCTCCAAGGAACCTCTGGTTTTACAAATTCCAGGAACTTTGGGTACTGCCCTGCTCCTCCCCAAGATCTATACCCCATGCTCTGAGCACCTGGGATGGGCAGGAGCTGCTCTTTGGAGAGGGCTGCAGCTGCTGGGTGCTCACTGGGAGCTCAGGCAGGAGGCTCTCAGGAAAGCACTGCTGCATTAAATGAGTTTTGTTGCAGCTCAGAGGCAGCTCCAGCTCCGGTCAGGGCAGCTGCTGGCCCAAATCCCTGCCCAGGGATCAGAGCAGTGGCAGCTGGAAGAGGGAGCAGGGCAAGAACCAGCCTGGCTGGGCACAAGCTGCTGCTGCAGCTCCAGCAGGACAGGTCTGGCAGCCTCCTGGGCTTGCAGAACACCCAAGGGACCCATGGGAGCAGCTGGCACAGCTGGCAGTGCCAGCATCACCAGCACGAGCTGGCAGGGCAGCAGCACCGACACTGAAAGGACACAACTCGTTTACTGAGCCTCTTGGCACCCTCCAGGCCTTGCTGGTGATCTGAGGTGGTCCAAGCCCACCTCTGCCAGCCCAGGGAATTCATCAGCAGAGTGCTGCAGTGCTCGGGGGCAGCAGGCTCCTGCAGGGCTGCAATTTGCTGGCCATCAAATAGGTGGGGATGGCTTGGCAGATCCAAAATTACAGTGCAAGCAGGAGTACAGGGGAAATTATTATTGTCAGGATTTTATGGAGAAAATAACCATGCAGAATGTATTTTAAGGTGATGGTTTAGACAGGAGCATGATAACCTCATAAACCATAAGAGGAAAACTTGAGGCATTTAAAAACATCAGAGGAAAAACGAGAGTGAATTACTACTGCTTCTTCTTTCCTAGTTATTTGTTGTCTTAAATGATATGTGTGTGCCTGCGAGGGCATTTGTAAATATATTTCCTTTTTTTCTCTTCAGATAGATTTTACAAATGGAAGAGCTCACAGTGCTGCTGTATTAAGGAGTAAAAATAAAAATCTGTGAGTGTTTACAAGCGCCAGCCAGAGAGAACAGGTAAGTAACAGCATCCCTCTAGAAGATGAAGGATGCTATCACACCATCTGACTGCAGCCAGCAAACTCCCTTTGGAAACCTCCCATCCCTCCTCCCAGAGCCCTGCCAGGGCAGGCACACACCCTTTTAAGTAGGTTTGATTTATTATGGGACCTTCTCCGCGCTCCTTCGTGCATCAGCGCTGCCTCTGAAGTGAGAGCAGGTTCCAGGGTAGAGCTAAGGGCCTGCAGGGAGGTCAGGACACACCAGGATGGTCCTGGTGCTTCTGTGGAGCACCCAGATCCTCAGGGATTTATGCAGCCAGAGCCTGAAGATCACCTTAGATTGCACTGCCCCGTGCAGGGTGGCACTGCACCTTAAATTGCACACCCACACAGGGGGCACTGCCCAAGGGGCAGAAAGTGGGACAGGCAGGCCAGGGCTCTGGGACACTCACCCACGTGCATTTCAACATCTGCTCCCCAGAGCCAGCGTGGGTGACACTCCATATGTCTTCCACTTATCATAAATGAATGTCATAAACAAATGTCCTTCAGAAAGGAGCTGAATGTCAGCGTTTCCTGAGCCTTGTTAGGCAGGCTCACGCTGTGCTGAGGATTTCTAAAGGGAAGCAGAAGGTCTGACTGCGTGGAGAAAGGCAGTGGGATGGGAAACACCTCATCTTCCCAAGGTGGGAGGCTGGAAGGTGGCAGAACAGCTTATTTTGGGAGCTGTTTGTTAGCTGAGCTCTCAGCTCTGCCTACTGGCATATCACTGAAAGTTTGTGTCTGGTAAAAGAAGACAGGGATGAAAGGCTAAAACATATTTCAGCAACTTTCTAGGAAGGATTTTCTCCCTTTTTCAAAAATATAGTCAGGATGTGCTCTGTTCTGAGACTCTAGTCCAACATTTTCACTGCAAATCACCAACCGAGTGGGAAGCTGATGAATGAAGTGTCTGGTTGACACAGAGAGGCACAAAGTGATGCCACCCTTCAGGGAACTCCCACAACTTTCTAAGTTTTCTTTCCCAAAGTTCAACTTTGTAACTTCTGGAAGTTTTGAATTGCAAAATACTGCCTCCCAGTGCAGGATATGAGGACAAGGCAGGGCTGAGCATCTCCCAGGTTGTGAAGATCTGTCCTCGTGGATGGGTGAGCTGTGCAGAATGCTCTGCCTGCTCTCCATGTCCCAGCAGGCTGTGGCAGGGTCTGGGCAGCCAAAGCCTCAGAGGGTGGAGCTGGAAAGGCTGCAAAGCCCCCAGATCCAGCTCACTCCTCCTCTGCCTCCTGGAAAATCCCCTGCTCATGGGCTCTATCAAGCAGTGAGCAGCTTTCATCACCCAGTCCCTTTCAGACTCACCAGCAAACCCCAGTGGCACTTTGTGGGCTGGCTCTGGCGTGTGTCACACGTCAATAAATACAGCACAGCTCACTGCAGGCACAGCCTGAGAGCAGGCATTTCTAGGTGTAAGGGAAAGTAGTTTCTCCCCAGTGAACAGTTTCACAGGTGGTGTAAACCAGCTGGGGGCTGATTTCAGTGGGACAGTGCAGGTTTCTGTAATTTAAAGCTCTGTCCCAGACTGTTTCGGAAGTGGCTCTCTCTTGGAGCAACTCCCAGGGCATCTTCATGTCCCAGCCCTCCCCTCCCAGGAAATCATCAGCCAGGAGCACAAGTTACTTCCACTGCTACATCACTTCAGACAAAACCTCACCATCTGCTCTACCCTCTAATTACAAATGCAGAAAACATAATTCACAATCAAATCACATATAAAAGGCAAGAAAATGAGCAATTAAAATGCACATTCTGCCAGGCAAATCAACCTTCCCTTCCCAGCCGTGCTGCACCCACGACTGCTCTGGCCTGTCGCAGGCAGGGTCAGGATTAGTCCTGGATCACTGGAGCCCCTGGTCCTGCTGGTCTGTCTGAGAGCAGCCTTCCAGGCTTGATCCTCCCCTCTACCAGGAACTCTCTCCAGCTCTAGCCTGCTGCTCCACTAACCAGTGACTTGCCAACCCTCAGGATCATTTTTTCCGTGGGAGAAGTTTATCTTTCCAACATATCTTAGTTATTTCCCACTCCCTGCCTCTCTTCTGGAGTCCTCCTGGCTCACAGGTCTGAGGGTTTGGGGGCAATAAGCAGGGATGGATGGTGGTGTTTGCCAGCAAACACCCCAGGCTGAATTCACCAGCGTGGCTGCACTTATTGAAGTTATCATCCCCTCTGGAATGTGCATTAACATTCCAGCATCATCGATACTCTGTAAGTAATTCAAGCCTACAGGGGCAATTTCTTACATGTTCAAAATTCAGTCTCCTTCTCCAACATCAGCTGGTTCAGAAAGGCTGAAATGCAGCTCTGAGGCTGGAGAGAAGGAGGGTCCCTGGAGGGACATGTTCCACTCTGGATTTGGCCACCTTGCCCTACTCCCACATACCTGACTGTGAGACTGCTGACAGACAGCTCTGTCCATCAGTTTGTCCATCACTGATGTTTGGGCTCTTGGGAGCAGCCCCAGCACCCATCAGGTCCATCCTAGAGGATGAGAGTCAGTGCTCTGCAGCAGTGCAGAGCAGGGGGAACAAAAGCCCTCTCTATTAATGTCACCCAGGCTCTTCAAAGCTCTGCATCTGATGTGTCTGCTGGGCCCTTTCTCGTGGCACATCTCCCTCTCCTGCCTGGGTGGAGAAAAACCCCTCTGGGAGCCAGCTCTGCAGCCTGACCCTCCCTTCCATCCCTGCTCAAGGCCTGTACAAGGCTCCTGGTCTTTTTCTGGCGAAGCTCAGCTTTCCACGCTGGGCCTCAAGGAACACACAGGTCCCTGCTGCCTCCCTGAGCCATGGACTGGGAAAGGGATGGGGCTCAGCACAACAGGCATGCTGCAAATGGGAGAGCCCACCACGTGCTTTGCCACTGCCACTGCAGGGGCTTCATCTCACTGAGCAAAACTCCAGCAGCAAGAGGACTGATGTGGACCTGGCCTGAGGGGGATTCCTGCCTGGATCAGCTTGCTAAATAACTTCTCCTCTTCCTTTTAAAAGCCTGCTCCAGTAACCTTCCTCCCCTTCTACCTTCAGAGCTCCTCCATGAGATGCTCAGGGCTCTGATATTCCACAGGAAATGTTTCAGGGCTCTGTGATAGCTTCACAATATCCTGCAGTGAAGTGGCAGATGAGATTCTGGACTGATCAATGCACTGACAGATCACGTGCTGGATCACTGATCTGAACTGAAGGAATGAACAGTAAATCCAAAGAATACAAAGATACCATTGGTTCTGTAAAGGAACATGATCTGCAGCTTGTCCAGAGAGCAGTTCAGTCCCCAGGTTTGCAAGCCTGTGCTGTGAGCTCAGCAGGATGAGAGCAGGAGGCTTCTCTCCTCCTGCAGCAGGTGCTGTGCCTGAGGAGGAGCTGCACCCAGATTGCTGCTGCAGGAGGCAGAACTGCAGCTCTTGTGCAAGGCTGGGCACGGGCAGCCTGAGCTGAGCCCAGGGCCTGGGCAGCCCCTGCTTTGCTCTCTTCACCTTCCCTGGCCTCAATCTACTCTGGGTGCAGCTGTGACAAGCCCTTGACCAAAAGCCAAGGGTCTCCTCATGGGCCCAGTGGCCAGGAGGCTGCTTGGGCCCCTGGACTGCCATGGGGCACAAGTGCCCAGCTGTGGAACCTGGGACACCCAGCTCTGTGTGGCACACAGGGCAAAGGGGACTCAGCAGCCTCAGACTGGCACCAGCAGAGCCCTGTGACCCCCAGCTCCCTCTGCTTTACAGCTGCACTCTGAAATCAGGGTTGCAGGGGTCCCACACTGAATCAAGACAACTAAAGAGCTCCTAGAAGGGGGGAGGATTTTGTCCTTCCCATTTTCTTCACAGCCCCTGTGCTGGGTCAATACCCATCACCTCTGACTCTTTTTTTTTTAAATATTTGGAGATTTTAAAAGTCAAACAAAAGACATGCAACAAGTTATAAACTCAAAGGAGATTTTTTTTAGGTGCCAAACTGCAGCTGAACTGTAGTTATTGTTATTATACCTAAACAGACATAAAGCTATAATGTGGATCAACACATTTTATCACAGTCATTCACTGAACACTGAGTCCATGCAGCTTAGCTATTGCCTTTCTACAGCCCTGGAAGATTTACCATAGTTTCAGATTAATCTGGAACTTTATTATGTAGTTATTTTAATCTCACTTTATTTCATCACTGCTTGGAGTCCTATTATCAAAGTAAGATCCTGTTAAGATACAGCAATGATGAATGGTGTTAGAACCAGCTAAAACAGAAACAGAATCCAAATCTGTTTTGCTATGTGCCGTAAAAAATAATACCAAGAGAGCCTTTATGATGCATTATAGAGGGATAAAGGTGTTCCTACACAACAGCAGCTCTGGGGACACAGCCTCTCCAGCAGGTTTCCTGCAGGATTGCACCAGTCCTTTGTCTTGCCATGAGGTTTTTGGAGGTGGAATTGCTGTGTAGGTTGAAGGGAGCTCTGAGAGCAAGCTTGGTGCTGGGACTGCAGGCTTTGCCCTGTCAGGGTATTGCTCAGACATTCCCTGGGGGGTGTTTTGCAGCCCAGATCCTCAGTGAGTGTTAAAGACAGGCAAGTGCTCTAAAGCACAAATTTGCATTTCATCTGCCAAGACACTTAAAGCATATAAATATCTAAATGCTATCCCGCAGCAGAATATTTTTCTAAATTGGGACTTAAACTTTTTGGGAACATTTTTAATGCTTAGAACATGAGGATGATGAAAGGCCACATGAGGCTCCTTCAGAAGAAGCGGGGGAAGGCTGCTGCCCCAGCAGAGCGGTGTCACCCGCCCCGAGGGAGCGCTGGAGCCCGCCCGGTCACAGCTGCCGGGGCAGCAGCGGCTCCGGCCGTCCAGAACGGGCGTGCTCATCTCTTGTTCATCTCCTGCTCAGCCCCTGCTCAGCCCTGCGGGGGCACGGTCAGGCAGCCCCAGCGAGGGGACAGAGCAGCCCCATCCAGCTCCCCGCGGTCCCCTCGCTCCACACCGAGCCGGCTGCTCGGGGATTCCTGGGTTTCCCTCTTTCCGTCATCCTCAGCCCCGCAAAAGCCACCATCCCCACGGCTCTGCGGGCTCAGCTCCTCGGGCAGGGCCACCACACGTGTCCCAAACCCGCACGGAGCCCCGGGTCGCCGGGATTCGCTCTCGGGTGCGGTCACACAGCCCGAGGGTGATGCTTCAGCCCAGGGGGCACCTCCGTTCCCGGGGGAGCTGCAGGAAGAGGTCGGCTGAGGCGAGGTGTGGGTGAGCAGGTGGCCGGGAGCCCCGCGGCGGCACAGCGGGCACGGCCCGGTCTGCACCGTCCTCTAGCGGCCACCGGCCCCGCTCCGCCGGCCACAGGGCCGGGCCGGGGCCGGGCAGGGCCCGCTCCCCCCGCGCTCCCTCCCGCCTCTCCCAGGCAGGTGAGAAGGGAGTGTCACCCTTGCAGCAGCGACACTGCCGCTGTCACACTGATCACCGCCCAGGCGTGTCCGCTTGCGACCTGCAGCCCTCGGCCATCCGACCTCTGCTAGGGCATCTCCCATCTCCAGCCGAGGTGACTGAAATGTAAATCCTCGCTCTCCCGGGGCGCAGGAAACTGCTGCAGGGAAAGGGATGTGATGGTTCATTCACTTCCTATCTCGGAGCCCAACGCTCTTTTCCCAGGAACAGCCCAAAATGCACCTTGCCCCCCAGCTCTCTTTTGATAAAAGTCAAACACGAGCAGCTGTGATTGATGCTGCTCCTCACGCGCCGCCCCAGCCGCTCCCCGGATAACGCGCGGCCTTATTGAGGCATCAATTATCTTCAGCTCCATTAGCAGGCCTGCAGCCTGCTCGTTTTGATAAGGTTCACTCTGTGCATTTATCAACAAAATGGGGATAACCAGCAGGACGTGGAGTCTGCAGCTTTTAACTCTGTCAGGACAGAGATGACGTTCACATCTCTGCATGCACCATCAAGCAGAGCATCCTGCCTGCTGGGGTTTATTTCTCTGGAAGAGCAAGGCAGTTTCACTCTGGTTTTATCTCTTTTGGCTCTATTCACATGCTCCAGAACTCTCTTTTTAGATGTGCAAGTAGGGCCCAGGGACAGGGCAAAGAAACTGCAGAAAAGCAATTCTTTTTATGAACGGGTCTCAAACTTTCTTCATAAACTACACAAAGATAGACTCTTGGCTTATTAATAGCTGTAAATCTCCAAGTCCAATAGGCTCCAGTTAATGAATATTGATTATGATAGTGGTGGGAAAGGCTGGTGTCAGTTGAACTGAGATCCTGCAGCCCTTTTTGCCTGAGCAGGGCTGTAAATTAACTGAGATTGTTTTTCACAATTAGGTAGTGGAAAACAGAGGGGTTGTGGCTGCACTGTAGCTCTCAGTGTCTCAGGGATATGAAACCACCTTAATGCTCACAGCAGCAGTCATTTACAGATGTAAGTTTGCACTTCCCTCTGTCTCCCAACGAGTATCTTAAAAGAATCTAAGCTGATTAACACAAACATCGTGGTCACCTCAACCTTTGACTCCCCAGATAAATCACATCATGCTCTTGATGAGCAGCTCTGTTTTGCAGCCAGGCTGGGATGACTTTGAGTGGAAGCTCAGGAAAATAAACCAAGGGCAGTCCATTGAAACATTGATTGTTATTGTTGTTACCCTCTGAGGGGACTGAGGCAGTGATGGGTGGGGAGGCTGTGGGGTTATGTCAATGTTTTCATAAAACTACCTTTTATGCTCACTGAAATAGCCCAACAACAACAACAAAAACCCACAGAACAGCCCTCTCCCCCCTCCCCACATCTGATAAAAATCAAATAATAACAGGAGTGACTTATGCACTCTCTGCCTGGTACTTCAATCTGGCCTTCCAGTTAATACACCCCATGATTAAAGCATCTATAATCTACAGTCTGTGGAGACCTGTAGAGCAGGAGCAGCAGCAGGTGTGCAGCCTGATAAGGGTTGTTCACTCTGTGCAGATGAAACTTTTAATATTTATAACTGCTGATTTTTTTTCCTGATGCCTCCTATTGAGGGGAAAGGGGTGAAAGTTGAAAGATAAAAGCTTGATGAAAGACCAGGTGGAATGTTTTTCCAAGGACAGACAGGAGCTTTAAAGCTATCTCCACCTAAGAGCTGGTTTAAAAATGCTGCTCAGGTAAGTGCAGCATCAGGGCTGGGGGATGAAGTCTCTGGAAGACCTTCAAGGTTTGTCTGAAGTGCACCCAGGCTTTCAGCTGTAAGCTCCTCTGAGCTGTCTGTGGCTTGATTGTCTGCACCAAGCACAGTGGGACCGTGCTGGGACTGCCAGGCATCATCACAAAATAATTAAGTCACTCCAGGGCAGCTGCACATACTTCAAGTAAAGCACTAGCAGATTTCCAGCTCAGCACTGAAATGTGCTGAGGAATCTGCAAACACTGTGTCAGCCTGAGCCTCCACCTCAGGGGCAGCAGGAGCTGCCACAGGCAGCACGTGGGGCACTGGGAACGCTCTGGGAAACATAAATTGCATCCTGCTGCAATCCAGCCCCTGCTCATTGAGCACAGCACTTGGGATCACGGCTGGTGGAAGGCTGGAGGCGCTGGTGCCTTTGCAGTCCTCCTCAAGAACATCCCCTTCCATGGCTTCCCTTCTCCTGGTGCTTGGATAATGCTTTGGGCTGTGGTTGTTTGGTCTCAGCTTTCCCCACAGGCAGCTGAGGGCCACACCAGAGGGCAGGAGCTGCTGCTTTCCAATATCCCCCCAACTCCATCCACCCCACACACAGGCTGTCCCTGCCTGGTGCCAGGAGACCCCAGGAGCACAGAGGCACTCAGGTCACACAGCCCTTGCTGACACTGCTCATCCTCTGTCCACACAGAAGAACCCACCCAAACTCCCTCATTTTCAGCACTGTGAGACCTGGACTTGCCCCATGCCCAAGGGATTTAATATTTGTGCTTTCAAAGAGAACCCAACATGCCTGAGCATCAATGTTAGTTAGGACAGAAGTTGAATGACACTGCTCACAGATGTAACTGGGGCCAACCTGAATAAAATAAAAATGTGCTGAGAAAGCCATGCATTCTTTTAGAGACATTCATTCTTTTAAATATACTCATTTCACTGAAAGATGATACACTGACTTTTTTCAAAGTGAGTCCTCATTGCTACAGCAGAGCAGTTGAAGATGTTTACCTAACACATACAGACAAAAACCCCATGACAAAGGGAGATACATCCTAGAGCTGAAATACAAGGCTTGGCTGAACCTGAGCTGAGGCCTCTCAAGTTGAAAGTTACATCTCAACCATTCTGCCTTCCTACCTCAGACACCACAAGTCAAAGAAAGAAGAAAAGCAGGCTGGCCAGGGAGGAGGCAGCATTGCCTTTTCACCAGAGAACAAAGAAAGAGACTTCCAAAGAAAAAGGGGGGAAATATCAATCCTCAGAAACACTCTACCTGAATACAAAAGCATCAGAAAGAAAGAAAAAAACCAAAAAATAGCTCTACACTGTGAGGACACGTCCACTGTTTAGAAAGCATGAAAAAAACTGGATGAAGAAAATGAAACACTTCAGTGTCTCCAAGACAGCTGCAGTTTTCCTTGACTTAACCAGACTTGGCTGCCAGAAATTGGATTTCTTGGCCTCCGCTTTCTTGACTGCAATTTACTCTTCCACTAAATATGATTTCAAATTATGCCAGCAGAGTTTAAATCTAAACAGGGAACATTAAGTTGTTGAAAATGAGTTTAAAAAAAGTCCTGAGTTTATCTGTGCTGTTAATAATGAGTTTATCTTGAACTTAAAACCTTAGGGGGAACCCTATCAAATGGAATTTCTGCATGACTTCTGGGAGAGTATGAAAAATCCAAATTAACAAAAGCAAGCAGCAGCAGTGGAGTTAAAGTCATTAGCCCCTGGATGCACTCTGGCCAGAGCTCCTAAAACACATGCAGGCTGCAAGCAAAACCACACCAGGCTGCTTATCACTCTGAAGCAAAACTCAAGGATTAGCCTCCCCCTGCACATCAGCTGTCCTCCCTGGCCACAGCAGGCACCAGGATTATGTTCTCTTCCAAAGCTCATGAGCATGTGGAATCCAGCAACCTCAGAGCATGGCATGGATGTCCATGAAGGAACACCAGCAACATTTCATAGATGGATTTACTGAGCATCTTCTGAGTTGTCAGACAAACCAGCTTCAGTGCCCTGAACGTGGGAGTGCTGAGTACAAGGAAAATAAACATCCCTCTGAAGATGAGCTTCAAAATGTGTATAAAAATATAATTATAATACATTGGGTGTTTACACTTATGTATTAAAGACATTTATTACAAACAGGCTGTCAGCTCTCATATAAAAGTAACACATCTGAAAAATAAGAGCAGTCAGAGACTGCAATTCCCCTCAGTCCCATGGAAGAGCAGTGAGATGTCTGTTGATGGAGCTCCTGGTCACAGCAGTTCTGGGGGAAGGGCTGGGATCCCAGCCAGGAACAAGTCCAGAAACTCTTGCTCTGAGGACAAATCCCTCCCAAATACCAGAAGGCACTGTGCAAGTGTGAGAAACACAGCAAAGTCCATCCAGGGGCAGTGGCAAGGGTCACTGAAGAAGGCTGCAGCTCAAGCAGTCCAGCTCTCCTCACTGGGAAGGGCTGCTGAGCACATGGGAGCCTCCTGCCTGTCCCTAAGATCCAGCTGCTGACAGATGTGTTCTGGGAGGAGATGGCATCAATCCAAACTGAAGTGCTCTGCAAAAATGTCATTTTTCTTCCCAAACAAACCTCGTACTTGCTCAAACTCCAGGGGCACATCAACAGCCTTTTTCTTTACTTCTTTATCAAAAAGCTACAAAATAAAAACCAGAAAATATTGTCAAACTCAGTACAAGCTCTTCACCCCAGTAACACTGCTCACTCTAAAGTCTTAAAAGATCCAGTAAATAAACACTTCAAAAAGAAAAAGCCAGCCCTGTCACCACTGTTGCTCATGCTCTGTTATTTAACAGACCATTTTCCTGGTTTGCCCTGGTTCTGGGTAACCAAGCCAGCATAGCTCCCTTCCCAGCAGCAAGGCAGATGAACAGGACACAGCTGCTGCACCCAGAATCTCCTTTCCTCTGGTTCCAGTCATTCACAAAGGCACAGCAGCACTACCTCATAAGCTGAGAGGTCCAGAAGTCCTGATATGTCATCCTCCATTTCAGACAGGGACTGGTTCAGGACAGCAGCTGCCTTGGCCACATCTGGGTGATAATGGTTCTGGAGAGACTGAAAAACCAAGATAAATAGGAGATAATCTAATTAGTGCACACATCAGTCTGCATTCCCACACAGGTGTCTGCCCATTTGTTGGTCACCAAATTCCATCAGAGCCAAGTTCTCTGCACAGTGCTACTACAGAGCTTCAAGAAATCCTCATTTCAGGCATCTTTCAAACACATCAAAGGCTCCTCTCACATGGTCACATCCAGCTCAAGACAAATTCATCCACAGGCCATGCCTACACTGCATAACCCAATTCTGCTACCTCACAGTGCCCTCATGCCACACCCAAGCTCCAGCTCTCCAGGATTCCAGCCTCTGCCCATCATTCTTGCTGCTGCTTCAGCCCCCTACACAACTCCCTTGTTTGTCTGTATCTAGAGGATAACCTGGCTGTACTCAATTCACTTCCATCAGTGCTCAGCAAGTTCCTCTCTCCCCTCCAGAGCAAATGAGAAGCCTGGTACATTTGCAGCTATTTAGTCTGTTTCAGCTCTGAACTGCAAGTTGAAATGTGTGCACTAATCAGAATGTACACTTTCTCCAGTGTATGGAATCCTTTGCTAGGATAGAAAAGGATGCAGAGTAAAAGATCTCATTTGCAAGATATATGTCAGGCAGGTTCTTGTGAGAGGGGCTTCCCACTGCCAACACGTGCCAAGGAAGCAGCAAGGGTGGAAGAGACCTGTATCAGACCCAGGTTCTTATTTTGGGATGACATACCTGAATCTCCCAGAGAGAGCTCTCCAAAGCCCTGCTTTCTGATGGCTCCTCCTTCTCCATAATATATGGATCTTCTGCCATATCTAAGGAAATAGGAGACACAGAGATAATACCTCCTGTGTGAGCAATGTAAACCCACAGGGAACACAGAGGACGAGTGCTGCAGCCAGAGTTGCTGCTTCCCAAGTCATTTATGGTCCAGGAACAAGCTGAGACATCCCAGCATGACCCAAGGGTCACTGCTGGCAGCACTACAGAACCATGTTACTTTTAAGAGCATAGGAAGCAGGGCATTTGGAACAGCCTTGAACTCAGAGCAGCAGCCTGCTGACCTTCCACAAACTCCAGGGACAGGACAGAGGGATCCCTCCAAACCTGGAATGTGCCCTCTCCCTCCACAGGAATGCTGCCCTCCACGCTGTCCACAGGCACAGCACAAATGCCCAGTTACCTGCTGGCCCTGCTGGCCTGTGCAGCAGCACCCTGCAGGCTGGGTGCCTCCGGAAGAGGTTGCAGATGAAGGGAATGACCATGAGCAGAGCCTCGGGAGGGGCCGTGAGCGCCAGCCGCGCCAGCCGCTTGATGAACGCTGCCACCAGGTACGCCGGCAGGTGCCTGGGGACAGGGGAAGGGGGGAGCAGCCTGGTAAAGCCCTGCAAGGACAGCCAGCAGCCCCAGCCACCCTGACAGCATGGCAGGGGAGGGATCAGGGGCTCTCCAGGCTTTTTGGGCTGTGGAGTCATGAGAAGTTTAGGAATCTCGCTTGTGTGCTCTCTGGAACAAAACTGTGGGGGAGTTTGCATTCAATGCATGAATAACCTCAGAGCCCTGTGAGATTCAATCCTCACATGTGCACCAAGCACAGCCCCTGTACATGGCCATTCTCATGGCAAACTTCATTCAGTCCCTTTATAAACCTCTGAGTGCTTGGCCAGGCAACCTTAGTTATATTCTTCTGATGTCATCTTGTGGGTTTAATTAATACACAGGCCATGGTGTTAAATTTACATAACACTTCCAAGCACTGCAGCTGTTAATGGGAACATAAAGCTGCTGTGTAAATGTGCAGGAAAATTCCTATTTTTTATTTTTTCCTAATAGTAAAAATGCAAATTTCTAACAGCAATCAGCTCATTTAGGCACCTTCTTCACGTAAGATGAAGGATAAAAGATGACAATTGTCAGTCACTCGGACTTCACTACACCTGCAAGGCTCAACAAAATCACCCCAGAGGTCTCCTCACTCTCTCCAAAGTACACCAGGAATACAAGGGGGTTGGATATTAAGTGCCCGGTGTTTTGTTACTGTTGGTTTATTTTATAACATATGATGGCAACTATGTGACCAGCTGCCTATCCAGTTTCTTCCTTGTGTACAATGAACTGACAACATCAAGACAGGCTGTCAAACACTTCACATTTCAGTGCTTTATGTCTGCAAAAAGCCATCCATTTATCAACAGCTTTGCAATCTATAAAAAGCCTGCAAATTTTGCTTTTCCATATTTACAAAGACAAGACAGAAAATTCATCACTTTCACCCAAAGTGGAACAGAGATCAAAGACACATCCATAAGCACTTGCAGCTCAAACTCTGATAACTAACTGCAAACCTTCCTTTCTGAAAATCTATGGCTGTGAGGCAAATCTTCAAAAATAGCACATGAAAAATTACACAAGCCTACAACACCAGTCTTGGATTCAGTTTTCTCCATAAAAATGTATCTAATCCAGCAGGCACACTGAATACATTATATCCAGACATGTGGGAGACTGCTCAAGAACAGAAGAGTATGTGAGCATGCATAATAAAGATGTTACTTACGAAGAAGACAAAAACAGATCAGTCAGGTGGAAAAAGCGAGCTCGGTACTTCACGTGATAGATGGAAGGGTCTAACAGACTGTACAGCTTTTTGTAAAAGTCAGGATACTCCCTGATGGAAAAGAGGAAAAGTACAATATCCATTTGTGGTGTACAGTGTGAATATTTTTGTGCTTTCATTAAGAGACCCCAGCCCACTGCTGGGCTCTGTTTAGCTCTCTTAGGCTTCCCTCTACAGTCACCACTTGAAAACAAGCTGGAAGGTGAATTTATGGCTGTTGCAGTGCCCAGCCATCTTCAGGGTGTGAAGCCATGTCCAGTGACTGCAAATGGTGCAGGATGCACTGAAAGGGACACCAAAGACTATGGCTTCACTCTGTAATCAGATCAATGGAAATCGATTTTTAAGTGCTGAGCAACCCCTGTCTAGAGAAGAGGATATTTAGGCTCAGTTATAAAAGAAATCAGACAGCCAAAAAAGCTCAGCATCCAAACAGCTGAGCCTCTTGTGCAGAGTTTGGCTTTCTCATGGGGGAATTTTAAAACCCATGAGAAGGTGTGGTTAATCCATTTCAGTTCCTCTTACATAAAGACATCAATGCAAAAACCCATGTTCCTTTAAACAATATGCTCTTTTTACTTACAGATTATGCTGATGAATCAGAATAAACAACCCATTTAGGGCTAGAAGACTGATTGCTCCACCTGTAAGAAAGCAGGCAGATATCAACGCTATAAAAATAATTTTAAAAAAACATCCTCAAGCTTCTTCTCTAATAAAATCTTCCCAGAAGGAACACAAAATTGAGTACCTGAAATCAGAACCAGTGTGATGGCTGAAAGGTGAAACAATTTCATCTACACCCTCCCAGAGGCTCCCAAGTTTCTTACAAAGAGTAAGGTGTAGTTTAGTAGAACAAATGCTGGATGACTGAGACACAAAAATGTGCTGCTCTAACTCCCCAACAAAGCCACACTGAGGAGGCAAAAGTCTCTACAGAAAGGGCTTCTCTGTAGGAACCTGTGGGTCCTGTGTTTGGGTCAGCAGCACTGGCTGAACTCTATATTCAAATAAATCATTCCAGTACTCCACTCTTCCCAAAGTCTTAAATATTATTTACCTTATACACAAGGCCAAACAGGTAAAATCATCTCCCTTTCAGGGACAACGAGTTCCCCCTAGCTCCTCAGCTCCATCCCAGCCAAAAGTACACCTATTCCATCACCCAGGCCGTGGTGCTGCCTCCAGCACAGCTCCCAGGTCCACCTGTCCAATGCTGCAGGTACCACAAAGGACAAAAAAAGGGCAAAAGGCTGATCTCACTCACCTATGCCATAGGCCACTGTCAAGAAGTCCATCATGAGAGTGGGCTCGTTCATGTACGGCAGGACAGAGTCGTGCAGGATGACAAGAACCTTTTTGTAAAGGCCAGTGGGCAGCTGTGAAGGACAGAACACAGTGAAGCAAGCACAAGCTCTGCAGGGGGAACTCAGAGAGCAGCAGCAGCCTGTGGCTCAAAAAGGCAATGCATGAGCAGAAAGGAATGTGCCAGGACAACGCAGAACAGCTTGGAGCAGCAGCAGCTCCCAAGTGGGAGAGTTCAGAAGTGACACCAACTAAGTTCATTCAGAAGCAGGCGCTCACAACTAACAGGGTCATCACTCAGATGGGGAAAATCACCAGGAAAAAGGCTGGGGAAGCTTCAGCCTGTGAGCAGGGGTTGTTATGCTGCAGATCACCCTTATGTGTAAGGTGAGGACAAAAGGCTGAGAGCAAGGAGACAAAACAGGCTGCATGTGAGGTCATGTCTCCTGGCACAGTGATCCAAGAGAAATGGTCACTGGGCTGCTCCCACCCAACACTCAAAACATCCTGGGGGCCTACCAGCAGCTCCATGCAAGGCTGGACACAATTGCTAAGGATCAGCAATCCTTAAATTAGAGTGAGGCAGATTAGTGGCAGAAGTAACACTCACCATGTGCTTCAAAAAAGTCAGCCACAATTTTTCAAACACCTGCTTGTGTGCCTTAAAACAGAGTTGCAAACAGTGAGTTAAACAAACTGCTGTAGACAAAGCTCTACTTCAATCAGACAAAATTTCAATTCTATTACACCAAATGAACACTTACCTGCAGCTTTGAAAGTTTCAATTCCTTACGGTTATCTAAGAAGAAAGGGAAACCAGATGTTGAACTTGAAATGGATATTCAAAAAATTAAGACAACTTTTTTTACTTAACACCCTTTGATGCTCTAAAAACTTGGGCTGAAGTACTTAATTTGATACAAGGCCATAACAGACCCTCCTGTAGACTGAGGAATGTGGATTTTTAAGACTGTTTACAATCACAGTGATCAAAGAAGCAGACACTCTTCATCAGCAAACAATATTAAAGTCTTTACACACTAAAAAATCTTAAACCTGATTTCTCTTTTCACACACAGTTCATCATGCAGAGTTTACTAACCTTGCTTGACCATAAATTTGACCATCTCAGACTCTTTGTTTGGCATGTTAATGGGTGAGATGAGGGAAAATACATTCTGCTGGTAAAAAGGCAGCGGCCTCTGAGGAAAAAAGCATATAAACAAACATGAAGGAAGTTCCACAAGAGATAGAAAGATGCTGGGCTTCAATATTGCCCTGTTTCCAAGTATTGGATATATTTAGGAATGAGAAAGGGAAAATGTTGATGACTGAACTGGTATATTCTGGTATATATGATGACACACTGGTATATTCTCTGTTGCTGCCTCAACCTGGAGTACTACTTGTTTATCCAACACAAAACCTATCTCTGTACTAATTCTGGTTTAACAAAACTGCTGGATCTAATGAATGAAACAGATTCTTCCTCTGCAGCAGATAAAAGAGAATTAAAAGTTCTCTGTGTGTCACCCAAGCTGAAGAGATTTGGGTAAAACAGAAGCTAGAGCTTAGACCAGAAGAACAATATGTGTCTTGAAATACTTTCAATTCAGAGTAAAGCAAATCTTGGCATACTGACACACACATAAAGAAAAATCAATGCCTTCAGTGGGCACACTCATTTCTCTGGCTTCCAAATATTTCCATGTATCACTAATCCCTCTCTGCTTCACACACAACCCAGAGCAGCTGATCCAGAGCCAGCTGAGCAGTAACAATTTGGTACCTCCTTTGTCTTTTGCATGACCTGCCCGATGCTGGCAGTGACAGCCTTCATGACGAAGTACCGCACGTCGTCGTACTCCATGTACTCCTGAAAGCGGGAGATCAGCAGGGAGGAGTCCTCCTCGGTGGGAAGCAAACCATCCACAACCACCTAACAAAGGTGTGCAGAGGAAAGCAACAGGTCAGCCTCTCACAGCACTGGAGCAGAGTGAGATGGCTGAGGGCACTGACAGGAGGGACGTTTCAGTTCTGCAGCTTACCTTAAGAAGGTCACAAGGAAAAGTTAAAGTTCCCTTCCACTCTATTTTGATCAGTGGATATTGTGCCTCCAATTCGACAAACTTCATGAGCGTGCATAGTGCCAATTCCTTTAAAAAAAAAAAGAAAGCAACATCACAAAAAAAAACCCATGAAAACAAGGACACCAGGGGTCAGACCCAAAGGAAGAATAATGAACTGAGGTATTATTGCCTGAGAAAGCTGCATGCTGGCTGCTGGCAGCGGCTGAGCAGAGGTGAGCCACAGCCTCAGCGCTGTCTTACAGCACTGCCTGCGCTCCCACACCGAAATATTGGGCGTTAAATACCTCAAGGGATGCCCCGTGAACCCGCGGCCCAGCAGCGGGCTCAGGACCTACCTTGACCTGGAAGGCGTCGTGTGCCATGAGCTCGCCCAGGCAGCCCACGCAGTCCCTGTAGCGGTGCCTCATCCATATCCTGTACTTGTCCTGGGCGCTGTAGCTCTCTGTGGGGGAGACACAAACACGGGCGGGCAGGGCTCGGGCTGGGCTCGGGCAGGGCCGCGCCTGTCCCGGCCGGCGCCGCGGGGCC
>VZRX01001238.1:246124-291117 GCA_013398075.1 Notiomystis cincta
ACCCCCCAAGCTGAAAGCCGTGTAAAAAGTACTGAACATTTAAACATGTTGCAAGAGCAGAATGAAACTGAGAGATTAGATTTTATCAGCTGGAGATTTTTTGTGACAGAAGTCCCATGAGAAACAGCTGTGGATCATCTGTTTAGCTGTATCTACTGAACAATTCTTATACAAAAAAAAATGGGCTACACTTTAATACACATCTACTATCAACACAGTATTTACTCAGCTCATGCCTAAAATATTCATTATTTTAAAGTGAAATATGAGAATGAGCACACAGGTTGGGTGATTCAGTAAACTGTACACAAAAACTACTAACAAACATTTTAAAAGACTTACAAAAATGGAGAATGAAACTTTTTTTTTCCTTTTTAATTACATATACTTACAGGTTTTCACATTTATTGGCTAAACTTTGCAGGGAGCACTTTAAGTCTGTGTTAGATCTTCCAGGGGTGTTTACCACAGGGAAGAACAACACAGAGCTCTTAGACAGATGGAAAATACTGTGCTGTACCAGCCACACCTGGGTCTTTGTGTGGCTTCACTGTGGGTACTGAACACACACCAAACTACAGCAAGGAGCTGCATATTCCCACAGGCAGGTGTGGTATTCCAACACAGATAGATTTTACTGACATTTATGGCAGATCACCATTTTTTCACTTTTGAGAAGCTGGGCAGAATTTCAACCTAAGTAATGCTTGCTTTTATGTGGTTTGAATGAGCACAGAGAACACAGGCAGAATGCATCTTGTACAGAGTTTGAGTGCTAAACAGTTGCTAATACACTGAAGTTACATGTGAGTTTCCATGTTTAAATGTTCACCAGCAAGGAACCTTCTGCTACAAAAAAAAAATAAAATAAAATAGAGGTGTTTTGTCTTCATTTGGATGTTTGAAGTAGCTTCTCACTTGTCTCATCAAACACAAAATGCTGTGTTTCCCTGTTATTGCAATAGTTCAGCTGGGTTTAGTAGGTGCCTTTAATCTGACAGTCGGGGTCCTCATTTGCACTTTTGCCTGCTGACTCTGGGCTTCAGGTGTTGCTGGTGGCTGGGCTGGGTTCTGTACACCTGGAGCCTGAACCTGGGGAGATGCTGTGGTCACCACCTGCTGCTGTATCAGTTTCTGCTGCACGACCTGAGCAGTAGCAGTGGTTGCAGGGATCACCTGAACCTGCTGTTGACCTGCTGTCGTCTGAGAAAGGGTCACAGTCTGGGGCTGAGCTTGTACCTACAGGTCAGGGTGAAAAAGCAATTACAAAATAGCTTGGCATCAAACTGAGCATTCATTACATTTCTGCTCTGCAGAAGGCATCCTACTTACTTAGGTATTTGCTCTCTTAACTGACAAACATCTCAGACAAAGATTCTGGGAACACAGGCTCTGTGGTTTCACTGGGAAACACCTTTCTGTCACATTTTCTAGAGCCTTTTAAATCAGAACTGAGAGTCAAGGTGCCTGTAACTCAGGTCTCTGCAGTGCAAACCCAAGGACATGCCCTCAGATACATTCAGGAGTCAGATGAAAGGTATAGAAACCCTATGAGATATTCAGGAAAATCCCTGTACAGCAGAGGTGAAGGAAGAGGGACAAGAACAGAGGGACAGCCAGAGGACCAAAGAGGTTAAAATGCTGACTCTGCACCCACACTGTGACAATAAATACAGCCACTGAGGCTTCCCACCATTACCCTTTCACATTAGCTGCCAGTCTCTATTGCCAATTTAGGGTAGAACAGTTTGAACTCCATCCAGAAATCTAATTTTCATAGCTCTACCCAGAGCAAGGGAGAAAAAACCTTCAACTTCTCCTTGTTCAGGGGACAAGGTAATGAAAACTGCTCAGCTTTAGCTGCCTTTGTCAAATGCAGAAGCCCAACAAAGCTACAAGGGCTTCTCCAGGGAAAACATTAACTCTTGAATGATCCAAAAGGAACCCAGTGGGAAGCACTAAAAATGCAGATAAAATAATGCCACATACACATAAAGACCTTAGTTTTAAAAATACTTATTGTGGCCTAAACCTGCTGCCACTGAAGTCACTGGTGTACATGAGAGGGAAACCATTTGTCTCTTTGCCACAGAATCCAACAGTCCCAGAGTTATGCCACTCACCACTGATGACTTTTGAAAATGATCTGGGAGCTCTTCCTGACTACAGAGGGCAACTCAACTTGTGTTGACTGATGAGGTTTCTACTCCCTGCTGTGTACTCTGCCCTTGAAGCATTCACATCTGAGGTGGTTATCAGACAGCTTGCACCACTTTATCATCATTTTCAGATAAATACTCACAGTTTTTATTGTGCACTGTAAACTGTGGCAGATTAAGAGCTGACTGGCCTAGAGTTTTGTGCACCAAAGGCAAGAACTTCATCCACCCTCCAAAATTAAATTATTCCTGCCAATCAACTGCCTAAGTTACACCTGCTGCTAATGATCTGGATGACATTGCTCTAAACAGTGTTAATTACACTGCCTGGTCATTAGGGGAGGGGAACCAAACCACCTGACCTTTGCCTGTCCCAGTCCCCTCTGTTACCAGCACACATTTGGAACAGCTACCAACCATTCTGACCTTTACAGAGCACTTGGCACAGCCCTGTGAACTGAAACAAAACAACTTGTAACCTTTAATTTGTCCTAATCTTTGTGGAAAAAGCTCAGATGGTCCTCATTAGTTCAATTATTTGCTACATTGACTGTACATCACCAGAAACCAATTTTTTAAAATCCTTTTGGTTCTAGAAAACATTTTAAAATCTGTTTTTCAGCTTATCTACAATGATGGACAAACATTGCTACATCTACCAAAGTTTTAGACTAGAGAATATACCTCAGCTAATTCAGTATTTTGAGACTTATTTTTATAGAAAGACACTTGCTATATCCTTCAAAAATACTACCTATGCCACACATGAGGGGGAAAATACACAAATTCCAAAAGAATGAGCTTTTAAAATCATGCTTCTAGTGCTGTATTTGACAAGAGCAAAACCTACCTGTTGGGAAACTGAAACCATCTGCTGAATGTTGGCAACAGTAGCCTGTTGCTGGACCACTTGTGGGAGTTTTGCAACCTGTAGTGATATGAAATAAAGGAAGATTGGATCAAAACATAAAGCTGCCAATAGCAGCAAAACACCACATCTATCAAAACTTCTACCAAGGGAAAACCTTTCCAAAGGCCTGCTCATGATAAGGTGCAGCTTGGCATTTCCAGTGAAGCTGAATGTTTATGAAACATTTTAGATCCAGAAGAATTTAGGGGAAGAAGAGAAATACTTTCAATTTTAACTACAACATACTAATTTCCTCCTGACTACCCATAAAATTGAAGGAAGCACACAAGTTCTAATGGGTTAAATTATCTGGGATATACTTTTGAAAGAGTAAGGCTTCCAATTCCTAACCCCCTTCTTTTTCCTTGGTTAGACTGATCCAGTTATGCAGAAAAGAAAATATGTGAGTTGTCACCTACTCTTGGCTGCCAGAGATTAGGCTGTGAGGCAGCACCAGAAACAGGAAAAACTCTGCCTGAATTTTCCTTAGTAAACACAGCATGGAATCCCTTGCCTAATAAAAAGGAGTGACTCAATTATTTTATTTCAAAGAGGAAAGGTGAAATTACAGCTCATAGTTGCTCTGACCTGCTGTAAAGCCACATATTCAGCACCAATGAATTTTATTAGAAAGTCAATTTAAATGAATGTGTGACTAGAATTAAAATGAGTGGGGGCTGAATCCTACCTCATCTGTTGCCTTTACAATTTTCCAGTCCCAGTACAGTTTAAAAGTGTAAACCTGTGTTACCTGTACCTGAATCTGGGCCTGCACTTGCTGAGTTCCACCTGGTTTCTGGGTTTGGGAAATTGGAGTTGTTAAGAACTGTGTTTTAATGGCAGGCTGTGTAGCATAAGTTACTTTTTGCTGCTGTGAAGTCTGCTGTTGGGTCTGGACTGTAACCTGTTGAGCATTTATCTGCAGAAGAGAAAAAAAGGAGCATCGATGACTACAAAAGACAAGAGTATTTTAAGGAATAGGCATGTGACAAAAAAGATTAATTACATTCAATTATTGAAAAAAAATCTCACTGGATTAGCAATAATAAAATGAGCACTAGATGAAAGCTTTCATGCATTTACAGAAGTATTTGGAATTAAAGTATTTACTGAAAAGTTTCTCTCTTACACACAACAATGCACTTACTAAAAACTAGCAAACAACCAACTGTTAAACAGAGAAAATGAAGCACCTGAGAATCTCTTCTCTCTAGAAATACTGAAGATTCACCCCTAGAAATCCTGATTGGCTCTCTAGGAGTGTCCTGGTCATCCAGAACCAAAGCTTTACAGCCACAGCAGCATTGCACAAGTTAATGGGAGAGCAGACAACAGTACCTTTTGCTGCACAGTAGCTTGTCCCTGGGCAACCTGGGGCTGGATGGCTTTCTGCTGCTGGGCTGCTTGGTGGTGCTTGAGTTTTAGCAGCTGCTGGACATGCAGTGGCTGTGCAACTACAGTCTGGCCTCCTGAAAATTACAGAAATTAGAACTGTAAGAATCTTCAGTTTAATGCTCTGTTCCAGTAATCACAACCTGCAAACACAGATTCTGCTTTTACAGACTTATACATCTGCACAGCTTTGAGCACTAACAGCCCACTGATTTTAATGGGAATAAGACAGATGATTTTGACAGTGGAGAAAATTTCTTATCTAAGGGCATGAGTAGGCTACATTTTTGTTGCAACAACAATCTTCCTACAAAAAAAAATAGTTTATACTATAGGAGACTGCTATGAAATACAATTCTTCCTATTTCCAGCTTGCATTCACATACCTGCTGCTTTCTGTGGCTGCCCAATGGCAACACTAATGCCTGCAACAGTCACAGGGAGTGTGGTGACTCCTGCAGATGACACAACAGCAGCTGGAACTGACACCACTGGAGGCTTTGCCAGAGCAACCTGTGCTGCTTGTGGAGTCTGGGCCTGGATCTGTCCTTGTGCTTGGAGCTGGGAAGCAGGAACACGAGTCTAAGCAGTAAGGAATGAAGATTATTGTACCAGCACAGAAAGATTTGCTGCATGTAACAGGTGATTATAAAGTGATAGCTGTGAATGTCTTTGAAAGTAGCAGTGACACAGTTCAGAGATGGTATCAATGGGTAAGTACAATGTAAAGTTATTTATGTTACAGCTGTCCCTTCTGACCTGCCTGAGCAATGCAAAGGGCACCTGTGAGTGTGAATGATCAGTGCCCAGTTCATGTAAAGCAGCCAAGAGAGCTGTTTGAGACTTTTGCCAAGTCAAAGCCAACTCACCAGGCGAGCCACTTGCAGGTTGGTCACTGTAGTGCCCGTGAGGACGGCGCCAGGGCGAGGGGCTGTCACAGCAGTGAGCTGCTGAGTTTGCTGCTGCTGCTGCACTTGCACTTGTGCTGTTTGCTGTTGTGCCCCTTGCTGTGTCTGCTGTGCTGCCTGCTGCTGGGGGAGCTGCAGCTTCTGCTTCTGCAACTTGATCAGCTGCTCCTGCAAAAACCAAACACTTCTGTCATTTCCAACTGTTTACGTTACAGGAGAAAAATGGAGATGAATCCAAAGCTTAAGAGGAGAAACTTTCTGTACCAGACTAGAGCTAAGATCAAGTAGCTAAGATGTAACTCTTTAACACAACGGCTTCCAGTGAGTGACAGTAAGTGCTCCCACCCTGCCCTACTCTACTACTGAAAGTGCAGTCAGACTCACTGGCTGCATGCAATTTTTGTAGGATGAGATTTAGGAGAGAAATACATCTCACTCTAGCCCAAGAGAACAGGACAGAACACACACTGCTAAGGAAGCTTACAGTAACAATGAGAGCAACGTGCCACGTTACTTCCTGAGCATTTCCTCACCTGTGACAATTTTCCTACAGTTTTTATTTGAGCCGGAGACTGGGCTTGTGCCTGAGCCTGGATCTGTGGGACCTGCACTTGAGCAGCCTGCTGCTGCTGCTGCCTCAGAAGCTGGAAGTGAGCTGGGGTGATGGTTTTGCCTGACAGCTGGACTGTTGGTGTAGCTGTGAATAAAGAAAAAACAAAATGCTCAGACCAAAACTTTTCAGCATTCAATTTAGTTCATTAATTTCACCTGAGAAGTCGAGCTGTTAAATGCTTATTTTTCTGCTCCAGCACTTTGTGGATTAATTATATATAAGAACACATTATCATGAGCATGATGTAGAAGCAGAGTAGATCATAAAATACACAGGCCTTTCTTCACAATGGTTTTCAGTCAAAACAGTCAATTCTAATACTTTACTGCTAGATTGTTAATAATATTTTCAAATTGCAATGCCTGCGTGCCAAGCTCACTACTGCAACACTTTATCCAGAAATAGCAGAGAAAAATGTAATCTGAGCACCACCAACAAAGCAAGTTAAGAATCATAGCCTTGTGTTAATTGTGTTCCAGACTCCCAGTACTGTGGGGCTGTAGTGGTGGATCTACAGGAATTCTGGGGCCCTGCACACAGGATTATTACCTGGTGTAACCTGGGTCACCAGAGACCTTGTCTGGCTCTGCACAGGCGTGAGGTTGGTGGTGACCACGGCCGAGGCTGTCACCGACGTGACGGCGCGGACGCCCTGGGTGGAGGCGATGGTCACCAGCTCCGAGGACGCCGCCGGCGCCGCGGCCGCCCGGGGCTGGCTGTGAACCACCTGAGCTGTGGCTGTGCCTCCCGAAGTCTGCAAGGGAACACAGCCATTACTGCCCATTCCCAGGCCTCACATACAGCTGTGGAACCTCCTGGACTTGGAGGAGGCAATTGTAAAAACAAGAGTGAAACACACAAAAGAGGAAAAGCCCCAGATGTATCTAACACATCTGTCTGGATACATTTTAAACTGAGCATGCAGTTAAATCTTTTTTCGACAGGGTGATCACCAAACCCTTCACTCTATTACAGACATTTGATTTTAGTACCTTTCAATATCTTGCTTTATCTTCCGTAGTCTTAAACCATTAACATAATAATAAAGATCATAATTAATAAAGCAGTTACAAGGCTGAAAATGTTCATGACAAAACACATTGTTTTTAGCAGCACTTGCCTATAAAGTATTTTTAACAGTATTAAACATTTTTTTCTGATAAACCATTCCAGTGTGTTCCGATGCTTTGGTAAGACAGAGAGCTTTGATGAAGAACCCTGTGATGCACATGAAATTTGAAAGAAACAGAATTTCTGACAACATGGAAAGCTAAAGAAGAAAACAGATATGCTGATAAAACATGCAACCCAGATAAGTCCAGGGACACAACCAGTGACAGAGTCTACTCACAGTCAGCGTGCCAGGTATAACAGGTGAGGCCAGGCGTTTGTTGATGGGCTGGAAGGTAGCAGCAGGGACCCCAGCAACAGTGTTCACGATCACATTTCCACTCACTGTAGCTGAAAGCAAGCCAGGATTAAATGTGAGATTCTCAAAGTGAAAATCCCAATGTCCCAACATCTCCAGTGACCATTTATAGTCTCCTTACCAGTCTGGATGCTCGTCCCCGTCACTGCTGTTTTGATGGTGCCCGCCTAATTAGAAGACAATTAAGGTAACAGTTCAGAAAAACAATAAAAGAAAACTGAGCATTGCTTACTCTACCACGCTGCTTAACACAATGCTGTATTCCAGAAGTGACAAAGTGAATAAAATGCAATGGAACACACAGAGATTTCTGCAGTTGTTCATTGACTCTGCAGATCACAACAACTACTGTATGTCTCAACATCCTGCCTCACTAACGAGCCAAGGGCTGGCAAACACTGGTCACTGGACATCCTTGCTAGCAGAAAAAGGATGAGCCACTGTGGCACACCACAGACAACCACTCACACAGGAACATCCCTGAGCACTTCATACACAGCAATGCTTGTGGGTGAGAACACATCCTCTGTGTCTTTCTGCAAAACCTGTTGGACTCTTGCTCTTCAACAAGCAAAATAAATCACCACTGCCTGCACACATTATTGTGCAAACTGGATTGACTCTAAATACAAAAGCTTCAGACCAGTCATCAGACTCATTAAAACAGACTCTAGATTTAAGGAAGATATGAAAATGTTCCACAAATTTGCAGTAAAACCACCACAGTATGTCCTGTAGGATGCAATATTTCACTTTGCCTTGCAAAGGTTAACGAATCTTTGGGTTTTAAGCTCTTTAACTGAGTAGTTCTTAGAGCTCTTTTATTCTCTGTATTCTGCAAGTTCTCTGTATAAATACTTCATATTGAGTGTGTAAAGGTATTCACTCAGACTTCATTAAATTAAAGTGAAAAAGGAAAAACCACCTCTGCATGGTGTTTTTCCACCTCAGAATGCCAAGAACTGTTGCTACAATGGTAGGAACAGTCTTAATAAATGAGGAAATCAGAAGATACCCAGCATACTCAGGGAAAAAAAAAAAAACAAAGCATTTTTATTTGAGGTCAGTATAGAGAGATAAAAACAAAGCATTTTTATCTCTCTATACTGACCTCAAATTCTCACTTTCCAGAGAATACACGACACAAATACAGCACACACAGAAGAACTGAGGTTACTACATCAGAGGCACCGAGCTCTCCCTTTCTTACCAATACTGCTGTGTTGGCCACAGTAGTGACTGCAGTCTGCACCACTGCCTGTGGCTGCTGAACTACCTGTGCCTGTGCCTGTGGCTGGGGCTGTGCCTGGGCCTGCTGCACGGGGGGCTGCTGGGGGGGCTGCTGGCCCGCCTGGGGCTGCTGGGGCTGCGGGCCCGTCTGCTGCTGGGCCCTCTGCTGCTCCGCCAGCGCCTGCAAGGCAAAGGGACCTTCAGTCCTCAAGCATGGAACAAGCAGGATGTGGGTTTTTAAAAACAAAATAAAGCAACAGAGAAAACTCCTTTAATTCTAACACAAAATCCCTTTAAATCTAACCAGAGACAGCCCACAAAGCTGCCTTCACTCTCCAAGTCCAAGTTACACAACCTGATTCATTTCAAACTACAAGCTATACTCATGGTTTTAGGGCTTAGAGCATAGCACAACAAGCAATTTACCACCCACAAGCAAGGACAAGTAGTTCTTTCTGAATAATATAAGAAAGAAGGCTACAGAATGGTCAAGAATCAAACAAGATTTTTACATTTTTTAGTATCTTCTGCAAAAATATGCTCCTCACTGTTTAGTGGGTCTGAGTGTGACAACAGGCCCAAGGAAAGGTCCCACTTTGGGCCTTGGTTATCCAAACCCCTGTACATGAACAATGTGCAGCTGCTCATGACATCTACTGTACTGCCAAACTTCTCCCAGGAGGCAGCTTTGCTCGTACCTCATCTGTTGCCTAATTTTTTAATTACTGCAGTCACTTGAGCAGCAGGGTTGGGGCCATACCTTTTTCTCTTTGGCAATGCGTTCTGCTCGGAGGGACGCGACTTGGATCGGAGGGAGGGGCTTATCATAGTTGATCCCACTGGAAACAAAAATAAGACAAAACACACAATATTTTAAAGTAATTGAAAGCTAAAAAAAGAAAAGAAAAAGAGCACTTTTATGTAATTTATAACTCCTTCAAGATAAGGAGTGCTCACCTTTCTGCAAGCACCGATGCATGCTTTGGATTCTTCTGGAAAGGATTCATGCCCAGTCTGAAATTGACCAAAACTGTATTACTGGAGACAGAAAAACTAAAAATAATATTTAATTTCACATATTTTAGCATATAACACTGCAGTTTTGGTGAAGTTTTCATGATATTCCCACCAGTACTGGAGCCTGTATACAGACAGACACTTAAGAACAACTCAGAGTAAATACTAAATAAATAAAGAAAAACTGCAGGAAGATACATAGAAAAGAATGTACTACCAAACAGCATAGACATCAAATTGTTTACAATTCAGGCAAATGGATAGGTATAAGGTACATTAAAAAAAAAAAACAAGTGAGTGCAGTTCTGCTCTTAATGGCAAGGAGCAAATTCCTGCTGTGAGACCCAAACACATGAAATATGGAGGTGTTTCAAATAACACAGAACACAGAGAGCTCAAGAATAGAGAAACAGAGTGTAGAAGAACTCTGGGTTTTGAGAGCCACTCAGAACACAGTTTCCAGGAGATCAAATGATCCCAGGTAAACTTACAGAGGTTTGATAGGTGGACTTCTTTTCCCTGCAATCATTTTCATCATCTCAAAATGGTTTGTATAAAGCTGTGTGTGGGTTGCACCCTCGTCTTGAGCATAGATCTGATTGGTACGAAGTGGGCGACTGTTTTTAGTCTAAAAAAAGAAAACAAACCAACTTTCAATTGCAAACTCACCCAGCAGGGCATTCTGTCTATGTTTAAACACAAGGCGCGCTCGTAGATTATTTAAAAACATACTCCAACATATCTATCACAGACTGGTTCCTGCCTCGTGTCACTGATAACTTACTGTCACACAAAACTCTATGGGAAATATATAAAGAAACAGCAAAATAAGGAGCAGTTCTCACGGTCACACTGGCATCAGCACTTGGGGACATACAAAATGGCAAACTCTAATTTGAGAAAGAATTTTTGCTTGAGTTTAGATTTTGCAGGTTTAATTCAGTACCCAAACCAAGAGCCCATTAGTTTATAGTTATGCATAGCGCACACGTAAGATAATAAAACCAAACCATCACTGCACTGCTCTCCCAACAAAGCTAGGTTAACATCCACACACCATGCCACTCTAACATTTGGCTTCTCCTAAGCAGAAACTGCCAGTCAGGGACAAACCTCCTTAGCAGTCAGAGAATGGGACTACAGCCAGAAGTTCTGGATTCTCCACCCAACTCTGTCACTAAATTGCTGTGTGGTTTGGAAGAAGGTGATCGCGGTCATGGAATTTGTTTTTGTTTCTGTAGCATCCTATCATCCTCATTTACTAAAAGGTGTTTCAGGCATCAATTTCACTATGTATTTGTAATCCACTTAGACTCTAGCATGAAGTTCATTCTTACAGATCTTAAGTACCATCAGGATAAGATACATGGTGGTTGTTTGGTGGAAAAATGCCAACTACAGTTTAAGTGAAATCACAAACTTCTTGCATGATCTAAAATTTATCTATCAAATCCAAAAGCTGAAGTCTGGTGTCAATCCACTGTACCAACAAAGAAAGGAAAAATAAATTTGGAATTTTAATTGATGTTTCAGAACTCAAGTAACACTCAACATGGATCTCATATGAATTATCTGCCCACCTCCATTGCTGCTAAATACCACAGTGTCTAGATTTGATTTTGAAAGAATACCAATGCACACCTTATAAATACTTTTTGTCTTCTTTTTAGGATTAGCTTCGTACATTAGCTGTAAAATAAGAAGGAAAGTTAGATGATCTTTTGTGGAAGATTTTGTTCAGGTGCTTTTTCTTTTCAAAGAAATCACATAAAATAAGTGGAAATCCTGATGAGAATAATTTAAAAAGTCTTTTAAAAGTTATTTATTTACACTGTTGAAACGTTTAACAAAAAAACAAGTGTTTATGGAGATAAGGAAAAAAAACTCTACAACTTAAGGCACAACCACGACGCATCACTCCAGGGGAACTCACCTTTCCCTCCTCCCTGGGGATTATGACATTCTCGTATCGGTTGCGGCACTGCTTTGGCGAGCGATAGACTCTGCTGCAGGAGTTAACCACGTCACTAACCAGGTCCCAGTTGGGAGTGTGTGCTGGTGACACAACAGCAAGGTTTAAGGGAAGCTCCAGCAGCTGCTTCACTGCCTGCAACAGAGAAAGAAACGAATGCATCAGGTGACAAATCGCTGCCATCTTCCAAACCTTCCCTTAGCTGCGTGTGCCCACACACCACTGGGACAGCTCAGGGCTAAGGCTCTGTGTTCACCTACAGTCACAGAGAACAAACAAGCCATTATGCAGATTGATGTGCAGGGAAACACTTGGAGATTGGTATGAGAGGGACAGAGAGCTGCTGTTCAAGTGCTGCTCTCTCCTCAAAGCTGGGAAGAACCTTACCTGCATTACCAGCCAGCCAACTAATCTGAATAACAGTAAGTGGTTTCTAAAACAACAATAGGGCTTAATCATACATTTTGTAGCTTAGCCTTTAATTTCTCCTTAGAGGACAACAAATACCAGGCAATCTGTTCCGAGTTATGTCAGCAAAATGCCATTAAGAATTAGAAATAACCTTCAAGAGATAAAGTTCAGGAATAAAAATATAATGACAGCAGAAGCTGCAGGTATCATCTGACCTGCAGAAGCGCCCAGTCTTCGCTGATCAACCACTCTGGATTATCCTGTCCAGCCTCTGTAGCTGGTTTGACAAGAGTTGGCAGAGGCTTGGCAAACTGTGTCTGTTGTTTCAACAAGATGTTCTTCTTTTGCTCTTTGCCCTCTCGGCGCATTTTCAGCATTCCTGGAGTTGCTCGATCAAAGAGTGAACGAGGTGGGATAACTGTCTCCCCATGACGTTGCTTCTTCTTTCTACCTGCTGCTAAGGCAAACAAAAAGCATTCTTGGTAGACAGATACTGTCATTCTTTGATTCCTCTACTTACAGCTGCAAAATGACCCTACATTACAGGGTATTCCCCATTGCCTCTGAAAAGCATGGTCAGTAACTGAACAGAGCCTGTTATAAAGTAAGATCAGCCCTGTCCTAACTCACAAAATGGAATATCTGCTTTCTAAAACTGTCCTTTTAAGAACACCTTTATGCCTAAAGAGAAGACACACCATAAGAACTGGGCCTCCAGTGATTCCACTGATTCAAGGCCATGGTGAGAAAAGAATTTTCATCTCTTCAAACCTGCAAATCTGATCTTTGCTGGACCAGACATGTAGAAGGTATGAAATCCCCCTCTGATTTTTCAAACTATCAGCAATAAATGTCAGAGCAGTTTTGAGCACACACTCACCAGATGGATCTGTTTTGTGCCGCTTACGCTCCTTCCTGACATACACTGGAGGCAATTTTGACTCTGGAATAGGGGTGGTATCATACATCAGGCACATAACAGAATCTATGTAGATATCATTGTCATCCTGAGGTGGAGTAGGAGGAGTCCAGAGCTGCACAGAATAAAGTTAGTAATTACTGCAATGTTAACTCTCCACTGATCTTTATGTTTCATAAAACAAAAAGCCTGTTTAGCTGCCTGGTGTTACTTTTACTTACTGGCATAATTTCAGTTTGTCCATCTGGACCTTCATAGACATATTCCTACACAGCAAAAAAGAGAACATAATTCAAATGATCCAACTGAAACCTGAAGGGTAAAGGTATTCTCAGAGTAACTGTTAAGAAATACACTATTAAGAAAAATAAGTGTAATCAGCAATTACTTTGTTGTACGCATCCTCCCGAGTGTAGGTTAGAAGTTCCTCTTCATCCTCCCAAAGCATTTTTTGCTCTCTTTCCTTTAATTCCTTCATATGCTGAACTTCCCAGGCTTTCTTTGCAGTTTTGAGGTCCATCTAGATGAAAGTCAGACTCCTTAGAAACTTCATGCAGTAACAGACACTGGATTAAGTCATCAATTTGTAATTTTATGGATAAATGCCTTGAACTTTGATATTTTCACACACAGGAATCTTACAGCAATTTCTTAACAGATACTTTCACAATCATTAAAAGATATTTCTTGGTCTTAGGTTTGTTTTTCATACTGAGGGGTTTTAAACCATCAATATAAAGCAATCAAAAAAATTTCAGTTAAACAATGAAGACAACCAGAACACGGGCTCACTGAAATTAATGAAATTTTTTCCTCCGCTTCCAGTGGAGTACAACAAATATTTGCTGAGCTGGGCTGAAAGCAATTCCCATTTTATAAAAAAGAAATTAAGAACTGACACCTGCTTAAACCAGAGAATCCCAAAATAATGAGCTGTCTGTAAGATATTATGTTGTTCATGAAGTACAGCAAGAAAAGATCACAGAAGTGATCTACAATATATTCCACATCACTGGAGAAACTTCCATTTCATATTGAAAATATAATAAATGTTGTTCTGTGATAGAATAACACGGAAATGAAAGATTTGTTTTACCTCACTCAACCGTGGCTCATTGTCATCAACTGAACCGTGGAAGAGCTCCAGATAATTCAAAGCATACTTCTCAATTGGAGTCAGCTGAGGGAAGTATCAAAGGGAAAAATGTTACTTTGAGGCTAATAAAAGAAATGTTACACAAAGTATCAAAGCTCTCCTAAAAACTCATCTTAACATTCGAAATCGGTTGGAGACCTCTCTTCCATTTAATGGCAAAACAACAAAGTTGCTTTAAGGTCAGACTGCAAAGAAATTGAAACATTTGAACAAAACGTTACTTTTTAGCCAGGTATTCAAGGGAAGTCGTGGTACCTGATCCACAACAGCAACCAATTCCTGCAGCTGGGAGGGCTCTTCAATGTACTTTGTCTCGCAGAGCTCTGAGATTAAAGGTTCAATGCTTGACTCAGATCCTATTTCCTGGATGCGATCGTTTGACTCCTCATCCTCTCGTTCAATGCTGTTAAGGGCCTATCAGAAAGATATATTTTAAAAATAATTAGGACTTTAAAAATATGGAAAGAAACTCCATAAGGAGTTCACTGAAATGCAACACAAATTTCTGGACTAAGTCTCTGCTGCAGCAAGAGAAACGGTCCCAGAAATTATAAAACTCAGCTTTGGGCTTTTGGAAGTTTTGTCACAAGGCACATGACAAAAGAGCATATAACTAGAAGAAAAAAAGACTGACAGAATTTACCCAAATAAAATGAGATAAGTCAGCTGTTTAACACTAATGTTGCACAGTTGTATTTTTAATGTGTGAGTTAATCATTACCTCTATGAATGGTCTTGCAACTTTAGGTGAAATATTTTCTGCTGGAGACGGCTCTTGAGAAAGTACTACAAATTCTTCTGCTTTCACTCTAAATCCAGAATCCTCCATAGGAGAATGAACCTCAAACAATTCCTGAATTGTTTGCTTGATAAGTAGAAAGAAAAAAGAGGAATACATTCAGGTTTTGGGAGCATTCTTTGTTTTTTCTATATCAGGAGTGACAGCTGAGATGGTCTGGCTTCACCTGTGCAGTCCCTGTCTCATGTATCTTCAGAGCAGCAAGTCAGAGCCTCTCTCTCTAAATATCCAAACTTATTTCACATTTTTAAAGCTGTTGAGACCTTCAACCTTACAAGCCCTGCAAAACTTTGCAGCAGGGTGAAGAAGCCACTATATATCAAGTCATGGGTGATGTCTGTGCATCACTGTGCAAATAATAGAACAAAACAGATGGATGGTATTTGAGAGAATGTGGCCCCAATACTGAGAGTTCAAGCAATCATGAAATCCAATATGCTTCCTTATTAATTCTAGCCCAGACAGACTTCTACTAAACTGCTATTAAACACTCCAACACAGATGCTTGAATTTATTAAACACTGCAACAAGGGCGTTTCAATGCATTCTGAATATTAACTTACCTGTGTTAAAAAGGCCATTGAATAGTCATTTCCCTGAGCAGCTACTTCTCTGATCAAGTCCTTTGTGCCATTCTTCAAAAGTTTCTCTTCTACAGAATTACCACTGACAAGCCTGAAAAAAAGGAAAAAAACATAGAAATCTGGTAAGTCATTTCCAAACCAGCTTTCAGAAACAAAAAGATAAACTGTCCTTAGAGAACAACACTAAACTCTTAAAATGTAGTAGCATGCATGAGATTTTTAGTTACAGGGCAGGCCCAGAGCAAAACCACACTTCTACCTGTACTTTAGAGCTTTCTGTTAATAATTTATGTAATTAAAAAAACCCCAACAATATAAAGGCTAAGTTATAAAATCCCATGTAGACTAACAGACAAAACGCATGGAGGTATGATTCATTCATTACATTTGGTGTTAACTCCCCACACTTTTTCCCAGGATACCCTGGCATCCTTTTTACTGAAGGGAGGTGACTTTCACTACTGTTTCCACTTTATTCCAGGTCACACAGGGCAGCACTATCTGAAATAACCTTACATTAGAACACGTTAAAGAGCAGATGCTGTCACCATCACCTGTATATATGGATATCTTTACATCTCCCAATTCTGTCACACCATTCCTGAGCTTTTGCATCCATCACTGGGTTCAGATCATTGTCATAGAACACAACAGTGTCTGCCTCGACAAGATTGACTCCTGTGGAGCGGCTGTGAGAGGAAAGGATGGCACAGAAAATGCGCTTGTCTCTGTTGAAAATTTTCATCAGCTCCTACATAAACAGAATAAAAGCAAGGACTAAATATACCATACACCAAAATAAAATACCAAACCAAACTCACTATAGCCTAATTAAAAAAAAAAAAAACCAGATAAAAACAAGTCAAGTGTTTCAAACTGAGTACAAAACAAGGCAAATTTCCTTTCCCTGCTGTAGTGTATAAAAGCCTGGGCAGCACACTGTGCTGTACCAGTGGGCAGCTGGTAGGGCACACTTACCTGCCGTTGTTCCTGGTTGGCATATTCATCAATCCTCACAAATGTGAGGAAATGGAAATTCAGGAACAACTCCAGTATGTCCAGCATCAGAATCATCTGTGACAAAATCAGCACACGGCGCCCTTCAGATTTCAACTTCTGAAGCAAGACAGCAAGAGCTTCTAATTTTCCTATAATTTCAACAGAAAAAACAATAATGGGTTTATATAGAAATTCCATTCATGTGATACAGGAAATTACTGAAATCTTGTCAGCAAACGTCCTTTACCTGAGTCATACTGCACCAGCCGGAGGTCAGGGAACTGCAGCAAGTGAGGAGTTGTCAGCTGTTGCAACTGATGCAAGTGTGGAGCTGCCTTCTGCCTCAGGCTGTGCTTAAGGAGTTTCAGTCTGTGACTGTATGAAAGGGGAGGATTTGCTACATACAAACATGGGGGAGCAGCAACTGCAGCTGGCAACACGAAGAGAGCCCTGTGAAAAGCACCAAAACAAGACAATACCGATTTAAAAAGCTACACACAAAATGAGCATCAATAATCATAGGCACAACAATAAAAGTCAGTCCTGGCTAAATTAGCTTCTGCCTGCACCTCTTGAGTCTTAGCTCTTGTTACTTGGGTCCAAGAGGTACCTATTCAAGTAAATCCAGAGCATAAGAATGTAAGCCTAAGTATGGTCAGCTGAACTTGGGACTGAAATTAGGAAAGAGGCACTGAAAAAAGATCTAAAGGAAAGAGAAGTGACTTATTTTTATTTCCATGCCCCACATCATTTACTGCTAAATAAACCAGTCTAAACCAAATAAGCTCATCAACCAAAACAAGGCTTTTTGAGGAATGTTTAAGAAATAACTAGATGTGTAAAGGCTTGTTGGGCAGAGTCACCCATTACCTGTTAACAAGATCCTTTAGAGATTCCTGTTGCTGAACCAAACCCAGGATCATTTCCCGCAAGGGGCTGCTTGGCCCTCCGGAGGCACTTGAGGAAAGGCAGCAGTTGACAAAGCCAGCCCACCTCCAGCTGTTGCCCTCACTGGAAGGCAGCTGGGAGGCCTTTGTGTCCCCAGCCAGAGAGCAGACACTGAGCACGTCCCGGCCGTACACCGGGGCCCGCGAGCAGCGGCGCTCGTTGCCGGAGAAGATCCTGTCCAGGCGCTCCTTCAAGAGCCGGTTCTTCTCCTCAT
Organism: Notiomystis cincta; assembly: GCA_013398075.1. Classification (NCBI taxonomy): domain Eukaryota; kingdom Metazoa; phylum Chordata; class Aves; order Passeriformes; family Notiomystidae; genus Notiomystis; species Notiomystis cincta. The sequence goes on from VZRX01001238.1 coordinate 263,785, forward strand.
ACGTCTCCTTTGCCAAGGAAAGGGGAAGAAAAACCACAATCAGTGAAGGATTTGAGGCTCTTTAGAATGTAACTATGGGCATCAGAGGATAGGTCCTAGAGTAGAACTGCTACTTGGACCAGTTACTGAAGGTATACATTGCAGACAAAATCTGACTACAGCTGAATTCAGTTCACATTAAACAGTGCATTCTACCTTGGTTCAACCTCTTCTTGCTGTTTAAAAGTACATTTTCATAGCTTTTGATTTATTCTTGATGTTTCCCTATGCTTTGTAAGTTGCTTGAGTATCTTTTCTAAAAATTTGTTAAGATTAGAAATCTGTTACAATTTGCCCAACTGTGACTGGTTCAAAACACTAAAAAGACTTATGATTTCTTTATTTATGCATTACTACATAGTTAAAATATGTTAGAGCTACAAGACCTTGTCTATCACAGCACAAGAGAGCTGTCAGCTGTTTTTATACATCAGAATTTATTTTATCTATAGATTACAAATTAAAATGTATCAGATCTGTCAACCTGAAACACAGACAGAAGTTGGGATATTTACCTAATCTGTAATCATCAAAGTTTCTAATTAATTCCAGTGTTGCAAATTATAGCTTCCAACCATCACATGGACTTATTATTGATTCTGAAAAGTTGTGTTTCCACAAGAAAATGAAAATTGAGTACCTGTGACTGTCCATGCAAAGGTGCTGGTTTTAACACTGCTCCCATGTCACCAGCTGGCAAGTTAGTAACTGTAGCTCTACCTGGAATACAAACTGAGGATAAACCTTGTGTTTATATATTTATTCTTCTGGAAATTGGTCTCATTTATTATTTTCAATAAGTAAACATTTCATAGCTGTAACACATCATTCTTGAAGACAAATTTTTAGTCTAAATGTCCATTGAGTATTGAAAATTTGTACTTTGTTATGTATCAGGTCTCTGACAGATATTTACACTAACTGTTCTCCCAAAAATCCTAGACAGATCAATGGAATTTTACTTTGCTTTGTACATGCTTTGCTGCATTTTGTACTTTATTCAAAATGTCATGTATGGAGCAATACATGTTGACATTTAGAAAATGTTAATATGAACACAACAGAAAATAGAAAATGTTCTAATTCAGGAAAAGATTGTTTTAATTTATCTTGAGCATATCACCTAAGATTTTTCAGAAAACACATCAATTGAGTGTATCTACAAATTGGTGAAATCATATGATGGAATCTCAATAGTATGCTTGTGAATTCAACTGTTAGCAGATGTTTTCCCAGACAGCTAACTACACTACAAGAACATCACACCATTTTGAAGGAATGCTTTTTTATATCCTGAGAAAATTACAGCAGATGACCAGGGAATGAACTCCTAGTGTTATATTTATCTTCATTTAATAATCTGCTGTTTTGTTGGAAATGCATTAATTTCTCTACTATTTTTGATCAAAATCTTGGTTGTGTTTTTAAGCAAGGAACTGATCACATTTACAGCAAAGCACCAAATACCTAAACAACATTCATAGAGGGAAGTAGAAAACTGTAACTTGATCAGCTAGAGAAGTGGAAGAAATTAGATAGAAGTAAAATCAATGTGGAAAAATTGAGAGAATTACTGGACATTCTCTGCCAGTATAAAAAATAATCACCCTTGAATTTTTCCTTGAAAAAATTAATAAAGTATTTCAAATTTACTTCTTCCCACTAAAATGTGACCAAAGGCAAAACTGGCAAAAAAAATTCTATAATTAATTTACATGCTCTCCAGGTTTGTAATAAAAATTTTCTTAAAACTCCAGCACAAATCAAGTACAAACTGGAAGGATTTGCCTCATAGTTTACCCACTTCTGAACTCAACTTACAGATTTATGATCCACAACAATTTGGATTTACGTATGAATGTGATTTTAGCAATTGAATATTTACACAGAGACATTTCTCCAGGCTGGAATACCCACCTTGCTGTGTGACTGCAGTGGAGGCTGGGACACCTGCCTGGTGCTGGTTTCCTAAAGCATTCAGGGCATTCTGCACAGTTCCTGCCTGGGAAACTGTCTGCATGACCACGGGGCCCTGAGGCCTCAGGTACTGCTGCCCAGGGGCTGACACAATCTGAAGGACACTTCCTGCAGTAGAGGATTTTAACACACATTAGGGTGGAGAGAGTGGAAAAGAATTAGTGTTCTCTAGCAAAATCTGTTATTGTTACAGGCTGGTCGTTACTGCTTCAAACTATGTTAAATTTTACCAGTCATGTCCATTACAGAAATCTGCTAAAAAGGAGGGAAACACCCAAAGTATTCATGGCTGAAGAGAAGTTTCATGTCACAGGGGTATCATTCTAATCTAGGTATTTATACAGAATTTGGACAAAATCCAACCAAACAAAAAAATCTTCACTTAACATTTCCCTCTATTTATTTTGTTGGCCACAGAGAATCAAGACATGCAGGTTCTCCTAAATTTGTCAATACACATCACCAGCAAGGGAGATTTGAGAACAAAATATATTGTAGGCAGAGCATTGAGCTCAGGGCAATAGCTTGGTCAAAATTCAGAAGCACACCAATCTTGAAGTATTATTTACACAATTTCAGAACAAACCAAGAATGTTCTCAGTTTTTCTGTTCCTGCTCAGCAGGGAGTTTATATCAAATAATGCCTCACTTTACTGTGGCTGCACTGCATGGGTGTGAAAACAAATCAAGTAAAGACATTTTTGAAATATAATGCAGAAAAAGAAAGTAACCATGATAGGCATTTATTTTTCAAACCAGAGCTACTTTGGCACCCCTGTCTCACACAGAAAATAGGAAGAGCAGGACAGTAAAAGCACTGGGGATGGAAAAATCTCCACGACATACAACAACAAGGAACGTGGTGCCCATACCAAAACATGAGCATTCTGAATAATGGAAAACTGCCTTGTTGAAATAGGTACCTTGTAACTGCAGGGGCTGCCCTGCAGTGAGCTGGCGGAGTTGGCTGTGGGATAAAGTGAACTTGTTCCCTTGGAACTGCAGAGTCACTGGGGTCTCTGGCTGAGCGATCCTGCCTTGTGCTCCTGCTATAGAAGCCAGCTGGGCTATTTTTACTACCTCACCACCTGTTAAGGAGGGAAATAGGCATTAAAAAAAAAAAAAAAAGTGGGAGGTGAGTTTTTTAATATTCACAGTTCTACATTCTGGTTAGTAAACTGGTGCTGAAGCGCCTTCCATGCATAATTATACTTAGTGCATCAAAAGTGTCATATAAAAGTTAAGCAGGTATTGCTTTCTATATTTGTTGGACAAACTGGAAAGAAGCGGATTGTTTAAGGGTAAGAACATCAACATTTTAGAAATTACCACTTTCATTAGCAAAAAAGTTAAGAGCTACCTGAAAACTCATGTGACACTTTGTAACAGAACAAGTATAGACATTAAAGTGATTTTCACTGCCTTTTCAAGAGCATGAAGGAAAGTTTCAGGAAGAAATTAAAATATTTATATGTGTGGCACGGCAAATGCACATCTGAAATTTGCTGATGAAACATGATTTATATTAAGCAATCTGCATTTAGACAAACCAAAAAGCTTTGAAGTGGCAAGGACCAAGCTTTTTGTGATTTAAATGCAGACAGGTTAGAGGCATTTCAGCATTGAGTTTTACGATACTGAGAAAATACTGGTGTGAAAATCCAGCTTTTGTAAAGGCAGTGCACTACCCCAGAGATAAAATTAATACATCAGTGCTCAGTACTCTCTACACATGCTAATAGGCAGTGCACATACAACCTTAAAGCAAAGCCTCATCGCTTTTCTCTGCCTAACAGTGGCGACGCTCCTCTCCGCCAGAGAGGCCTTTAGCAGATGGATTAGTGTTTAACACGAAAGGAATAATTAGGAGAGAGCTAAAACATTTGGTCTGAAGGAAGTCTTGCCAGCAGAAGGAACATGCAGAAATAGGAGATTAAGTTGACACCGCTAATGTATGTCCACAGCAATTCTATTGTTTCTTATCCAATTCTCGATTTTCCTTGGTCATAAGCAACGTACTGAGCAAGGCTAATCAGAAGAGCGAAAAAAAAACAACGATTCTGTACACATTTTAGGGTGCCTAGTAACTTAACCTCATTGTAGTACAAAGGTGGGAGAAACCTTGAAAGGGGAGGCCACTTACTAGGCAACCGTGCCTGGGCCTGAGAGGTCAGTACGAGCCTCTGAGGCAGCACACTCTGTTGGATGGTGTGCGGGGGGGGCTGTGGCTGTGGCTGGGGCTGGCCCGGCTGCGGGGCCGGCGCAGAGGTCTGGCCCCGCGGTTTCACAGGGTTGGCTGCGCTAGTTGCTGTGGTGAAGGTCGCTGCGGGCTGGTGTCTTGGAGCACTGGTGGAAGCCTGAGTTGTCTGAAACTGTGCTGCTGCAGCTGCAATCAATAAGGGTTGTTTGTGCAAGCTGTTAGAGGTTTTAACTCCGCTCTTTTAAACAACCTGCATTAAAAAGAAACCTTCCAACAGGATAATCAAACGGCTACAAGAACGGCTTTGTCCTTACAGACTGGGATTTCTAGCCACACCTCTTACTCCATCCTATTTTTACAACATTATCTACTTGGAAAGCATTGTTTAAAGGCTAAATAAATACAGAGAAGCACTGTACATTCCCATCTTCGCCAGAACACTACACGTCTTCGGGGTTTAAATACCAACTGTGGCATATTTACTCCATATGCTAACAGGTTACACAAAGCTTAGATTTGCATTAAACTGGCAGATCACATTGTAGAAACTAGTGGGGAATTTTACTGGCAATTAGTCTGTTGGTATTTTTAAGCCATTAGTATTCTAGACCATTAAGCTAGAGGGAAAAGGAGTTCTATGAAACAGAGCTAACTTGTACCTGTCTATGCAGAGGTGCAGGTGACCAAGGTGGCACTGACTCCCTTACCTTGATTTGAAGACACCGTGGCTATGGGGGATCTGCCTCGCACTTGTCCCTGCTGTGTCACCGTCGCCGTGGTCACCGTGCGCTGCACTTGAGTGCTTGGGAAAACCACAGTCCTGCCCTCGGGCTTCTGACCATACTGCACGGGCTGGAACAACCTGGCAGGAACAGGAGAAGTCAGAGTCTAGAGGGAGATCTCAGCTTGGCCTTTAGAAACGAACTCTGTCACCCAAGGAACATAAAAACTGATCGTGGCACATCCTCATCGCCTTCTTGCACGTGGCTGAAGCTGGCTGGGCTCATCACTTCACAAACTTCCTGAGTAAACATTGTAGAAAGTGATTTTGCTAAATCCAAGAAAGAAAACTTTCATTGCAATACACCCAGCATGCAGGATGCTTCAGAATTACAGTAAAATTCTTTAACAGGCTAGGTCAGTATCTGGAAAAAGATGTATCTGAAGGTACCTGAAAAAAAGGGCTCTCATATAATCTCCAGAGAGACATCAACATGCTGCAGGTCATCAGTTTTCTTTTGCATCAGGAAAAGAGTTCCACATTACTTTGAGAACACTACTTCACCAGGAGAAAAATATTTAAAAAAATTCAGTGCTATAAAACTTTGTATGTTTCTTACATAACAGTGAGAGCACAGTTGACACTGTAGGCCCAACTTAGTCTTGAATTATCCTCGTGCTAATTTTGCAAAACAACACTCAACTGCCTTAAACAAGGTCCAAGAACAAGGCTCATCTGCTGGTGAACTAAGGAAATCCATCAACAAACTTCAAATGGAATTGCATGCCTCAAAGAACAGAATTCTTATTTTCAGAGGTAAATAAGAAAGCAAGAGAAAAATTAAATGCAAAGGCAAGCCTGAGATTTTGTGTAAATCCCATTAGCAGAGAGAACTGAGTAAAGACTGCAGCAGAACCACCTTTTCCTGCTGTAATTCTGGTCTAGAAGGAGTGCAGGTGTACACACCTGCTTGGTTTGAGCTTCACTGGGTTGGGCCTCGCCGGTGGTGGAGGGGAACTGTAGATTTCTTCAATCAATTTTCTAGTAACCTTTTGTTTTGGCAACATTTGTGCTTCATAATGAGTCATTTTGTCTTCCATTCCAATGAGATCAAAAAGAGACAGGTCTGATTCCTAGGGATTCCAGAAAATAAAGCTTGTTTTATGTCATGACCCAAACAGTTAAGTCCTCTTAACGTTCAATGCTGAATTAAATTTCTACATATTTACTTTTTAACTTGAAATAAATGATGTAAGTGTAAGAAATAAACAATTATTAGCCAAACTGTCTAGAAACCTTGGAAATAAATCTTAAACAGACAGTCCCATTTTAAGCATTAGAAGAAAAAGAGCTAGCCAGTTATGGAAATCAAAGCAATGCACATTTAACAATTCTTCATATATCATAATTTCCAGAGAATTAAATAGAACTCTTTGAAGGTTAACTATCAAGCTTAAATGTCAAACCATAATTTAGGAGTAGAAAAACATGAAGGATGGAAATAAAATCAATCAAAAAAACTTCAGCTGCTCTGTTACTCATACTTCTTCTAATTATATTTTTTTTCTCATCTCAATCAGTGGCATCACTTGTGTAACAATAACAGAAACAGTGGTACTTCAAATGGATTGACAGAAGGGTACTAATTTAGTCATTGTAACAGAATGTTTACTGTTATGTGAAAAAGAGTAAGTCTTGCTTTCCTTCAGCTACTGAAAGCAAAAAGAAAACTGCAGAATGCCATAAATAAGCACAGCACTACCCAGAGTGACTTCAGTGCTGGAAAATTCCTGCAAACATGAACATGAGGAAAGCAAAGCTGATTTCTCTTTGACCAAGTAGTTCATGAAAAATTACTTTTACAAACCTCTTGAAAAGTTCAAACCACTATGACAAAAGAAAGAGATGTAGCAAGAACACACTTGGTAGCCACGGTTATGGAAGAGTGAATTCCTCCCATTTACAAACTTCAGGTAGACTTACGACATATAAGAAAACAATGGTAAGTACTGAAATTCTGCCAGGGCACTAAGAGAGGAAAAAAACCTTTACTTTTCTACTGACCTTCCAAGTATCCCTTTCCAGGGCTCGCAGCACCAGAGAGGCTGTTCTGTATTCCAGAGTTTCTGATACATAAGAGGAGCTTGAAAGGCGGGGATTTATCAGATCAGGGTGGTTACAAATCCTCTGCAGCTGCATCAGGACATGCAGGACACTGATGAAGTGTCCACTTTTGAGGGCTTCCTGGGTTCTACCAAACACATTATACAGAAAGACATTGATTTATGTGCAGCTTTTATGGACATGTCCCTAAATCAGCAAGGTGAGAATGAGCAATGCAGCATGTTAGGAAAAAGTCTTAAAACAAGTTTAAGTTTCACTGAGGTCTTCTGCAGTATTTTAAGCAGCACTGTACCAAAGGTAAATTTGGAAAAGTGAAACTTAAAGACTCAGTGCTGCCTCACAATCAAATACAACCTCTCCAGCTCCCCATCCTCTCCCTGCTTTGTGTCTACTTCACCCCTGCACCTATCAATTACTGACAGGGAGGTGGTGAGGAAAAACTCTGGGCTTTAAAGAAATGAAGAACCACTCATTAGAGACAAATGTTAAAACAATGCAGCAGAAGACTTGACCATCATAACTCAATTCTTAGGTTCCAGAGGTAAATACATGTTTTTCACAAGGCCATAGCATCACCTGCTGTAATAATGCAATCACTTTCTATTTATAGGTCATAATGGAAAATTTCAGAGAAACACTAAAACACATCCCACCAAGACAATAATTTATTTACTCACTTAAGCACTAGAAGTGACAGCTTTTTATATTTACTGTTTTAAGGCCTTACCCTGGTTGTAAAATGACATCCTCATACATGGCTTTTTGTCGACTAGACAGACGGCACTTGAGCACATGTTCGTATTTCTTTGTGAGCTGCTTCTCAACATCCCTCTTTGATCTCCTCAAAATAAATGGCTGAATCATCTGAAACGTTTCAAAATTGAGAGGAAAAAAATTCTCACTTCAAAGAGTTTCAAAGAGGAAGCTAAACTTATTCACACTTAACAGATTTGATGTGATAAACTGCATATGCTATATATAATCATACTGCTATGCACACAGTTGTATAGACATTAATTTGCTCTTTAATTGCTGCATGTCATGCTTCAGAATCTGAGCCTTGTATTATTTTTTAAAGAAATCTCCACACTCTTCTGGTAGCAGAACCCCCTGCTTTCAGCAGGATTTTCTATCTAAACTGAACAAAGTGTTAAGAAAGGACACAAATTCTCATCTGAATCATGTATTTTTATTCCCCCTCTCCTCAACAGCATTACTACTGTAGTAGGACACATGAGAAAAAATTACAACATACTCTGTGCAACCTGATGACCAGTTTATGGCAATAATCCTGGTTCTCCTCATTAGGTGCTTTTACTGGAAAATCCAGGTAGGGTCTGGAGATTCCAGGAATCAAAAAATGTACCATGGTCCAGAGCTCCATCAATGTGTTATGCAAAGGAGTGTCTATCAGAAGCAAACGATGCTGGCTGTGAACAAAAGATGATTTTTAATTGACTGATTACTATGCCTTTATGTTTGTCAGATACACAGGAGAGTAATGTAGATATAATAAAATTAAACCTAGGATAAAGTATCTTTTCAATCTTGAATATACCACCAAACTAGCTTCTTCATTGCAGTCTATCAGAACATGCAAGGGAATCTGGGAGCACAGAATATCTGGGAGCAAAGAAGAATTACAGTGATATGATAGCAGGAACAAAAAGATATGAAGCATTTCTTTGAATCCTGTATGATTCAAGTAAAGGTATCTCTCTATAGGTACACACTGCTCAGGAATTTGGGCAGGCCAAGTTAAAAGAGGGGTTTTTTTAATCAGTTTTCTGTTAAGAAAAGAACTGTGTGCCATGAAAAGAGAAAAAGCCACTGCCAGCAGGAAATCAATTCTCTGCTCCATACCTGCGGAGACTGAAAAGTGCCTCCCAGTGTTTCTCAGTCATATTCTTTATTTGTTGCATCTCATCTACTATTAAATATTTCCATCTCATTTTCATAAATGCTGTGTGGCCTTTGAACAGCTGCTTGTAGGAAGTGATGCACACATTGAAGCTGTTGGGTTCTGTCCATTCCTATGAGAAGGGAAAGAAAAGGATGAGACAGAAAAGTTAAGGCAGAACTCTCAAATATCTTACAACCAGCTACTGCTTCATTAAAAAAAAACAATTGTGACCAGCAGGTGAAGTATTGCAAGTATTGCTCAATGCCAAGGGGTTCCAAAAATGCCTCTGAAAATCAAGAACCATTAGGTGTGAGTCTCTTTGTAAACCAACTTGAAGTGTGTTAAAACTCCTCATATCACACCACCATGGAAGGAACATACAGATAAATACAGGCAAAACCTTTCAGGCAACAGTGGAAGAGTTGCAAAATACAGCACCTGTCTTTTTGCCCTAAGTTCTCTTTGGCTCCCAAAGTAGAGAAGGATTTTCAACCCTGGGCACCAGCGTTTCAATTCCAGCTCCCATTTCAATATGTTACAGCTCCGGACAACAACAAGGTGAGGGCCCCAGTTCCCTACAGAAGGGGAAACACAGCAGTTAACACTGCAAAGAGACTCCTTACAATGCATGTGCCTTATATTCTCCCTTGATTTTTTAAGTGCATTGCTCTAAATAATTTAAAGTGAGATCCAGTAACAACAAACAGAGGTATTTTAATGTCTTATCTACTCCTGGTCATTAAACAATTTGTAAGGCTTTTCTGTACTAGTAAGAATTTAGAAGTAGTTAGAAGAATCTCTAGAGGTTAACAGGTTGATCAGACACTGTACCTGACTGGATAGCATCCTTATGTCACAAAATACCAGAAGGTTACTCTGACACAATCTTACCCCTATCATTAACTAAAGCCTGATATGGTTCAGTAAGGAAAAAAAAATGAGACCCTAGGCTACAATTCAAAGATAATGCTGGCCCAGTACCTGTCTAAAACTGTTAGCCAAGTGAACTTACCTTCATTACATGCCAAATGGGCAAAAAAGGCAATAATTTGCACTGTTTTTCCAAGCCCAGCCTCATCTGCCAGGATGCCATTGAGATTCTTCCTGTACAGCTTTGCCAACCAATCCAGCCCAATCTTCTGATATTCTCTGAGAGACCCATACAATAGTGATGGAGTGTTGTATTTTACCTGTAATGTGAACGATTTGATATTTTTTCCTGAGTTAAATTCACAGAGCATGGCATAAAGCACAAACATGTTAACTTTAAAAAAAAAAAAGCAATTTCTTGTTAAAAGCTACAAAATAATGAAAAAAAGAGCATTCTTTATGTAAACATCAGCACACAGAGTAGCAGAAAATAGGGATTCTTACTGCTGTTGTTATCCTGGAGCTGCCTTTAGGCAACAACATCTCTGCTGCAGCAGCAACTTCTGCTATGTCTCGCATGTGCTTCTTGGGAGGACTCGATCTGTCCATGCCCTTGTACTGGTCAATGCTGAGAAGGGAGTCTATGAGGACAACTTCCTTCTGGGGACTTTCCCTATCAGACATATGGTCTTCCATTTCTAGGAGAGAGAGAAAAATTACAGTGGTATCTAAAATAAACTTCAGCAGCAGTTATGCAAAGAAACTGAGATAAGTGAGATTCAAACACGGGTCTAAAGGAGGCAGCTGACTTTTAAAAGTAATTCTTAAAAGTGCAAATAGCCTCAGCTCAGGTTCATGTACATGTTCTGGACATTCACACTAGCTAGGCTAACATGACCATTAGCTTTTCACAACTTCTAGGGAGCTCCTCTCACACTATTTAAAACCTATCTTCAAGTGTGTAGTTCTATCACCATGTTAGCAGAGAACAGAGGTGTAATTACAGCTACCTATGAAGTGTGCTGTTTAATTCAGTGTAGAAAGGCTCTTCCATGGCTCAGTATTGTTCTTGAAAACCTCACATATCTTCACTTTAAGACAGGCAAACACTGCCCTCTTTTCACAAACTGAGAAATTTAAAATGTGATTCACTCAATATGTGTTTTCCCCTAGAACAAAATGTCTTTTCACAGAGTCCTGAAGAGCCAAGCAACTTGACCTTGTAAATCAGCACATCTTCTAAACAAAGAGTAGTTTACCTTCCTCGCTGCTCTCCTCTTCACTGTCAGGCTTTGGCTGGGGCCAGTGAAAATTTTCTGCAAAGGCACCTTCATACATCTTTACCAAATCTTCCAGAGGCAATTCAGCTGAAAGGCATTAAAGGAGGTAAATTTAAAAATACCAAAACTTGGAACAATAGATACTATTAATTTTAATCTCATTACATTCTTCACACTTGCATAAAGCCAGTTCTCTAATATGAAGTTAACTTCAGAGGTAATTATTAGGTGAATGATGGCAGTGTTTATTTAACAACCTCGATTGCAGAGAACATTTGGCATTATACCAAGCAGTTTGCTCTCACACCTTGCTTTTTACTGTATTACAAACACACCCTACAACTCTCAGTAAACCCCCAGCTGGGAAGGCAGGGGCATCAAATCCAGCTGCGTGGTTGGAAGACAATGAAAGACTTCAAAAATTTCAAAACTGAGATGTACCTCAGCCCTTCTAACCAGTAACTCCAGGATCCATTGTCTGAGCTGTTAAAGTAGGAATGTCCATGCTGGCAGTGGCCAATCAATCAGCAAACATTCTCATCAGGAACTTGGCTGCCTGGCCAAGGGTTATAATCCCTCCAACTGGCCAGTTCAGTGCAGCCACTAAGCTGCCAAACAGCCCAAACAAACAGATTTGGAAACCACATGTCAATTGCCAGGCAGGCTCAGCCGAATGGGCAGCCTGCCTCTAAAAATCTGCATTTACCAGGGTAAGTGACACAGCTCTGTGGGGTACTTTGCACACATCAAGCTCAGCATAGCAATTACATTGCTAATGAGACAGAGCTGCTAGCCAGAGCACTGTCCATAAAAGCCCCTTATCTTCAAATATTTATACCCCCCTTCAAGATCAGTACTTAAGGGCCCTTTTGGACCTACCAAGTCAGTCACAAAACCTTTCTGAGATACTCAATTCAGCTGATGATAAAATGTCCGTGTTCAATCTGATACAACCCTGGTTTAAAGTGTCTATCATGGGCTCCTGGAACTGGGGTTGAGAGTCTTGGTGTAAGGTTCTAATGCAGGGCTCCACTAGAGAACTAGTTTTACTCAAGCCACTTGTGTGATAACCAGGACTGCTTTATAAAGTACAGATGTCCATCATCATCCCATAAACTGCTGCAGCTTTCCAAACAGAAAAAACTAAATACAGACTGCACAGGACTGAACATCTGAATGCACTCCATTTTCCACCTCCAATCCTCTTTACAAATGTAACAACTGCTGTGTGTTTCCAGCTGTTGTTTCAGAGAAGAATCAAGCCACATGCCCACCTTCTTTGGCTAGATTAGACAATTCAGTTTGATGGTTTATATTTCCTTCTTTAGCTTCTTGTTCTTCAATTGTTTCTTCTTCATCTTCAACTACAAGAAAAACAAATGCAAATCTTGGCATTCAAATTATACAATTCAGGAGGCTTTTAATTATATACCTCTGAAATGAATGAGCACAGAATATTCTAAGTCTGCAGGATTTGAAAAGAATTAAATATGTATGGAAAACAGGATAATCTGAAAGCAACTATATGCAGTATTTAAAAGATAAGTGAACAGGAGAGAAGCACTTTTGCCTCAAGACAGAATGCAGTTAAGCACTGATTGACAGTGTTCACCACAGGTTGTTCTGTAGCTTTAAAGAGGTGAGTTCTTTTGTCAGAAATACAACAGAGATGTCATCACGAGAAAGGACCCAATGTAGATGAGTATTTCAGTCTAAAATCCGCAAAAGAACTTCAAGACCATTGATAAACAAAGGAATGAGGACAGAAATGATTAAAATCTACCAATAATGATGGCAGTATAATTCAAGGAAAATCTTATTTTCAAATTTTCACTGAAGCTCTTTTAGGGATAATTTACTATTTAATTGACTATCTAATCTCTCTAAGAAATAGATGAAAGTTGGTATTTGGTTTGTGAAAAGCACTGCACCCATACAGCAACAGACTGAAAACCTGTGGGTTTAATATTCAAGTTATGTACTGTGCTTTGGATGCAAAATTTTGAGAAGTGACTTACCTTCCTCATCAGTCAAAGATGTGCTTGCCTTTCTTTTCCTTCCAGATGATGAACCTCCCTAGCATTAAATAATTATAATATTTAAAATCATAGAAAACAAAGACAAGCAGGGGGCTTTGTTGTTTTCTAAAGACAACAAAACATGCCTTGCAGTCCCAAAAGCATTTGCTGATAGACCCTTAACACCTATTAGCACTTCCCTGGTCATGCAAAAACAGAAACTCTGCTTTTGATTTGAAGGGAGTGTGCAGTCAGCCTCTTCCAGTGCTCGTGGGTCAAATCATTCAGGTCCAGCTGTGGTATAAAACTTTTACCCAGGTTGGCTCAAGGACTAAATTTTTTCACTAGTCAATAAAAAAAGGGATATGGCACAGGCCTACAACTGTCTCAGCTGTCCAGTGCACTCTGCAGAATTGTTTAGCCTGTGCCAATTAACTCCCACAGCCAGTGCTGGGCCACACTTTGGCTGATAACACATGCTAAGGCTTGTTCCTAGCAGGAAATTCAGATGCAGGCATTCTGCTTGGTGGAGGGGGAGTATTTCAGCACATGGGCATCAGCTGTGCCACAACAGATGGCTCAGGGCCTCAGATCCCTTGTCCATTTTTTTCCAATTGCACAGACACAGCCAGAGAGTCCTTACACACATTTCATCCAGGCAAAAAAGATATCCAAGCTTCACTCAGTCTGATCCATTCTGTTACATACACCTTCACCTCTCAGCAGATAAATCTCTGCTGAACACCTGAGAACACGTTTCATGCCCCACAAAGTCTGGCCCTGGCTACTGTAGATGAAACTCCTGCCCAAGTATGGCAATTAATTTGTATAGATTTTTGGTCTTCAGCCTCAGAATGAATAATTCACAGCCACTAAAGCCATGTATTGACCACAATCCACTTCCCTTCCTAACCAGAAAAAAAAATTATACTTGTGCTTGTGTCCCAATGTTCAGTTGTCAGTAATCATAGTGAAATCTTCTTAACATCACCATGTATTTTAAAAAAAATTCAGCTTTACCAAAACTTTTTCACATATGTAGTCACATTTGAACTAATCTGATAGGTTTTTCAAAAACCAGACTTACCATTTCACTTTCTTTTTCCAAATAAAGGTCTTCTTTTGTATCCTTACCTGGAAAATTATAACACTTGATGTATGCATTCATCACTTAGCTATTTTATGTTTCTTACATGAACCTTTAAATGGATTCAAAGCAAAACACAAGAAGTATTAACAAAATCTAGCACAAAAACATAAAAACCCATAACTCATGATTCAGATCAATTCACAACCTATTATTAGCAACTCACAATTTTACTGCCAACGAGATTAACCTGCACTGAGTGGATTATATAAAACAACATCATCAGAATTCAGACTATATTTCTTATGAAATGAAATACAATTACCTTTCCTTGAAAATCTCTTTAAATTCAAAGCTTTTTTCCTTTTCTCTTGAAATTCAATTTGCAGTTTAATTTCAACAACCTGAAATGTAAAGCAAGTCTAATAAAGCACTTTTATTTTACAAATAAACTACTGAAGATGAAAAAGCCAGCAGAAATTGCACAAGTCTTAGTGAGTGGGTACTTCACCTGCTCAATGTTAGACCAGAAATATTCTATTTCTCTAGCAATGGATGCTGCAATCCTCCTCAGTTTGTTCTGTTCTTCCCTTTTAGCTCGTTCTTCATTAAGTTTCTTTTCTTCATGGTAACGAGCCACAGTTCTTACCATCTAAAATACCATGAAATACTGAATTAGGTTACCTCAAAATACATATCATTGCATTTCTTAAGATTATAGTGGTTATCAGCAGCCAGATGTTGACCACAGCTTTACACACACAGCACTTACCTCCGATATTTCTAATTCTTACCATGCCAGTAAAGCAACAGACGTGAAACTCAAAGAAAAAAAAATACAACTATAACTAAGCAATCAAGTAGGAAACTCTTAATTCACTCTCTGAATACAAAAATTAGAAAAAATTCCACTGATATTAGCAGAAAACACACAAAGGAAAGCTTTTTTTTTCAGACAGCACATGTGAAGTCACAGAAATCACACCACAAAATGTCAGAGACCAAAGCTAAAATGAGTTCAAAAAGAGTGTACATACATGAGTGAAAGATCAGTCAATGGCTGTTAAGACTGACTTGATTGCAACCTTTAGCTCAGGAGGTCCCTAAAACATTGACTTCCAGGAGTTTGAAGCATAGTGCCAGGGGAAGGATCATTTCACATTTGCCCTTCCTGTTTGTCCTATTCTTAAAAACCTACCATTGGCCACAAATGGAAATCCAGATTTAAATTATATTCAAAATGCAGATGTTTATTGTACACAACAATACACTCATTTCAATATGTTGCTTCTGAGTTCCCATCATTTCTGAATACACGGTAGAAAACAACTTGGCAATTTAAAGTAATGACCTTCAGTTGCTCTCTTCATTACCCTAAACTGGTCATAAATGCATCAAAAAAAGATGCAACATTACTGGTATCCATAGAAAACCCTGGCTCCTCATAAACTAACAGATTTTATATATTTCATCTCACACCATATGAATTCTCATTCCACTACTGAATTCTTTCTGTGCTCCTCTCTTCTCCTATGGAAGCAGTTCTCTGCCATGTTCTCACTGCTGTCTTTATTCTTATTTTTCTCTCAGATTAAGAAAAAAGAACTAGACAGACAACCACACCCAATGGAAGTTATTTACAAAATTCTATATTTACTTTTTATTGGCAGGAAATAACTCATTTGTGAGACAGACATGATAACTCTATTTTTTATTTAAATATAATCCAGTCAACATATTGAGTAGGTTGCTAACTGAGCTACTTGATTTCCAGAAGAATAAATCCACAAACTGTTATTTGCATCCACAATCTGTACAGTTATCCAGTCTGTCTCAGATGCCATATCCAAAACTGACAACATGACTTCTCATTTGAAGTAAAAGTTAGTGCCTCATCTTTCCTTTATTTCTAACTGTAGCAAAAGATATCTCAATAATTTTGCTAATCAGACTGAGTGATATCAACATCGCTCATTTTGAGTTAAAAAATGTTTTTCAGGTACCTTCTTAGCAGTTGCCATCTTCCACTTTCTCTCCTGAGCAAAATCAGTTGCCATCCACTGCATTTCTTCCAGCAAATAATCCCAGTGGGATTTTGGTCTTGGAGCCTCTTGGAGTTTAGGCAGTCGCCTGGGGGACCACAAACCTTCCTTTCTCAGTTCTGCTATCCGCTGATGGATTTGATTTTCCTTAAAAAGAAGTACAGAGACTTACAATGAAGCTGCAGAATCATAAAAAAATAGTAAATGCTCCCACTTCATTAAATTAATTGACAGGAAAAGAAAAGGTGTAAAAGCATGACACAGAAAATAACTCACCAGCTTTACTTGCTCAGCCAGCTTGTCTTGAGAGTTTTCCTGTGGCAACACTGCTGCATTCTGAGCTGGACTTTGTGTTTTAGGTGCTGCTGCTGCCACTGCTAAGCCAGGAGGCTTGGATGCAATGGGAGACAGGGACTTGTTGGTTGCTGGAGAGGTCCTGTTTGTTTGCACTGGGTATGGAGAAGGCGGTGTTGTGCCTGGGATCGCTGCTGGAGCGATGGATGAGGTAGGTGGCAGTGGATTTGCTGCAAGACGCTGAGAACTCTGAGCAGGATCTGCAGATGGTCGTGTCAGAGTCACAGTCTGCCCAAGGAACACAACGGTTACTGATGAGTTGAGGACTCGATACTCACTCTACACTACAGCAGAACATAATGGAGACTTTAATGCAACAACAAATGTACACTTGCACTTTTACAAGGAAAGGATTTAAGTGTTCAGTGGACTTAAAAGATGAAGACAGCGTTCTCAGATTTCAGTGGCCACAGAAACAAGCACACTCCCACCCCACCCACGCTCCCGTACCTGCTGCTGTATCGGAGCTTGCGGCTGCGGCGCTTGGCTGGGCGCCTGTCCCTGCACGTGGATCGCCGGCGGCACCGGCTGCGGGAGCGGCGCTGCAAGCGGGGCGGCCGTCAGGGGCACGCTCTGGGGCTGGATCTTCACCTGGATCTGCGGCTGGGCCGGGGATTCCACGAGCTGGGGCTGCTGCTGGGGGAGCTGCTGCTGGGGGAGCTGCAGGGTGGCCGGGAGCGACGCCATGGGGACGTTGGCGGGCTGCAGCCGCGCCGGCAGCTGCGGCGGCGGCGTGTGCAGGCTCGCCGCGTTCTGCACAGGAGGGCCCTTGGAGGGGTCGTACTGCTGCTGGCTCTGCTTCTGCCCCGTCAGCTGCACCGTCTGGGGAGTGGGAGGCATTCCACCTGCAGGGCAAGAGGAGACACAGCACAGGTGAGATTAAAATGCCCAGTGCTCTCCGTTCATTGAAGGAGGAAATCGACTGTGAATAGAGTGGGTTTGTTACTTACTTTGCCACAAGACACCATCACTTGAAAATACCACATCACAATCACAAAATAAATCACCATTACAATAAACAACAAAGTACTTCATGCACAGGACTGTAACTAAAATTTGGAGCACAGCAACTATAAGAGAGTATGTCATTATAGGTCTTCTAAATTTTGTATACTCAAAAAAGAAAAAAAAAAGGATTGGTGACCTAATGGAATTTAACCTAAAAAAACAGCATCAAGTCTAAATACTACTAGTTCTTAACACATTCACTCTAACACATATTCTAAAGCTTGGCATGACTAATGAATAAAAATTTGTCCCGATGTTCCAGTTAGGTGGTTTCCTTTTCATAAATCATTGGCTCAGGTCCAGAATTCTCAGATTGGCCATTTTGCATCAGCACCTGTGACGTATTTCCATGCCCACATGCACCTTCGGAGCCCGTCACTCAGCTCCTTAAACAAACCAGGCATTGCATACCAAGTATTAATTTACATGGAGAAGTGTGTGGTGGGACTAGGATCTCAGCAGGCCGGAAGCTCAAGTTTCTAGTCCCATCACCAACATCTCCTTGTGAAATTAATGTGCAACTGGCATGTGGTGACACAGTACCTTGTGCCGTTGGCATTAGCTGTTGAAGAGGAACTCCTGAAGCCACACCCGGGTGCTGAAAAACCATCCCATGACGGCCCACTTCAATTCGTGGTCTCTTAGACGAATCTGTGATATTCAAATTCCATTTATGGCATGGTATAATGGAATGGGTTCAATTTTACAAAGCAAACTACTACACATGATTCCAACATCAGCTCCGAAAGCTACGACTACTGTGCATGTGTAGCATTTATGAAGAACATGCTCCAGGGGCAGAGTCCCTCTGACTTCAAGTTGGCCATCTCCAATCTTCTCAGCCACAACAATCAACCTAACAATGTCTCCATGCCTGCCAAATCCAGGCCTGTCTACTGGGAGTGGAGTGCACTCTTCCCACAGCACCAGTCACAGCAGACAGTCCTAAGGATCTGGAGATCCTCCAGGTGAGGCAAAAATGTATTTCAGAAGTTACAGCACAGTGGGCTCCAATCACTGTTTGGAAAGAAAAGAGGGTGGAAGTGGAATTGTGCCTGTGGAACATACCTGCTGGTGCAAGGGCCTGCTGCTGTCTCTTAAAAGCTTCGATCTCTATGGTGCTCACAGTCCCCGTCCCTGGAGTCCCTGTATGCGTTTGCTACAGGGAAAAGAAAACAAATCACAGAAGTTCAATCTGCAGATGCTCTAACACCAGGAGAGGGTTTACAGATGGATCTAAGGAGGCCAGCACAGAACAAGTCCTTCAGAACAGCTGTACAACAAAGGAAACAAGACTCATTCAATATCTGCAATGAAGTTTTAGTTGTTCACAATGCACAGATACTCTTTGTTGAGTTAAAATTTCACAGAGATGAAGTTGTTTGTATATAATGCACTCCTACATTTTGTTACGTGATACGAAACTCAGGAAAATGGGATATGTAAAAAACAAACTTGCCCAATATTTTGTTACTTTTTTTTTAAATAAATGGAGATTTTCATCAGTGTATTATATCTGTGTGAAACACACAAATTCATCCTCATCCTGAAAATGCTTTAAGCATATTTGAGTCTTCACCATTCTCACTCTCAGGACA
Source organism: Notiomystis cincta (assembly GCA_013398075.1). NCBI lineage: Eukaryota > Metazoa > Chordata > Aves > Passeriformes > Notiomystidae > Notiomystis > Notiomystis cincta. Next base: position 283,006 of record VZRX01001238.1, read on the forward strand.
GAGCTTTGTGAGAGTTACCATTGAAATATTTCAGGAGAAAGCTAGGAAGATGGAATAAAAAACCTCAGCCAAGGTACACAAGTTCCAGTTCCAGTTTTCCAGATGCTGGACTTGCACCTGTTTGCACAGCTGGCAAAATGAGTCTCATGAATAAACTCAGTGAGGAGAAACAATATTGCCATAAGGCTGAGGTGACATCAGAGCTCACCAGGAATTACTGTCCATTTTGTCTGAGGATAAACAGCACACAAACTACAAATTAACAAGCCTGGAAGAGCACTATTGATATTGAGATGCAAAAGGAATCACTGGGCTCTGATTTAGCAAGTTGGAATTTAGCTTCAGTAAGATTACACAGTGCATTCAAACTTTATTTTTAAATCACTACATTTAATATTGGCAGTGATGGCAAGAACATATCCCAGAGAATCCTTTCAGGTGACAGGTTCATATACAGGATTACTGAAGCAAACAAACTTGGGTATATAACAATTTTTATGCTCTTTGGGCCCTCAGCATCCTGGCAAGTACTTATTAATGTCCATCAGTGTCTGTGCAAGTCCAATTCCTTCCAGTGAGTTTCCAAGTGATTTTACAATTCACAGTATTAGGCTGTACCAAATATTCTACTAAGAAATTTAAAGCAAGAATAAGGGCTATCCCAAAAAATGTCTTAAGAGATTCCATCAGAAAATACAAACACAGACTTAATGTGTGGCAGTCTCTACATCCTAGGAAATGAATTAATTTAGCACTCTAATTCTCAAAGTGTAATTTTCTGATGGTGAGAGCCTTAACCATGTTGAGGTACAGTAAGGGTTTGCAAATGTTGTCAATTTTTTTTTATGACAACATAGAAAGACAGTCATTTCCCATAAGAATCTTTCACTTTATTCACAGGTATTTTCTTCTCTGATTTTAACCTAAATTTTACCAATGTAAATTAAACCCATGGAGGTAAACACCACTCTATATTGAAATAAATCACAGCTGTGACATCCTGCATCTTCAGTGCTTCACTGCATGGTATTAATAACCACAGCCAACATCACCTACAATGACTGGGTTTCAAATGCTCCTTTTTGAGCTGAATATATCTCATGCCCCTCAGACTCAATCAATAGCTATGAATTAATAACACTTAATCTCTTTGCTGCTCTGAGGGCATTTGTGGCCACTCCAGCAATACAGCTACAGCCTTAAGATGTAAAGTCTAGTTTTAAGAATCTCTGATTCATATTCACAGTTCACTGCCATTTCATACTCAATAGGGATTAAGTTTTCAAATATTTGTCTTCTCATGAGGCAGACATGCAGCATATTTCCAACAGCCAGTGTCTGGCAGAGCATCATAGACCTGGACATTTACAGCATTTTCAAAATAAGCCACAAGAACTGATTTTGTAAATGCTACTGAATTGACTAACAAATTCAGTTTATGCCCCATTTGCATCAGATGCTCCTGGGACATCAGTTTCAGAAATTACATTCTTCGAACTCCACATGAAATGCCATTTATTTCACCTGCTCTCTCCCTCTGGATGACTGCATCCTCACAGTTTCAGGCTGTATCTCCACTTCAGGGTTTTTGACTGACATTTTCTTACGAATATGCCTCCCAGCTGTCTGCATTATCACCATATAATTTAGGCCAGACTCATCAGAGAGCAGACATGTTATGTCTTTATAAATTGCAGTCACATACCACTAATATTAGACTAAAACTGTCCCAACTTTAATTAAAATAATGTAGCTCTCCCGAGGTCATGATTATGCAGCACGCACACAATAATCACTCTGAGTGCTGCACTTCTGCACTGGGATTTGAAAGGTGATGCTGATTGGGACACATTATTTCTCTGTAAACAGTTGCAAAGAGCAAGACTGATGGAGAGAAATGCCACTTTCTGTTAGCAGTTGGTGCTGAAAGGTCAGTATCACATAGAGAGTTTTGTACATTTTTAGCATGAACCAGTTTCCTTGAAACTGGTCTGAAATGGTACAAAATCTTCAAAAATATCATCATTGCTGTAGTTATAGCTTGGTGATAACCCTAATCACTACAGTAAATAACCTGGTATAACTGTAGGTATTTTAAACAGCTTAAATGAAACTTGACTACCTAAAGAGACTTCCAAGACCTGTCAGTACTGGCCATAAGGAAGAGTTCTCAGAGCAATCCCCTTTGCCAATATCACAGGGAACATCCCATTTGTTCCACACAGGAACACAACCCATCTTGTATTTCATTTCACTCTCCATTTCCAAAGCCTAGATAAAGGCAGCACAGACTGTACAGCTGCTTGGTACAGCAGAGTAATTCACCCTGTAACACCTGCTAAGCATATCATTGAGCTAAAAGATAAATATTTTAGTTGCAGATGGAATTAGGGTATATTACTTCTCAGGATATGTATGTGGTGATGTCTGGGTAACACAGAGGTGAAGGCAGCTGCATAAAACCACACGGAACTGAAAAGTTGCATCATCACTGATCCACAAAAATTTTAACTGATTATCACATTTATTTCTTGGCTTTCTCCAGCATTCCTCATGAAAAAGAGAAAAAAAATGTTAAAAAGTATTTTTATCATAAAAATAAGCACTTCTGTTTCTTCTTCCCAACATTTATGGCAGAGCTAATGGAAAGCAGTTAATTATTTAAAACAAATTGTGTCAGAGGATTAGTATTGTTGTTTAACACATTTCAGGGAAGGCATATCCAAAACCTTCTGTAGCCACACTCAAAACCTTTAATACATTAGGGGAAGAAAAAAAAAAAAAAAAAGAAAAGTATTTTAGAAGAAATCCACAATTACAATGCCACAGACAAAGAATCCATATTATCACTACGCAGAATGCACAAATGAACCAAATGCATTAGGGATACAAAAGACAAACAAACCAAAGTGAAAACATTCAAGCTGAAAGTTAATGCAATAAGCCAGCAACCTGGAGACAAAGCTTTAACTTCCTCAAGGCTTCAGTTATACTGATGCATTTGAAGACTGCAAAGGTTTTTTGGTTTTGTTTAGATGATAAGGGATGGGCTCTTGGGAAAATTCTAATTCATCTAAGAAATATCAAATCTGAATGAAGAAAAAAAATCTGGGATGAAACTACATTTTAGAACCATTGAAAAGTACCTGAAATGGTTGCTGCTGGGATGAAAAAGCAGCAGAAACATTTGGAGGAAGCTGGGTTGCTATAGCGACAGGAGTACCAGTCTGCCCATCCTTTCCTGTCACAACCTTTACCTGAGAGAAATATTTTGGGAAAAAAAAAAAAGAAGGGAGAATCATTTTCTTTTTAAAAGTTTTTCTTTTTTTTAACTGTTCAACACACTCCTTTGGTACTGATGGCACCTCACTGAAGAGGGGACAATAACTAAACCACCATCAGTGCAGCTTGTTTTGAGCACAGCCCATTTTTAAAGTTCTGTCTTACTTTGAAGAGCAGAACAGAGCACGGCCTTGACTGTTTATTGTGACTTCTCATCACTGGAAACGTTTTCTTAAATCCAGTTAACACAGAAGTGTGTTTTAAATCTAATGATTGCTGCTGCTAACGGACAACAAATTAGCATGACAGACAGTTTGAACGTAAGAGAGCTTCAACATTTATTTAAGCAATGAGCACAGCCACCATTCACTCTCCCCTTGAATTCCCAAAGAGATCAACCTTCCAGGCAGGGGATGAAGAGCGTTGCTTTAGCAGAAAGTGATAAAGAGGGGAAGGGGGGGAAATAAAACAGAAGACGACAACAAAATACAAAGAAAGAACATACTCAAAAGATGTCTTAATCTTTCAGAAGGATTCATCACTTGAAAACACATAAAGACTTTGGCTGTTGCACTTTGCAAAATTCTCCAGCAGTTACAGGGACAGGCAGCTTCCACAAACAAAAGAGGATCCACCACGAGAAGGCAGCGAAGTACAGCAAATTCTCACCCAAAAACACCGAGGGGTAGAGCCTCAACTCATTTAAAGTGTAGCAGTGCCACTGACTTCAGTGAACCTGAACAGCTTACACCCACTAAAGATCCCTCAAAGTGTGCAGATGGGAGTTAAAAATACCTGGTTATTTCAGCTGACAAACACGAAACCCAACAAGAACACCTAAACAATTTGACAAAACACAAACCAGGTGAAAAAAAAATACTGAAGAGCCATTGTCAATAAATCACAGTAAAAGGCTAGCTGTTATATTACTATATAAAGAAATTATTCCTTCAATATTGTCAATAACTGTCACAAGCAGAAATGTATTTTCCTATTCAAGACATTCAAACAACAAAGCAATAAATAAATTAAACTTCAGCCATTAATCTATTAAAATTTCCCACAAATTCCAACTGAAGGTATGATTCCTAATGATTCATAGAGAAGAGTCATCAAATTTCACTGAAGGCACTCATTTCCAAAAGGTATTTAAAGCAACACGAGTTTCTTTACATAATAAGTTTGGTTCTTCTACAAACTGGCAGCTACATACCCATAGATATTTTCACAAATTTTAGAAGATAATTTATGAGTGCCAAGTGGTGCAGGGGCATCATTTCTATCTACCCTGCTGCAACCAATTGCCATGTTGGCTTGTGGGCAGGCTCTGCTCCAGACCAGTGCTCCAGCACCCACGGATGGGTACAGATGTGCAGGAAAAGCTGCACAGCACCTGTTTGTGGCAAGTTTCTTTCCAGTTCTTTGCCATTAACAAACAGTGAATTCAAGCTAGTTAGTAATTTAAACCTTTGCAGAAGTAACAAAGTGAACTTGTCAAAGTCCAGTCTGTAAGAGCTGGCTGTTAATCCTTTAGACAGCAGCTCATACACAGAGCTCTAGGGCAGCCTGAATTACCTAATGACTGTGGACCCTTTCACATAATCACTAATTACATTAATTCATATTTTCTGTTGCCTACAACATTGAACTTCAGTAAGATCTCTGGTCAGCAATCACATGAGTCAGGCTAACCTCTTGTAACGTTTTGCTCATTCTTTTTTGGTTTGTCCAAGTCTAGTTAAGTGAAATTCAAGCTATGATTCCTAGTCATAACCATTCTGAGAGCTTAAAGCCATTTCCACACTAACACCATCTTTATTTGTGTGCAACACAACAGTGAAAGCTCCTTTCACCTCTCTATTCTTTTATTTTAAATCCCTAGGTCTAACAGCACACTCAAACTGACCCATTGAATCACACTACCCAGCAGAACTTCATTCTCTCAGGCCAACTCTTTTATGAAAAACTGCCATACTTCATCAAGCAAAAATGATTTTTCATGTCCTGTCTCATTTTTTAATACTTGACAATCCCAGTGCTACAACTTCATCTAGGATTTTATTCAAAAAAAGTTTCTTACCTCATCATTGATGACCTCGGATTGTTCTTCCTCTTCTTCCTCCTCCAGATCCAAGTCATTTTGCCTCAGGTAAGCTTGCAGAGGAACACAATGTTTCTTCTTAAAAGCTAAAAAGTCCATCATATTCCCTTGAAGATGTTGCAGGAAAAACAGCTCAATCAAACATTCCTTAAAAGTTTCCTTAAGAATTTCCATCTGCTTGTGGTGATGATCCAAACACAGTTTTCTCATTTGAGCAGTTTCTTGGTTGGCAGGAGGAATCTCCTCCAACTTTTTGGGTTGTTTTTTCACTGCTGTGTTGGCTGTAGGAGTTAGAGGAAGACTCGACAGCCCCTGTGGCACAGTGGCCCGTGAAGGACTTGTGGGAGGAGGAGGTGAAGTCATCCCAAACGCGCTCGGTCCTCCAACTCCTGCTATCAATCCCCCAGAAGTCCTGTCAAATCCAATGGGTCTGCTCAGCTGCTGCCCTTGAAGCACCTGCTGCTGCTGTTGCATAAGCTGCCCCTGGATAATATTGCTGATTTGGGGTGGCAGGCTGGTCGTTGTGATGTGGCCCGGGCTAGTCAAGGACTGCATATTCGCCCCGCTGGCCACGGGGCTCTGAGGCCCGAGGTGGTGGATGGTGCCGCCGGACTGCGAGTGAGGCTGCGAAAGCCGGCGCTCCCTCACGGCGCCCGGCGCCCCGGACGACGGAAGCTGCACCTGCGCAGCAGCTCCTGGAGCGATCTGTGCGATCCCCGGGCCCTCCTGGTACACGAAGTGGCCGCCGTTGGAAGGGCTCAGGCTGATCTGTCTCACGAGCACGCTGGCGTCCACAAAGCCCCGGGTCGGGCTCTGGCTGCACATGCCCAGGCCGGGCCCGGGAGTGCCTGCCCGGACGCTGGGCAGCGTCTGCACCGGCACCGGGTTGGGCTGGGTGGGGCTCTGGGACTGCACCTGCTGCGGCAGCGGAGACGTGACCTGGATGTACGAGGGCGACCCATGCTCAAAGCGCCTCTGCTGGGGGCTGAACTGAAAGCTCGGAGACGTCGGGTTTGGGAGCGGCAGCGGGGTGAGCGTTATCTGCTGGTTGCCCGAGGCCACCGGGCCCACGTTCTGCAGGGTGATGTTGACGTTCTGCCCGGCCACCGGGCTCCGGCTCATGATAAACTGCTGGATCTGGTAACTGGGCGACTGCGGCGCAGAGGGGCTCGCGGAAGGCGCGAAGGAGGCTGCGGGGGACTGCGGTAAATTTGCCTGCTGTTCTTCCCCCTCGCTGCCTGTGAAGGACCTGGATCTCTGGAGCTGGCGCTGGGCATTCTGAGGGCCATTGCCATGGTGCATCCTCGCTGATCTAAGGTTTTACGGTATCCTCTGAAGAAATACACAAAAACAGACATTCAGGGAAGGTAAAACTCTTCTGCAGCTGAAACTATTTAGTTACAACTAGAAAGATTTCCTTACAGGAAGAACTCTGTTATCCTGGGTTTGCAGTTACTTAAAACGTTTCAAATTATCCAAAACCCTCAGCACAACAAAATCTCACTTAAATCCCTCATAAATTTCTCTAGCTAATAATGCTATTGAATAGTTTTACAATGCTGGGTTCTCCTTAGCTAGGTAGAGTGACTTCAAATAATAATAAAAAAATAAATAAACAGGACTTTTTCCCTTGCTGTGGAACTTCAAAAACTACAGTCTCCAGTATCAAAGACATCTACTTTTTTTTAAGCTCATTATTACCAGTGTTTCAGGGCTTATAACTCTTAATACAAAGTTCTTGTAAACATAATCACTAAAATGTATAGTTAATTGTTTCAACTAAACTAAAAATAAGAAAATGGACAGACTATTCCACTTTATTGTTCTAGCTGCTGAAGGCCAAGTCATCTAAATGTCTGTAAAACTACTGTACTTGATGCTTAACTTTGCCTTCTCTTTCCTTCAGAACACACAAAGAGATGAAAGTTAACTAAATCTGCATTTCATTTAAAATGCTGTTTATTGAGTCAAGCTACCCAGAAATCCAAAAACGTTCTGGTTTTGTCTTTCAATCACAGACAAACAAAAAATTCCAATGACATGCACTGACAGGTAGATTCAGGGCTGGGACTCACGCAGAAAGAGCAGCAAGAGAAAATGAAACCTGATGGTTGGTTTGCTGGTTTTTTTTTTTTTTTCCCTTTCAAAATCTCTCTCTTATTTTGAAAGCAAAACTTTCAATTTTAGCATTTCAGGCCAAACATACACAAACATGCTGCCGGTCCTTTGTGTTCCTAACTCCAAGCTGGTCCCAAGTGTCAACAGGCAGCAGCACACCGGCACGGCAGCACTGCTGGGAAGCTCGGGATGCGCTGGGATGCAGCGGGTGCCGCTGGCTCTCCCGTTCCTCCGCCGCCCGGGCAGGGAACACATCACAGCCCTCCGCTCCCCTGTCCTGCGCTATCTGCAGCAGTCTGGCCAAGCCCTGGGGATGGAGATTTTCCCTTCCTTGCCCCGGGAAAGAGGCGGCTGTCCGGGAAGGTGGAGAAAAGCAGCGCTGTCATACACGTGCCAGCAGCCACAGGGGGCCGAGAGCCCGGGACCTGCCGGGCCGGGGGTACCGGGGAGCGCAGCCGGCACAGCGGCTCCTCCGGGCGGGTTCCGCCTGTCCCGCTCCGGGGCTCAGCCCGGCGGCTCTCGGCTCTCCCGCTCCGGGGCTCGGCCCAGAGACTCGCGGCTCTCCCGCTCCGGGGCTCGGCCCAGAGACTCGCGGTTCTCCCGCTCCGGAG
>VZRX01001238.1:291786-308297 GCA_013398075.1 Notiomystis cincta
GGAGCTGGGAGCGCCCGGAGCTCTCTCGGGGCGGTGAGGGGGCAGCGCCATTGCGGGGAAGGCGGAGGGACCCTCGCCGTGTCTGCCAGGGTCCGCAGGGCACGGAGCAGCTCTGCCCGTGGGACCAGCACAAGAGACAGCTGATGAGACCTGGGAGGTTCCGCCCGGACGCGAGGAAGAACTTCTGGTACAGCACCCGGAGCGGTACCGAAGCACTTCGGGCTTTTCTTTACATCAGCACGAGCACAGATTTGAGTCTTGGACAGCAAACACATTGCTTTACCTTAAGGCTAAAGGTCATCACAGAGCCTTTGACCGTGAAATATCTCTGTGCTTAAGAGAAAAACAAAATCACCAATCAGGCCACCAAAGTGATTTACTCCTAAATCTGAAAAAATTAGTGCCAGCAGAATTAAACTTACAGAAATCTATTCGAGGAGCTTCTTTTTCTGGCAGTCATTGCCATCAGCTCTAAGTGATTCATAGAGATTTGGGGATGCTCAGAATTCTGGTCTAACAGGAAGAGGATGACCACCTACATTCTGGGATAAAGACACAGTGAAGGCTTAGGTACCAAAAATACATAATCAAAAGTGCCCTGTCTTAAAATTCATAGTTATCAATAGTCTTGACAATTCATATCCTGACACTTAAAACATCCAGCCCCCCTCCCTTATTTTTAACATCCTGGTAGTGAAAAATGATACATCCAAGGTCATATTGTCATAACACTGGAGAAATTCACATTCCTAAGTGTGTGGAAGTGTAATAAATATAACCCATATTAGTCATACTGTTAGGAGGAGGTATTTATTAACATTTGCTTGTATACCAAGCTATTCAAAATTCTAAAATAAAGTCATGTTTCTGCTTAGTAAAACTCATGCAGTACTCTAACAGCAATGAGAAATTAAAATAAAATAAAAAACCAAAACAACAGAAAAGTCCCCAGAAGCCCCCAAGTTCTCACAGTACCAAGCAGGTTTTAATTCACCTTTCCCTCTGGACCTGCAATGGTTTTTATGTAACAATTTTGGCATTGCTTTGGGGAGTGATAAACATAGTTACAAGAGTTAACCACGGCCCTGTCCCTGACGAGCTCCAAGACCTTTAAGAAACAAATGCAAACAATCTGGCACCACGCAGGACTGGAGAACAGTTTTCCAGCACAAGATACAATTTAGTTCAAGGCAGGTCACAACCCTCAGGAGAACACTTGGACACTTCAGTGTTTCAGACAAGAACAGATCTATCAACAGGCTCAAATTACCTCCCGTGGGCGTCTCAGTATTTAAATTTGCACAGAACTGTTTGATGTTAATGGATTGAAAACAAGGTACTTGACGGAAGCCACTTGATTGTTGTACAGGAAAGTAAATTCCAAATATTTCTAGAGGTTTACAAGAGAAATCCCCATAAAATAAGAGAAATCCCCATACCTGGTCCACCAAGCTGGCAGCTGTTCTGAGTAAGAACCATGGTGTTCCCTGAGTCACACAACTCTGCCTAAATTATTTCTTAGTTCAGACAGTTTCTCTTCTGTAAATGTTCTAGGATCCTCTTTTCCATATTCAGAGCAAAGAATCTTATGGAAACATGAAGTATTCAACAAAGCATGATGTCAAAGACTTTTTAGTCATCCTAAAATTGAGTTTAGGAAAATCAGATTACAGATATATTTGACACCTTTAGCTGCAGATGTTGCTTTTCATTGATTAAAACAATGCCAATAAAAGGGTAACACTATCATTGGAACAAGCAAAGCTTTATTTCTAGATATTGTTACCTTCTGATTTTCTATATGAGCTACAGGTCAGGATTTCTACTGAATTTAACTATGAACATATATCACTGGTTCCCAAACAACCCTATAAATAAATAAACTACCTGTTCAAAATTCTGACTCTGATCTAGTAAAACACTTATTTTTTTATGTATCATTAAAGAACTGCTCACATTCTTAATGTTACAGTACCTGAGATCAAAAGTCTGTGGAACAATTACCTCCCTGAGCAGCCAGCTCTTCAATCACATGTTTAATACTCTTTTTCAACAGCCTCTCTTCACTAGAATTACCACTTACAAGCCTGTAAAACAAAGAAACCCATTACATTCCTTGTGCTCTGAGCACATCCTTCCCAGAAAAGAAACTGCCACTTGAGAGAAACTTTCAAATACATCTTAGAACTACACAAACAGCATCTCATCACTGGTGGATCTGAAATCCAATGATAATCAAGAATAATCTTTCTTGTTTATCAAGGGCTAAAAACATCCACATTTATTTGGGCTGTCCCAGCACAGAAGTCCAGATGGTTTGTCAGATGAAAGTGGGAGGGAAAGACAGGAACAGAAGCAGCAGTGTGGAAAGGACATGATTTTCATTTTCCCTCTAGTCTGAAGGGAAAATGTATGATACAATCTTTGAAGGGATCTTAAAAGACCAAGTTACTTAAACTAGAAGGGTGACCTCAACCAAAAATGCTGGTTTCACCCCAAAACATCTCTCTACTTTTGATTTTAAAGCACCAATTTCTTAGCATGAAATTGACCTGTCTGTGTGGGTATCTCTGCCTCTTGCAATTTTGCCACACTGTCCCTTAGTCTTTGTGTCCATGAGCAGATCTAAATCAGTGTCACAGAAGACAACAACAACCACATCTGTGTGACTGACACCTGTGGAAGGAGCGTGGGAAGGAAGGATCAGAAAGCACAGAAGAATCACTTGTCTTGGTCAAGGTTTTCTATGAATTCCTAAAATGGGGGAACAAGCAACTTAAGTACAAATTCACACTAATAAAGGATAAATCTCTAAACAAACTTCTTTTAACAGAATGAGAAGACTGGAAAAATTGCTTTCTTATTACATCCCCAACTTACATTAAGCACACAAACATTTTAAGTTTTCTGACTGTCCACATTACAGGTCTACACAATTCATAATTAATCTATTTACCATTAAAGCTATTAATTTATGGTGCAGTCAGCCAGATAAAAATCTTAAGATCTATTACAGAAATCACATCATGTCCTATGACTAAGCACACCTGACTGAGTTGTTATTCCTGTACGTGCTCCCTCATTTTTCCTGTCTGATGACTAAATCAAATCCCTTCTGTTGTGCTGCCTTGTGCTGCTTTAAGGCAAAGAATTCTTTTATGTTTTATACTGCATCTGACAGAAAGCACAACGATGCAATTTGGAATAAAAAAAATAGGAAAAACTTAACTATATTGTTGATGTTTGCTCAAATTGTAGGCCCCAGAGGATACAGAGAATCTTACTGGGGAGGGAAAGGAGCAAACTTTCAATTTATCCTCAGGCAATGCCAGGGCACTCCACGAAAAATAAAAGCCCCTGGAGTAAGGCTGAGGAACTGCCAACATAAAAACACCAACTACACTTAAAGTACTAACAGTGTAAATAGCTACAGATAATGAAAGCAAAAGCAATTAATCAAATGGCTATTGTGAAATAAAACATCTGCATTTGAAGCACAAATTGGTCATAAATACAGGATAATGAGTGGCATACTCCTTGGAAACACCCTAGATGCCTCATCAAATAGTAATAGGCTGACATATTTAATATATAATTACATATATGTGCTACAGCTACATATATAATTTGCTTCAATAAGTAAGGAAATTATGCAAATGAATCTTGAAAATGTATTAGACTTCCCTTTAGCATTTTCCCTCCCACCTTGAGCATCTACTCACTACTAGCTTGAGTAAGAGATCCTCTTACCAGATAATGCCAGCTGTGAGCACCACTCTCACTAACTCTCACACAGGTGGGGAAAAGGAAGTTCACAAAAAGCTCCAGGATTGCTGAGCATTGCAATAATCTGTGTCAAAATCAGCACCTGCTTCTCCTTTCAGCTTCCAAAGCAGGACAGCCAGGGCTTCCAGCTTGCCTGGTTGTGAAATGAGAACCTGGAGGTTCTGCAGGTCACACTCCCAGTTAGAGAAAGCCCCTGCACACAGGTGTAACCAGTGGTGGGTGTTTGATACCTGAATCACACTGTGCCACCTCTGTTCCTTGAGGCTGAACTGCAAGAGCTTCATTCCATGGGTACATGTGTAAGGAGGATTTGCTCCATACAAACATGGAGGAGCCACAGCTACAGCTGGCAACATGCACAGGTCTCTGTAAAACAAATCAAAACTTTATTACACTAATTTTTAACTGTTTGGGCTGTTAACTACTCCAACCCAGTAATATTTGCAAGAAGCACAAAGCATCTGGCTGAAGGTAAAAGAAAGTAAATCAGGACATAAAACTTCATGTTGACATTAAGTAAATACTAAAATACTGAAGAAGAAACTGCCACTATCCAGAAAGTTACCACGATAAGCTTACTACAACCACCTACTTTTTTTTTTGTCAGTATGAACACAAACAAATACAAGATATGTCAAAATAAAGTAGAATTGTTATATAACTAATAACAGTTGCCATGGAACTATTGAGAGTCTCAGACCCTAGAATGATCCAAAATTATACATCTGAGATGCAAATAGGTTCAGCATAAAGGAATGTAGCCTGCAAAAAGGCTAAAATGAGGCAGCCTATTTAGCATTTTACAGCTGTTCACATAAATACCCTGTTTTGGAGGGTAGCACACACCCATCAAATCTGTGCAAAGATTGCTCATGGATTTGTCTCAATGGAGAACATCCTTCAGGGCAATCTGTTGCTGCTTCAGTGTCAGAATGAGCTCCTGCAACGGATCCTCAGAACCTCTGACGTGCTGGAATATGAAAGGCAATTTTCAAAGTCAGTCCAGCACCATTTGTTAATCCTGGCAGAGCAATGCTGAGAGATTTTTCTTTCACTCATCCAAGAGCAAGTTTCCAACAGGTCTCTGCCACACAGGGGGGTTCTGGAACAACAACACTCATTCCAGAAGTCTATTTTGTCCAGGTGTTTCTTTAGTTGTATTTTTTCTTCTGGGATACCCTTTAAATTCAAAATTCTTTTCTGAATCTATTGTGACCAGAAAAAGCTTATGCAAAAAGCAAAGTTGAAAATAAGGATAATTTATTTAATGCAATAATTCTATGGATGACTATGAAAAGAGAAGAGAGCAGGAGAAAAGCTGACACTTGTGATACAAGGACAAATGTTAGCTTTGGTATTGTAATGAAAAATAAATCTGCTTTCCTACTCTATGCCTACTGGCAAAAATATTATTTTTAGTCAGTAATTTGAGCTGAAAGAGGTACCCAGCTGAAGAGCATATGGCAAGAGGGATTCTGCTTCTCTCAACATGCAGAAGAAACACACGATACTGTAAAATTCAAGTACATCAAATGCTCTGCTGCTGAAGGATTACATGGAAGGGGCATAACAGAACTCCCATATCCCTTAGCGATCTTTGGATCTGGAGACAGCAAGAGAGCTCCCCAAAAGATGCTAATAAGGGTCAAACTTCTTAAGGGAGCAAAGCCTTAATGGGTATGGCTTCAAAAACACTGCAGTTGTAAGAGCTGACCTCACAGTAACTGTTTTGTGTACACAATAACTGTTTGCACTATTTCCAGGAAAGCAAAGATGTCTAAACATAAAAAGAATGAGATCTTTTTCTGTTTTACATGTACACTTCAGCTCTCACTTCCAATTCTTTAATTTCATTAACTGCCAATGCTCCCTTCTGGCAGAGCAGCCTAAGAACACTGGTGCAGGACATCCTCCTTGTCACCTGTCACAGCCACGTGTCACACAAGCTGCCTTGGGCTTCACTAACCATACTCTGCTCATATCAGGCTAATTTATTGTAAAATTTAACTCTACATTGCTCTACAGAATTATATTTGCTCCAAGACTCAAAACTGAACCCTCCCAACTTCTCTTCTCTGAGGGAAGACTCAAGAGCAAAAAACAAATAAGCCCAAAATTTAACAGAGTATTTTTTTTCTCCCTCTGTCCTTCCCCCCCACTCCCCTCCTCCCCAAAAAATCTTTAAATGTTTTGCAAGTACATCTTAAAATTAACTAGAAGGAGAATATTTAATTACTCTGCTTAGGAAACTCTACTCCGTAAGTAATTTTCAGTGTTTGATCAAAACCACAAGTGACTTCAACTCTTGAGTGTGGCCACAAAGATCAAAACTGAGCCTTCATAAATGAAAAGAACTGTTAAGCAGAAAGAAGCACTCTCCTTTCCCTCAGAACACTGGCATACAGTCTTCAGCAGTGATCAGTTTGGAAACAAAAGATAACAAAAGAAACAAATAATTCTGAATGAACCCTCTCAGTCCTCACAAATATTACTCATTTGCACCTGTTACTTAAAAACAAAAATCAATTAAAAAGAAATCAATCACCTGAACACTACATACCTACTTGGTTTGAGCTTCACTGGCTCAAGTCTGGGTGATGAAGGGGAGCAGAAGACCTCTTCAATAAGCTTCCCAGTTACTTTCAGTTTTGGCAGCATTTGTGCTTCGTAGCAAGTAATTTGGTTTTCCATCCCAATCACATCAAAGAGAAACCAGTCTGCATGTTTGAGTTATAAAAAAAAATTAAAAATAAAAAAGAAACACAAAGTAAAGAAATACTTTACTACTATTCAGCTGCAGTTTAAAAAAACAATAGAAATATTACCACAATATCTGAGAATGATGAAAAGGCTCAGAGCTGAGGGCAGAATTAAACTGGAAGAGCCACGTGTCATGTGACTTTGCAGAGAGCAGCTGCCGTTACTTTAAAAGGTTCCAACAACCCCCACCATGGAAATAGAGCATTATGCTCATGTTACCAGGAGTCACAAACAGGCCAGCACCCTCAAAGGACAAGCTCTGCAGTTGGTTCAATGCTTGTAATTAAAATAGTTGTCTTTGTAGAACTGGCATGCCAGATCCATCTGTTCCCACCTTGACACATTAACCCCAAAATAAAAACATCACATTATTTAAAGTTTTTACTCTATTGTATCTAAATATCATATTTCTAGAAAGAGAAAATAATTACAATCCCTTTAGGAGTACTGTTTAAAGTTTACAAATAGTGGAGAGGCAACTCCAAACTCACAGATCCTCAGTGATCACATCCTAACTATGAAAATGCTGCCTATTCTTTTCTGGTTTAAAATATCAAATTCATATTACTCTCTTGGCAGTTACCATCTTTCATCTTCTTTCTTGAAAAAAATCAGTTGCCATCCACTGCATTCCTTCCAAAAGACAATCATGGTGTGATTTGTGCTGTGGGGCCTCATGGAGTTTGGGCAGATGGTTCAGAGACCATAAACCTTCTTTCCTCAGAGTTGTTATTCGCTGCAGAATTTCATTTTCCTTCAAGTAAACATAATTAAACCTATGTTTGCTACTGCACAACACAAAACCAAGACAGACATTGTGAAAAATGTTACAATGCTACAGAGATAATCAATAGAAATGATTATTCAGTCCTTGGAAACTTTCCATGGTGTTTGAACTTGCACTTTATTAAAAGATTATGAATAATGCATTTTGTGCAGCTTTATGGAAAGTCTCTGAAGGACTTTGTGAGGCAGCAGTAATATGAGAAATCAGTAGAGAGGCTTGGGATGCAGAGGGACTCAATCCTGAGAACTTTTGGGTTTCTTCCTAAAATACAGTACCCCCAGATCTCAAGGGAAGGGCTGATTCAGTGAGAAATTTCACAGAATTTAAATACTCTGCCAGATGGACAAATGTCTCTAAAAAGTTAATATAAAAACACATTTAGTTTCTGGCAGTTTTATTAAAACATGTAAGCATTCTGCAACTGCTGGCAAGTCAGCACAAGCAGAACAAATTTTCATTGTCATCCCCTCTCCCCTCCTTATTCTAAAATGATGCATAAAAAATTTAAAATAAAGGATTCTGTTTAATTAAATATCCTTCTAGGATTTCATTACAAGAACAAATGCTACTTCCCTAGAGAATGTGTCTGATTCCTTCTCACCTCCTTTAATTTCTTCAAGAAAAAAATCATGTATATCTGCAGCACTAATTAAAACCAAATGAGAGACACAGATATCCACAGAGCACTCTAAATTTAAATGAACATAAAGTTGTTTTTGTAAAGATTCATACCCAGCTGAGCTATACCACAGCTGTCTGAAGCAAATTATCAGGCTTGGCAAAGTCATCTGCAAAAACTACTGGAATTATTTGCTCCTTTCTCCCCAGGTTGGAGTAATAAATTCTGTCAACCACAAAGTCTCCACACAAAACACAAAGGTCAGTGCTCCCTGTAGAACATAATACACAAATGTTTTATAATATAAATGTTGTATAATATACAAATATACCTGCTGTTGTGAGGGAACTGGAGCTGGGACCATGGCTCTGATCCCAGCCTGCTGGTTGTACCTCCTGGGGCAGAGCTGGGTTCCTGCTGTGTGCAGCAGGGAAGGAATCAAGCAAACTTGACAAATTTGGTCCATTTTGCTGTTGGTTTTCCTCCTGGCTAACCTGCTGAGCCACTTGAGGGACAGGAGAGTTTCCACCTGCAGAGAGACTTTTAAAAATTGCAATTTCAGTAAAGAAAATAGTGAAATGACAAAGAGAACCGAAGAAAGTGGCAGCACAGCCTGTTGCACAGCTGGTGAAGTCAGCTCTGCACTACAGCCCAATACCCCTGCCTGCCTGCAAGCCCTGAAGATGTGACTCAATCAGCAGGCCAGTCTAGGAGGTACTTATCCACCCTTCAGCCTGACGAGATCTTTGCTCTCAACACCCTGCAGAGAGCTGACAACTACACAACCAATCTCCATCAGGGTATCAAATGACCAAAAGGGAAAAATTTCATGCAACAACATTAATTAAGAGAAGCAACAAATTAGGCTCAGAGGGTACAAATTTAAACCCAATGCATGGAAAATGAGATGTGCAGCATTTAGTAGGATCTCTAAGATTTTCTCCAGAGGGTTTTTAAAGCGTGTAACAATTGGTATTAGATATAATGTTACAATTACAGAAAAGCTCATTAAAGCAATTATCTTTAACTACAAAGCTTAAAACTTACACTTAATCATTAATGTATGCACTAGATGTACCAGCATTATTTTAAAGTTCACAACTTTTTTTTAAATTGCTGTCAGAGCTAATTAGGAGTCTCTCCATGAAGTACCATTTT
Source organism: Notiomystis cincta (assembly GCA_013398075.1). NCBI lineage: Eukaryota > Metazoa > Chordata > Aves > Passeriformes > Notiomystidae > Notiomystis > Notiomystis cincta. Next base: position 300,897 of record VZRX01001238.1, read on the forward strand.
GGAACAGGAATAAAGTTAACCTAATAAAGTATCTTATTATCACAATAAAATAGTGCATTAGATTACCACTTCCAAAGCCCTATCCACTCTTATATCTTAAATTTTACCTTCACTTTATTTTGCCACAAAATGGGGTTTATGGTTGCGGGATTGCTTTCTGCACAACTGTAAAGGGAGTTGATCTCAGTGGTCACTGACCTTTTAACCCAAATTAACCACTTGAATTCTCATCCCAATAGATTTATCCAGTCGCTTTCTCTCCAGCAGTCAGACCCGGAGAGTTCCTGCAGCACATCCTGAGCCTGGACTGGGTGTGTTTGTACTTTGAGGAGGATGCAGGATGCTCAAGCTTTAGGCTTCCTCCCGCCCACGGACTCAGGGGCAGCGACACGCACGGGAGATGACGGAAGCTGTGACAGGAGGGTGTCACTGCTGCCAGTTCCAGACCCCCCCGATCCATAAAGCAGAGGGGTGGGACGGTCCCTGCTGTAAAGGACATTCCAGCGGGGTGTCACTGCTGCCTCGGCAGCGCCGGCAGTGCCGTGCCCCGGCCCCTCACACCGCTGCGCGCNCATACCATTCGCCTCTCACCGCGGGGGGATCACCCCCGCCAGGCGCTCCCACCCGCACAGAGGGGGGGAGCCGCGGCTCGTAAGAATTTATTACTGTTGGTATTCGTGGGGTTTTTTTTCTCTCTTCAAATAAATTTTCTCCTTGATTTCAACATCTCACAGCTTTGGGGCCTTTATTGTAAGTAGATAAAGGTAATTTTTTTTCATATCGAAAGGCATGGAAAGATGGAGCTTTGGTTAGAAGATAATGCAGAGTAGGTCAATAGGAGGGACCAGCAAGGGATGTAAATGAAAATCCAGGCAGAGGCCCTCTCCAGAGCACTTCTACAAGCTTGCTCCCATAAAACTGAGCAAGGCCTTCATGGTAAAGTAAAAAGCTCCAAAGAAAACCCAGGTAAAATGAACATGGGAATCCTTTTTTAAAGGATTGTGACCCAAAAAAATCCCCCCAAATCCCCCCCAACCCAAAAAATCCCTGCAAAACCAAAAGAATAATTCCAGAAGGAACCATAAAATTAAATGCTTTGGCCAAAACCCACTAAATGTGGGAACAAGCAGTTGACTCCTCATTTTCAGTAAGTCCCATATCACAAAGCAATTCTCCACACAGACTCAGCAAGGGAAGGGATCAAGCCCTTGTAGCAATATCCAAATGCTTGGAGTCCTGTTCCAACCCTTCTCGAGTGTCCTGCAGGCTGGTAAGGCAGAGGGTGTCACTTCTTCTGCCACCTCCATGGAGAGTTGGAAACAAGAACCAGAAGTTAAACCACTGATGGGAAAAAGGAGCATGAACTCCAGAACATGCAATTCCCTAAAGCACAGAAAATGAAAACTGACTCCCAGAGGATGGCAGTGCTCAGACATGTGCTTCCCATATCATTGCACACACTCCCTGTTCTGAGCAGCTTGGTGGGATTGAAGAGCTCCCACAGCCAGGCTTGATTAAAGCCCAGAGGAATTCAGCACCATTTCTTTCACACCTGCCAAGTCCATTCAACTCTGGATGCTGCAGATGGCTCAAGAGGATTTCTTGGTTACACCTCAGGCAGCAAAGGAAGGCTCAGCTACACATGGAGCCACGGATTTATGTCCTTGAACCTGCCCAAGCACCAGGCAATGCTGGGAGGATGAAAAGGTCTCATCTTGGAATGCACAGTTCAGTCCACATTCCAAACTGAATCCTCTCACTGAGTAAGGAACCATTTCTTTTAGACCTGCAGAGCTCAAGAAAACACAGAAATTTGTTTCAATACCAAAAGAGTTCACAGCAGTCAGCATGACAATGAGTTCCCAACCCAGAGTTTCTAAATCACAGAGTATTCTGAGTTGGAAGGATCACCAAGTCCAACTCTTGAGTGTCCCATAAAGGGATTTAATCCACAACCTCGGCATTTTTAGCACCACACTGAGTTAATCTCAGGGTCATGAATGTTATTCCACAGGAAAACCATGGATGACATGAAAAATAAGCTTAATGGTGTTTAGAGATTCAGTTTAAGTAAAGGTAAATGATTTAAAAAAAACCCCAAAAGCTCATGAAGTCATAACTTCATAATAAAAAAGAGTATATTAAAATGATTTGCCCCATCTTTATGTAGAGATTATACATATTTAAAATACTATTTTCCAAGTAAACATAATAAAACCATTATTCAAATAGCAGTTAAGGTATCTTGTATTTCAAGACTCTTTTAGCAAGCTGCTTTCTCACTGCCCTGTTTTCAAGTATATCAGTCAGGTGAATCGATCAGTGGTATAAAAAGCTCCTGGTTTTCCCCACCCAGGTTCTCCTGGGCATCCAGTTCTCGTTCTGCAAGCACACAAACTCCTGTTTCACTGGATTCTTGGATTTAGAAAGGCCACTTTTTTGTGGACAAAGAGAGGGAACTGCAGCAGCAAAGGTCCCACATCCAGCCACTGCTGGCTCAGTCAGAATCATCGCCACAACCATCGCTGCCTTCGAGATCGCTGCTCTTCTGCAAAGCAAAACACAAAATGGTTTGTCAGTGCTGCATCCTAAATCAGAGAGTCTGACTTTAAACCTCTCCACAAGTATGAGATAATACTCCTGGACCCCAGCTTCATGGGTTAGATCCATCTGCTGTACAAAACATCTGTGATGCTTCTTGTAACAAAAAAAGTACATTGGATTACAATTACGAGCAGAGGCAATTCCTTCTCTCATTTACAGCTCTGTAATTACAACCTGCAGTATGTGGGGAAATTAAAAGTGGGACAGTAACAGGAAATGCTGATATTTAAAATAAATGTAAGTGAGACAAACTGAGTGTTTTTTTATGCAAATCCCTCAAAAGCTAAATTTGTTACAATGTCTAAAGCCAGATTTGAGAATTTTGCACAGAATTTATGTCCAACCTGTACTGCAGATATGTCAGGGCTCACTAACACTTGTTCAAAAGTGAAGTCGGTTGCACAAAGTAGGACTAAGGAAAAACTACAAATGTTACAAACTTACAAGGAAAACGAAGTCAGAGTTCTTCTCTGGAAGCTACTCCTTCAGGAGTAAGGCAATATGGTGCAATTAATTTGGGGGGTTTATGTATGTTTTTGAAGCAAATATTTTAATTGATATGACTGATATCAAAGTATTTTTATAGAGTAGCTAGCATGGTGTATGTCTATAGACTGTATATCTGTAGTTATCCTTTGTTTTCTCCTCACCACCACTTGCTGAAAACACCAAACCCCACGAATTTAACACTGGCAGTTTAATATCCTACTACAAAACAAATTCCAAGACACTCACACAGTTGACTTCATACCAGCAAGCACAGCTCACTGCAGGGCAAACAGCCTGCAAAATCTCAGCAGAGTCTGTCACATCATGCCTTATTTATCCTTCCCAGACAGCTTGTGCTAACTGTGATGCCAAACCCAAACTTGGTCGGGTCCATCTGCAGGGAGCAGAACCTGCTCCTGCCAGGAATACACCAGGGATTGGGAATCTGGCAGCACCAGCTCCTGCCAACATCCCCAGCTAAAGGACTCCGAGCCACAAGGTCTCTTTGGGTCCCATTTAACCAAACTAAGGTGGCTTTTGTCTGTCACAAACTCTCCTCTCACAGCTTTTGGAAAAAAACTGCCACAAGTGTGAAAATAACCCTGAGAAATTCATGGTATCTTGCTTGTGCTGTTCAACAGGGCTGTAAGTTTTATATCATGGATTGAAACTCTTTCTTGAACTCAAGCAAAAAATGGCAGAGACATAATTAAACCTAATATTCTCCAGTTGCTACACAAAATAAAGCTAGTTTTAAGGACTCTGTTAAATGAAAAAAGGCCACTATTTTCTTCTGAGTTGCACTCCACAGAAGTTTTAGCCCTGCCCATCATTCATCTTTCAAGGACTTGCCAGCCTTTAACTGAAATGTCCTTTTTGGTAAAAATGTATTCTGAACTATTGTTGTATTGCATCTTGTTGGCACAATTCCACAATGTCCCAATTACTCAGAAGTTGTTCTGATGGCCTATTTTGAGCTCATGGCAGATTTATTTAAAAGAGCTGGTCCTAAATTTCCCTGATCCCAAACCTTATGTGGCAACAGAGAATTCCACAAAATGAGAATTAGCTCAAAATCAGAGAATATAAAAAGCCAGCAGGCATTTGAAGTAAAATTGTCAACCTGAAACTTAGACTTCCCAAACACTTCCACAACAGCAAAGGCTGGCAATATATCCATAATTTCTGTTGCCAGTTTATGATTATGCAAATTGCTTGTGCTTAAAGCTTTCTTTTCTCCCTCATCAACTGCTCCCTGTAAAACCCTGCAAAAACAATGCTTTGAGCAGTTCATTCCACTACCATCAAGTGCACAAAGACAGGAAAGATTATACACATTTCATACTCCAGATGACTGTCATTTCCACAGCATTTTCATGGAAAACAGAAACGATACAAAGGGAGGAGATGTTTTAACTTGACAGCTTCTATTTGTAAAATAATGGCTTCAGTCATTACCTTTGAATTTTTGTTGTTGGTTTGCATCTCAACAGCAGATGAGTTGAAGTCATGAATGGGGAGGGTGTTTAGCCAGTTTGCCATGGATTTCTCCTCCCTTTCTGTGTTGATAATGGTAGGATAGATGTACTGCTCTTTGAAAACAGCAATCTTCTCCTCCTCCTCTGTCCACTCCAGGGGCTCATGCAGCCCATCATTCCCAAAGCGCCTGTTGTATTTTTCAAAGTGAACTTTCTCCAAAACCAGCCCAAGTCCTGGGGCTTTGGGGACATCGACCTTTTCCTCTCCCCAGCTGCGCTCCATGATGGCCTCAGCAGCATAACCCTTCACAATTGCTATCACCAGCCCAATCATCTTCCTGATCTGGTGCATCATGAAGCTCTGCCCTTTCACTTTGATCACTGCAAATTCCACCTTTTCCCTGACAAAGGGCTCCCCACAGTACATCTCCATGATGTACCTCTTGGCACTGGGGTCCCTGGGGCCCTTCTGGGACGTGAAGTTGTGGAAGTTGTGTGTCCCTTTGTAGCAGGCCAGCAGTTTATTGACCCTTTCAAGGGTCTCTCTGTCCAGTCGATAAAGCTCCTCCTGCACTTCCTGGTCCTTATGGGCAAAGGCAAACGTTGGCAGCATGTAAGAGTAGGTTCTGGCATCACATTTGTTCTTGGAGTTGAATCCCCCAGTGACTCTCTTCAGGCCTGGGTTTAAAAGTGACATTAGGTTTTTGAATCAGGAGGTTAAAGATTGACTGTGATCTCACTCCTACCAACAATATTTTTTAAACAAAATACAAACAAAAAATGGATTTGTTTAAAAGAACCCAAATTTGAAGCTAATAGAAGCAGGTTAAAATTAAACCCATTATAAGTAAAATTATAAAGGAGAAGACCTTCTGCAAAGAACAGACTTTCTGTAAAGGAGACACCTTCTGCAGGAGAAAGCTTCTCTTGAAAACATTTTCTCTGCCCATTTCAGTGCTCTTACCCAGAATTCTGATGTGAGAAGGAAGATGATTATTGATCTTTTCTAAGATGTCATCTATTAGCCTGACCTTCAGCGACACAATCTGTCCAGCTGCAGACACACCCTGTAAAAACCACAAAACACAAAATCCCACATAAATTATGAACTTTGGAAGCTCTGGGACAGCACCTGCAGAATCAAAAGAGCTGAAGGACAAGTTTATCTGTTTGTACTTTGATTTAATAATGGACAAAAGGAGAAATTTCAAGCAACATTCACTGTGAAGAGCACATGTGAATAGAGGTGTGTAAGCCCCAGAGTTCAGGAGAGCACAGCCCCTGCCCAACCCACCTTATCTGTTCGAGCACACCTCTGGAAAGACATCTTCTTCATGTCTTCCCCGTGGTTTTCTGGGATGCATCCTGACTGAACAAGGGCAGAGACCAGGTCATCTTCAATTGTCTTGAACTGTGAAGAACCCACGTTTCTCTAAGAGGCAATATGTAGTAAAAATAAGAAGTTGAACAAATCATGGTAACTGGATAAATGAAGATGGAAATTTCGTTAAACAAACACTGTTGTGAAATTCTTTTAAAGTCTTCCCCTCAGAGCCTTAAGAGCACTGCCATTCTCTAATAAACCCAACTGTATTTCACCAAACAGTTTAAATAAAACATCATTCTGATTTAGCTGCTACTGTTACAGCAAATAAAGGCTCATTTCTAATGTCACTGTGCAGCACTTCTGGAGGTGTTTGATGAGTCCTTCAACTGCATGAAGCAGCACCAGTACAGTCCCAGCTCCTGCAAGTCAACAGTTGCTGCTCCAAACCCAGCCTCTGTAAATTCTGCTTCTGGAAATTAGATTGGGTTCTTCTGCCCAGTTCACCTGATGTGCCTGTAAGGATGAGGTTTACTGCTGGTGAACAAATCTCCTTTGTGCATAAGCATGAAAGGCTCCCTTCCCTGTCTGTGTGCAAGACTGCCAGTCATGCCTTGGAGCTTTTGAAGTCTTCCTGAAGTGCATGGAGCTTGCAGTGCACGGAGAGGAGCAGCAGATGGAGCAGGATCAGCCTCTCGCTGCCATCTCAGTGCCACAGACCACCCTGCACGGGCAGTTCTGGCGCTCTGACAAAGCACTGTCTCTAAAATCATCACAGATGCTCCACTGACTTTTAAAAATCAAGTTACTACCAAGCTATTTGAATCCATTCATACACTGTTCCTGCCCCAGATTTCCACAATGCAACGGCTCAACTGTTTCCCTACCCAGGCACTGTGACTACAGCTACAAACCTAACAGACTCCAAAAAATAAGCTGGATATGTTGCTTTGCCAAACTACGTACTTGCATGCCATGGTAGCCCTTCCCAGAATATGCCATCAACAGCACAATCTTCCTTTTGGGTAACTTCTTATTCTGATCCTCTGCATCTTCCTCGTCTGCATCGCTCTTCAACCTTTTGCTTTGATGCCCGTTTTCTTCCAGCCTTTGAACCGCCTCGCTGCTGCTGTTGAATCTCTTTGTCTGGCTGGCAACCGCCGCTCTCAAATCCTCAGCCATTGCAAGAACCTGCAGGGGAAACAACCGCAGGTGGGACAAGCATGAACGGCAGGAAACTCGGGCAGAAAGCGCCTCCTGCACCCCCCGGGGCCGCCGAAAGGGACAGCACATGAACAAGGCGGGGGCAGGAAGGGCGAGCACCCCTGTCCCCCCTGGGCCGTGTCACCACTCCCTGGAGAAGGGAGACAGGGCCCGCGCAGCCCGGACACCCGGCGGGACGGCTGGGAAGGCCGCGAGGGCGAGTGGCGATGGGCCCGCCCGGCCGGACCCGGCCCCAGCGCGGGGAGGGCAGGGCCCGGCGGTACCCACGCTGCGCTGCCGCCA
>VZRX01001238.1:308383-389259 GCA_013398075.1 Notiomystis cincta
GTGAGGGCAGAGCCGTGAGGGCAGTGAGGGCAGAGCCGTGAGGGCAGTGAGGGCAGCGCCGTGAGGGCAGAGCCGTGAGGGCAGAGGGCTGTGAGGGCAGCGCTGTGAGGGCAGTGAGGGCAGAGCCGTGAGGGCTGTGAGGGCAGCGCTGTGAGGGCAGTGAGGGCAGCGCCGTGAGGGCAGCGCTGTGAGGGCAGCGCTGTGAGGGCAGTGAGGGCAGAGCCGTGAGGGCAGCGCCGTGAAGGCAGCGCTCTGTGGGGGCAGCGCCGTCCGTACAGCAAAGCGAGCCCTTGCCGGCTCTCCCTCGGAGTGGGAAAAGGGATGGTGTGTAGAACCAGGTCTGCTGCCATATTCCCAGCCTGGAGAGCTCGCCCTGCTCCAGCGCTGGCAGTGACCGGGGTGGGGGTATTGCCCTGCTCAGCCTCCCGCACAGGAGCTCCCCGGTGCCAACACACCCAAAAAGTCTGTCATCTTGTTAAATCACCCAAAAGCGGGGGAAAAGGCAAACTACAAATACGTTCCAGTGGTGTGTAAGTAGAGCAGCCCGGTTTTCCTTATCCATGAGGAAACAGGTGCTGGCAGCACTGCAGTCCCAGTGAGGCGAGGACAAGGCAAAGGGAATATTTCACAGGGCACACAGGTTTGCAGTAAAAGCTCACAGATCTCTTCCCAGAGGGATGTCACATTGGTCTCCTTTTCCACACACCTTCTGCCTGTGCCCGTGTCAAGCATGGGCGCCTTCAGTTCCACTTCCCTACAGGTTCTCCTCCAGCCGGTCTGCTCAGGCAATCCTTGGGCTCCTGTTTTGTGCAGCAAGTTTTACCTGCAGTGATGCACTTCATGAGGAAGCCGAGCACAACAGGAGCCCTTACCAGCCCACAGCATGTACCTCCCCAAAAGCCAAATGCACCTGGCATAGTTTTTTGCTCCAGTGCTCTGTAGGATGGAGCTACCCAGTGAAGACATCATGAGATTAGTGTAGGAGAGCTCCATTTATCCATTCAGACAGAACACAGAAGGGTTGACACCTCCAAGCAGGCCAGATTATCACAGGCTTGTTATTTCAGCTAATAAGGGGAAGAAATGCAGCACGTCCTTCTTTGAACTGACACTTCTGAGTTATTTCAGGAGCAGGATGGAGCAAAGGGAAGATTTATCACAGGGTCCCAGCTGCACTTTGTTTAGAGAAGTGATAAAGGATGGCCTGTCACAGTGCCACACTGCTGCCAAGGGAAACAGGAATACAAATTTCTCTATCACTGCAACCAGGGTGTCTGAATCTTTTTTTTGCCTCATTTCCTTAGGAAGTGGAGCTTATGCAATTGCACTGTCTGTCCACCACATCCCTTCCTCCTCCTTCCCTGCCCTGATTTCTGAGTTTGGCTCATTTCAGTAAATTTGAGAGAGGGAAGAAGGCCCCAGTGAATATGGAAAAGAGTGATGAGATAGGAGAAAGATTTGCATGGATACCCCATGAGGGAAAAAGCTTTGGTATCCCAAGTCCTCAGCTATTCTCAGAGCAGCCGAGCACCTTCAAAACACACAGCACAAGCTGTGCTCTTAACCTGCCACAGCACACACTACCTCTTCGGTTTTTTATCTATTTTATCTTGAAACACCTACATATAATTTATCTATTTTATCTTGCAAGGAGAAATCGAAGTGACTTGCCAGAGTTGCTGGTGCGTTCTGAGGGAGTCAGACCCTCAAGGAGGCGTGGAGTTCACTCAGCACTGAAATCAGCATCGCCAAAGCTCTCCAGGTACCAACCATCTGGGGCCTCACAGACAACTGACCTTTGTCGAACGGGCAGAAGAATGGCTGCAGGGCGGGGGTTTGGCATGTTTTTTGAGGCAGTTAATTTAATTTTGATACGGATGTCACCCCAAATCGCGCGGGGTGCCCGGGCGGCGGCCGCCTGCAGATGGGGCTCTGACGACGCGAAGCGCCACCACCACCCTGCCGTGTCCCGGGAACACCTCCAGCCCTGGCTCCACCGCTGTCCCCTGCAGGCACCTCTGGCACGCAGCTCCCACTGCGGGCTGTCCCCTCCGGCTGCCGGAGCAGGGCCCACGGCCCCCCTGCAGCTGGCTGTGCCCTCCCTGAGCAGCCTGGTCCTGCTCTGCTGGGGCAATGTCACCTCAGCAACTCTCTCATCTTCCTCCCCAAGGCCTGCTTTGAAAAAGGAAACATTTATTTCAAGAGGATTTCAATTCACAGAGAAGTAAAATTTCTTTTAAATCTATAAAAAAGGCTCCAAGGAAACATTGCGTTTTGAAAGACACTTTCTTCCAATTGTTTGCTGTTAAAGGGAAGAAAAAACCTGCTAAACTGATGTTTAGTGAGTTTAAGGGCTTTGCTGCACAGCACTAGGAGTTCAGGAGATACCAAACGTTGTGGTTAAAAGCCATTTATATCCATGTTGTGAACTGGTGACATGCTGAACTCAAGGGACAAAGAGAACCTTATTCTGCTCCTCCCCAGCAGTTGTGTATTGGGCATTAGCTGGAAACATGAAGAAATATTGTGCACATTTGGGAACTCTTGGTTACCCTCTGTCCATGGTAAGGGGAAAGCTGTGTTTGACATATGCTTCAGCTCCTTCTTAGAAATATACTATTTAACATGTTTTCTAAAAGCATTCAAATCCTCTGCCAGGTTTCAGCTCCCAGGAGGGGGGGTGGTTCTGACTATTGTCCCTAAAAAGGCTGTTTTTAGAAACAAATGTCCCAGGGAAGTTTGTATCCCTGCACTACGTGCCATTCCTCACCCAGGGAATGGCACCCATGCTTAGTGCTACATTTATGGAAATAAACCTAAATAAATCCAACTGCTAGCATTTCTCTGGAGAGCATTAGCTCCTGCCCTGCAGAGCTATGCCAGGGTATTGTCTCTCAGCACACAACCCTTCCCCTCCCTGGAGTGTGAGGTGACCAGGCACAGTGAGCCACTGCAGAGAAGCCATCATCAAGTTAAACCCCAGAACGCTCAAATGTGCTGTGAAGGAGTTAACTCCTCATGAAATAAAGCCTTAAAAGAGCTGGAAGCGGCATAATTGATCTTTGTATGGCCTTGGTTCAACACACACCCACCCATTTCTGCTTCCTTGATGTCACTGTCACCTCTGATCTTTCAGAGCTGAATGAGTGTGCTTTTGCTGACGTACTTACCAACAACTAAATATAAAATGCAGGAACAAAGCCAAATGCCCTGGAAGAATTGTTCGGGTTTGTTTTCTCCTAGAGCCAACAGCAGCATGACGTCACAGTCAACATCTAGAAAGTTGTGCAATTTCCACTGGTGCTTTTGAACTGTCCGGGTCCCATGGTTCAGTGCTTTTAGAAGAGACTGTGTATTTCTGTTGTTGAAGTTTTCCCAGCTAGCACTTTCCCCCTTTGCTCTGCTGCCTGTGAAAGAGTCCTATGGATTCAGCAGAGAGTTCTCTATCTACACGGGCATGTGACACACAGTGGTCCATCTTTCATTTGGCTACAGTGTTTCCACCTGAACCTTTGAAATTCTTCATGGGCAGCTTCAAAAGAAAACCCCTCCCTTACCCTCAGCATCAGAAACTTGTCTATGTATATATTCTGTGCTACTATGCCATGCTGCAGGGAACAAACACACACAAGGGTTTTCTACAAAAGGGAAAAAATATTTTAAAAAAAAACCCCAAACCTCTAAAAACAAAGACACAAGTTTGCCGAGCTGTCAAACTTTAAGCAACAGCTGCATTTGTAATTACTTAGCTCAGAGGAGCTTTCCAAGGGCCGCCGTGGGGTCTTGCCCAGGTTGTACCACCACGTTTTCACCACACAGAAGTGCAGTTTCTCAGAGCTGTCCCCAGCACTGCTGGTGCTGCAGCTCTGCAGGGAGAAGGGATCGCCTGTCCCTGCATGTGAGTCAGCATCAACAGGAGCCCAGCGTTTCCTGGCAGGACCGTTCTCACAGAGCAATTCCCTGGTGTGGGAAAGGCAGGGGCAGGAAAGAGAGGTTATAAACAGGGCAGAGCAAGAAAAAAACAATTCCAGCTCACGGTAAATGATGATTTTGAAATAAGATTTTTTTCTTACAAAAACACAACACTGTGCAGTAACTGTAGGGTGATGCTGCATCACACAGGGCCTGGTGGGCAGGACTTTCCCCAGTGATGCTCATGGGCAACAATAACAAAGAGTTCAGCAAGTGGAGTTTTGGGAAATGTTTGATGGAATTATGTGATTTGGCTCCTGAAAGTTTCCAGCTGTGTTGCTGAAATTTCTGCAAGAATGGAAAGACTGGACTAATTAATTCAGCACCACTCCCACATCCCAGATGCAGGGCTTAGCTTTTCATCCTAGAGCATTCTAATCCAGAGAGAACAGGGACCTGTCATGCACAGGACCAACACTCTCAGCATCCTCACTGTCCCTTTTGCCATGTTCAGTGACTCTTTGCAAAGCTATGTGGGCAAGAGAATTCTAAGCCATGTGCCTACTCAGTTCAGAAAACAAAACTGCAATGATTACAAACACAGCGGGAAAATATTTAATCTTAATTAAAAATATCCAAATGTTAACATGATATCACACTTCAAGTCCCTTTTATGTTCAGCAAGAAGCTTGCTGATTCTGACAGTATGATCCTGCAAATACTGAAATATGGATGGAATTTAAGCATCCAACTGGCTGGGGAGGGGTCTGCTACCAACTTGTGACAGTTCCTAACCACTGCAGGAGGTGAGGACAGGTAACATGGACAGAGAAACCAGGAACTGCAGCTCCCACCCAGCAACAGGCTTCAACTTTCCCAAATTCACAGGCTTCATGTGGTTTGAGGCAAGGTGGCTTTTCTGTCCCAAGCTTCACCTGCTTGGCAGAAAACAGCCCTTTTTTTGCCCAAAAGTCGAGGCTGGTGGAAACACACACATTATAAAGACCTCGCTCAGATGCCACATGAAGTGGAATTATAAAGGACTGAAAACAGGCCACTAACAATTTCAAATCAATTTTATTGTCTTAAATCGGTGTTGTACAATTTAAAGCCAAAAAAAAGTCACACAAAACACAAATAAAAAATGTTGACAAAGTATCAAGCATTACCTTATAAAGAACATCATCATACGCTCTCACAAACCTGAAGGTACGTGTAATTAGACTGAGGTTTCTTGAAATCTATTAAAGACGCCAGACACAAACGCTGCAACAGCAACAAAGCCATGACAATAGCAGGTGGACTACACTAGCAACTTCAGCAATGGTTGGGGATTGGTTTTTGGGGTGTTTTCTTTTTTTTTTTCTCCTTTTTTTTGCATACCTTATTGTCTACAAAGCAATAAATATTTTTCACCAAAAAAGGTGGTTTCACGCTACATGCAGTTAGATAAAAAAGAAAGTCACCAAAGTGATGGCAAAATAAATCACCTGTCAGATTTTTCTTTTTTTTTTTCTTTTTTTTTTCCTCCCCTATTTTGGGGTTATTTTGTGGGGGGGAGCTTTGTTGGCTTTTTTTGTTGTTTTTTTTTTTCTTTTTTTTAATTCAAGCACAGTGGCTAAGTTTCAAGTATTGAGAGAAAAAACATTATATATACACGTTTGTGTTTGTGTGTGTAACTCTACCCATGCACACACATACACACACACAGCCTTGCATGTATATACACAAACACATACATATATATCCGTTGTAGGTCTGTAAACCACAATTGTGTTTTTTTGGAGCAATATATACTTGTATACATTGAATGTGGACGATTTTGATACATTCAAGTAATTAAGTACAGCTGGAAGGTTAGTGCTGAGCTTGCCACACACACGGCTCACGAGGGCAGAGACGTGGACGCCGGGCTGGGCCTCTCCCCGGCAGGAGCCCCGGGGCTGTGCCGGGCGGCTCCGGGGCGCAGGGTCGGTATTGCAGAGTCAGTCCTGGCTTGGTGCTCCCGTGCTGCCTCCCGCCTGCAGCGTAGCCCTTTGCACAGCTGGCCAAAGCCTTTCACGAGCAGTCTGGGTCTCCTCAGCATTTCTGTCCACAACAGGCTGGGGGGGTTCGTTGTTTCTGTCTTCTTTTTTTTCTTTCTTCCTTTTTTTTCCCAGGCACAAGCACGAACGGCCACAGAAGCAGCAGACTGTGAGCCAAATACTGAAGCATTTGTGAAAGCTACACTTAAGCTTCCCTGGTCGGGGCAATCGGAAATATTTTTAAATTGCTTTACTGGCACTTCTGCTCTGTGAACAGAAACACCCATGTTGCCAAACGTGGTGCCAAAGCCCATGAAGTTGCTCCTGAAACCCTTGTAAAGTATCACAATGAACGTGCCAATCTCGAGAGGAAAAAAAAGCAATGAGGACTTAACCACCATGTGCAAAATATTTTTAGATCCCCAAAAACTAAGCCTGAGGTTTTGAGTTGCTTTCAAAGATGCTCTTCTGCCCAGCGCTACCACAATACTGCCACGGCTCTGGAACACACACTCACGCTCTCACAGACAGATGGAAGGCAGGCAGCTCTCCTCTCACACACACGCTCACAGCACCCGAAGCCTCAAGCAGAACTCCAGCCACCCGCAGTCGCATTTGGCTACAAAGTCTCCTTGAAAGAAATGCTGAACATAAAACTGAACGCTACGAGATTTCTTTATAAAAAAAAAAAAAAAAAAAAACCAAAAAAAAAAAAAAAAAGCACNCCTCAAGCAGAACTCCAGCCACCCGCAGTCGCATTTGGCTACAAAGTCTCCTTGAAAGAAATGCTGAACATAAAACTGAACGCTACGAGATTTCTTTATAAAAAAAAAAAAAAAACAAAACCAACAAACAAAAACAAAGCAGCAAATAACACTTCGTTAAAAATGCATTTCCAAGTGTGTGGGATCCTAACGCCTGCTCTTCAGCTCTTAAAAAGCATGGAGCTTTGTAATGACTGTCCTTAAAAGAACATTTAAATAAAAAAACAAATCTTGGTACTGCCAGACTGCAAGTCAGCTTTGCCTGGTGTGGAGGAGGAACAGCACAGACTCTGCAGTGCTCTTTGCCTCACACTCACGAGATACAGTACAGTTAAATACGTACAGTTACACACAAACCATATCAATATCAATATATATTCACTCTTAGGAATACATATTAATATACGCACACACGTAGTGCAATAAAACAACCAGGAAGCAAGGAAAGGAATAAAAAGAACAGCATTCCTAACAGTCGTGATGTTCCTGGGTTGTTGTGTGATGCAAAGTCAACTTCTCAAAGTTCCCATAGTGTGTAAAGTGCTCCTTTGATTCACAAAGCTAGTGTTTTCAGTTTGGGGGGCTCCAGGGAAGGGGTTATTGAGCCGACAGCTGAAAGCAGGACAGCGCTAGTGCTTCCTCCAGGCAGGTACGTGCTGACAGCCAGGAGTCTTTCACATTGATCCCACGGGGCCTGGGGACCAAGGGAGGAACGGATTCATTTTGGCTTCTTACGAACACAGGAGTGTGACGCCTTCTGTTGTCCTCCTGTCTCCTGCACAGTCCCTTTCGCTGTGTTGTTTGCCCATCCAGGCAGGCAGACAGGGAGCCCACACAGCAGCCATGAGATTTCCAAGCTTCCCAGCAGCTGCACATCCTCTGCCTCGCTCAGCAAGTCTGTAGAGGTGGGAGCTACTTCACAACGCCAACTCCCTCCTCTCCAAGCACTCCAAGGCATAAACACAAGGAGAAAGGACAAAGGAGAGAGTGGAGGAGAGCCTCCAGTTGCCAGGGAGCTTGAAGATGCCTGGCTCTCAGCTGGGAAGGGGAAAGTACACAACTGGCCTTTATGTCTGAATGACACACTCGGACATCAACTGAAGCCAGCAGTTTCAGCACATCCATTGCCTGCAATGGACACAGCACTGGAATACCCTGTTCTTAAGCAAGAGGGATAGGCAGCAGTCTTATCCTTCAAAGTGCTGGGAAGAAGCAGACTTCTATCCTTCACCCCCTCTGACAACGAGGGAGACCTTTCCACATCAGCTATGTCTTCGCCCAGGCCTTGGGGCAGGGAAGTATTTGTGCTTGCTGCAGTCACACGTCCCCACAAAGGAATCTGAGTCTGTGGAACAACTTCCCAAAACATCCAAATACAGAACAGTGAGCAGTTCATCCTCCAGGTATCCTACTGCCAGAATGGTTTCCCACCACAGCACAGGCTGCTGGGAATAAAGCATCAGCTGGGGCGAGGTGTGTGAAGGACAACACCACTGAAATCAGGCACAGAACCCCGACAGCAGAGCAGACAGCCTGCGCTCGATGCACAGCTTACCTGCGGGAAAAAACAGCACAAGCAATTAACCTTCTCATTTTCCTCCCAATGTAAAGAGCACCACTGGAGATTGAACAAAAGAGGAAAAGCAGACAGCAGAATTTCAACTAATCTAAGCAAAACTTTGAGAATGATTACCAGGTACTGATGAGGCCAGTGAAGACCTGACCAGAAACACCCTGCTGGGAAGGGAGAGATCAGAGGGTCGAACAGTCAAGAGATCTCACAGTGAAAGCTGGGAGGCAGTAGTCCTGACAGAGGTATCAAGATTTTACAAAGGATCACCATCTTCCAGGAAGAATTTATTCACTTCCAGTTATTGGAGCAGCTTTTCCCAGCAGGCAAAATGACTCAGGGTCTGCCATTTGCCATGGCTTACACTGGGACAGCCCATCCAGCATCAGCAGCAGCAGGTTCTCCTCACTTGAGCCCAAGAACCTTTCAAAAGTGAAATGTTTGAATTCATGCCTCTCACAGGAACACTTGCTGTATTTCTAGGTTCATAATTTTACTTTCCAGAAATATATAATCATAGACCTGAGATCTAAAATGAAACACACACCTACTACTGCCTATCAGAGAACAGCTCAGTCAGGAACCTGGAACTTGCAATACCAGGAGAACAACTGGGAAAAGAAATCTATTGCACGCATCAACTGTATCTCTGGATCAAAAGATGGGATCTAGGTTTGGTAAGAAACAGCACAACAGAAACTACTTAGTATTCCCTACTCACTTAGCCCTCCAGTACCACGCACCACCTGCCTATTTCACTTTGTTCTCCTTCAGTGAGCCTCCTGTCAGCTGTGAAAGTTGGTGATAATTAACTGACTGACTGCCTGGGAGCCAGAGATCTCTCATTACCTATCCCAGGGCTCTGCCTCCATGGACTGGAGCCACCCAGTGCTCTGGATGCCAGCCTGAGGCAGGCAGTGGGTGGCCAGCAGAGGGGACAGACACATGGTCTGCCAGCTGTGGCCTCCCCCTGTGGCCTCAGGGACACTGCTGGGACTGCTGCAGGTGGGCTGGGATGGCTGTGGTGGAGCACGGCCCTGGCCAAGCCGAGCTGCTCCGACAGATGATGGTTATTCCCCATCCCCTCTTCCCACCACCCGCAGGGAGAGGGGACAGAGGTGATTAAACCCCAGCCATAAGGGCAGGGAAAGCGTGCTCAGAGCAGCGAGTCAGTCCTTTCCCCTCCAGATGGAGACTAACACCCCTCAGGGGACAGGGAGAGCATGGGAGGGCACAGCTCTGAGCAGCAGACTCCCTGGGACAGCAGGCAGGTCAGAGCTCAGCCTTCACTGCTACAGCAAGCACTTGCTGATGAGATGTGTCTCGTGTGTCTGCTGCCTTCCCAGCCAGGTGAGCAGTCCTGGTTCAGAAAGGAGCTGGAAGGAGCCCTTGCTGTGCTGACCAGCCATCTCTGCCCTGCAGCCACTGCAGGTTCATGTTCCCAAGTGCTCTGTGCAAAGGGATGGTTTGGGCTGGAAACCAACCCCAGGCCTCTGCTGCTGCCAAACCACTTCCTTCAGCGAGTTCTTTCACACACCAAAAGTTCCAACTAAGTGCTGGCAATTGCTCTGCATGGGAAGCTCTCAAAATGTGGCTCGGCACAGGGACCTGCATTTCTAACAGTTTTTCTGTTGGAAAAGCAGAAGGCAGGGCTGCAAGGAGCTGTAGCAAGCCAAGAGATCACTGCTATGTCCACCAAGATGTAGCCAAAAGAAAAAAAATGGTGTCAGGAACTGAAATTTCTGATCTATGCAGCTAAAAAGCCCACATGTTCTATTTGGGGAACAAAACCCAGATACCGAATACTCACATTTACTGATGTTTTCTATGTCCCCCTGTTCAGTGATGATGTTCAGGAGCCCCTCCATTAGCAGCAGAGCCTTGTGGTACCTCTGTGCACAGTCCTCTCTGTGGTGGAACATCTCATCCAGGGCTGCAGACTGCACCTGCAGGCAACAACCCAGTGCCAAGAGGTCATTCCCAGAGCAGACCCAGCTTTCCCAGCACAGTCCCTCAGCTGTGTGGATACCCCCCTTCCCCAGCCTACAGAGGGGGACATCATTAGGGAAACCACCTGCTAAGGCCACCAGCAGGAACCATTAATGGCCAACAGTGCTCCATGCTAAGCCCAGTGCCAGGCACTGTGAGGTTTTTACCATTTGCACAGCGTAGCTGAAGATGAGCTTCTCTGCAGTGATGCTGTTGATCCGATCCATGAGCTTCTGTTTGTCCAAGAAGAACCTCTGCAGTCTCATGTTGAGGCAGTGGCAGGAGGATACACTGGATTTGTAAAGCTCATTCAGCTTCTTTACAACTACAGTAAAAGAAAGAAATGCTTTAGGCACCAATTGCAGCTCTCCCTGTGCCTCCCCACCTCCACATGCAGGACCCCAAAGGATTCACCTGGAGACAAGGGGGTTGTGTTAAAGCCAAGAGACTGGCAGGAGAGCCCTGCACCACGAGGGTCTTGTCACCTTCACCAGTTATAAGCCTGCACATGGCAACTCCTACACTCGTCTGGTTCACCTGAGGCCAGGCCTATTTTTGTTTCCCTCAGCTGTCACAAGGCAGGAGCAGTTTGCTCTGCACAGGATGTCTCACACACCACCAGCAGCAGCAGATACAGAGCTTCTCCTGCTTGATGAGTGATGACGTGCTGTGAAGGAGAGCATGGCTCACACGTGGGAGCTCTTGGAGTGTGGATCAGCAGCACTGACTAAGCAAGGGAATCTCTCCTGGGATCTGCTGTCCCACTAAGAAAAGACATGGCTGCCTGTGAAAGGTCACCTCCTTTTCTGAACCAGGGCAGCTCGTGCAGGAAGGTTACAGAGTAGGGAATCAGGAATCAAATATGACTCTGAGAAATTAAACAACAATCCAAAACTGTAAGGGATGCCACAGGCTCAGTCTCCCCAGCTGCATGGGATGATCTACACAGAGTACTGAATGCAAACTCCCACCAACATCTGATGAGTACTAACTCCTACACACACATTTGAAAATCCCCACTCTGCACGAAACAAGACAAGCCAGCCTTGCCCAATTCCCACACACCGAAGGACAAGTAACACTACAAATCTAGAAACTGCAATCTTCTCTGAAAGGAGTGATTTATTTGGGTTATGACAACTTTCCTGTTAGCCTGAGCTTGTGGAAGATGTGTAGATAAATCTGGTGTATTTTGCTCCACACTGCCTGCTACAACATACGTGTGCTCATCGTATTTAACATCCATTTTTTTATACCCCATCCCAAGGCAGCACAAATACTTGCAAAGACAAACTTCTTGGGGTGGGTGGCTGGTGGGTCGAGTATTTCAAGTGCTTCAAAAAGCTCCCTCAGTAATATTACAATGGGAGTTTTATAATTATTTTTTCTAGTTACTGACTCACAGCCAGCTCTCACCACAGCCAGTCAGATGCAAATGGCAGGCTGTAACACCAGCAAAGAAGTGACTCTGGCATTACCAGTCCTTCACTTCCTGTGTTTTTATTTCACTTGAAAAATCATCACTGCCAGGACAAGTCTCTATTTGCTGAGTAAGCACTTCCTAAGACATGCACTGTGTAATTAAGCTGGGCTTACATCAAGTACAAATAAGTGCCTGGGACAGAGAGATGCAAGGAATCAGATAAGAAACATCTCTCCCTCACAATTAGTGCTGAAGAGTCTCACAGGAGCATGACAATAGCTCTGAGATGTAAAGTCAATGTGAAGAGAGGAACATTCTCAGTGTGAATAACGATCCTAAGCAAAGGGACAATCACAAATGAGCTCCTATCACCCTGGTGGGCTCACACTCACTCCACCCACTCCATACCCTCCTGACACTTTTATTAGTTCCATTCCAGGCGAGTGCAGCAGCCCCTTACCTTGCTTGACGGTGGAGGAGAGGCACAGCTTGCCAGCTTTGATCTGCTCTATGGCCATCTGCAGCCCCGAGGACAGAAGCTCAGCCACTTTCAGGTACAGCACGAGCTGCTCTGCATAGCTGCAAAGAGAGCACATTGCAATGCAGACAGAGCAGCGTGGCAGCAGCCCCTTGGCCCCA
Organism: Notiomystis cincta; assembly: GCA_013398075.1. Classification (NCBI taxonomy): domain Eukaryota; kingdom Metazoa; phylum Chordata; class Aves; order Passeriformes; family Notiomystidae; genus Notiomystis; species Notiomystis cincta. The sequence continues at coordinate 320,705 of VZRX01001238.1, forward strand.
CGGACTGCGTGGGGTGGGAGGGAGCGACAGAAGCCCTGGGAGCTGGGCAGCTCTGCCCCTCCTTACCTCCACTCCCGGCTCAGGAGGCTGATCTGGTCGGCCACCACGCTCTCCTGGAGCTGGTACTCAGATGTCACCGAGCTGCTCATGTCACTGGAGCTGCCCTTCAGAGCAGCGATTTCCATCACGTAGTGCACAAAGGCCAGCGTGAAGCGCAGGCTGCGCAGGATGTCCGTGTGCTCCTGCTGTTGAAGGGATGCCAAGGGGAGGTTATTACAGGGGAAGCTGCTCACCTGAGCTGTGCCAGCAACCCACCCCAGCTCACAGAAACAACACCTCACCCCCAGACTCCCTTACAGCTGTGCTTGGGGTGAAACTCAGCCTGAAGCCTGCACCGGTTCCTCTTCCACAGTAACAGCAGCAAACAACAGCCCCAGGCCAGAAATTTCTAGACAGCTCCCTGGAGAAGCTGGTGAGACTTACTCTAAAATTACAAGCTCCCTTACCAAGGAGTATGCCAGCTCTGTGGGATTCTTTCAGAAGTCAGCCAGGAAGGGGGAGAGACCATCTGCACCATAAGCCCAGCTCTTGTTCCCACTACAGCAATGCCAGTGTGGATTTCATGAGAGTGACAACCTCCTACACCACAGAAACTGCCAACAAAGTGTCTCCCACCCTACATCCCAGCCTTCATCCCCTCCCAGTTCAGTGCAGTGAGCCCTGGGTGAGGTTTCCTGAGGAGACAGCAAGGACAACCTTTTATCTGCAACTTCTGTCCAGCTGGTGAGGGAAGTGCTCACACCGAGTGCTGTGGTCATTTCAGAGTAGTTTTTCCTCTGCTATTACAGATCAAAGGGGATTATCCCGTTTCTGGGAAGCTGCATTGCTTAAGTCACTGCAACCAGTTCTGGGAAGTTAGTATTTGTGGAAAAACTGAATGCCTGTGGGTCTGCAAAGTGAATTGCTGCCTGGGTCGGATGCCAGCTTCATTGTTTGGACTCTATTGAGAAGTGGGTAACCTGGTCTTCGAAGATTCACTGGCTCAGTCCCTCAAAGGGGGCTGATAAGGATGTTTCCTACATGAATTTACCAGAGAAACCCCATGTTCAAGATCTGAGAGCTTCTTTCTTTCCTTAACTGGCTCAGTCACTTGGCTGCTCAGGCATCTTTGACTATCTGGAATATGAATCTCTCCCTCCCACTACCTTGCTACCTGGACAGTCCAGTACAGTGAGGAAGCGTTATCTCCATCTTCCTCAATTTTCTTTAAAAGCAGAGGAGGAACCTGCAGATTAAGTAATTACCAAGTCATACAAGAAGTTTGTGGCAAAGCCGGAAACTGCTGCGATCTTGCAGGTCTCAGTCTCCTATCTCTAACCAACAGGGAGCCCTTCCTCTCTGCCTGCACTCAGCTTCTGTTAACTGTGCTGGCATTTATGGCCTCATTTGCCATCACAAGTATTCTGTAGCCATCTCTGTATTATGTTTTTAGAGCACTGCAAAAGAAACTGAACCCCAGCCTCCAGTATGCCTTGTCTGCACCTAAAGAAACTTTTACAAAAGATGCAAGAAACACCCATCTGAATGCAACAGCACTGCTCAAGATAAACAAGGGCACTTGAACAGTAAGACTTGAGTGCCCTGAAAGATGAGCAGAAATCAGAAAACCTGCCAGGCTTGCATTCTGGCCAACTCCACAGAGCACAAAAGGGTCTTGAAATCTGCTGTAAAGGTTTTGTGACATGCGAACGGATTACTGTGCTCAGCAGAAATGACAACTGAAGCCAAATGACTCATTACAGCCAGAGAAGCTGAGTGCTATTCCAAGACCAACTGATACTTCCTCAGGACACTTCTCTTCAGACCAGCATCTGAAGTGGTGGCAGCTGGCAGGGCCCCAAACTTCTGCCACCTCACACAGGTAGGATGCTCAGTTAAACTGACTGCTATTGTGATCACATCATTGCTGGAAGCCTTTGCCCTGTGGCTTTACAGCTAATGAAGCCAACAAACGCAGTCCCATGCAGAACTGACAGAAAAAATGAGCTCAACAAAATCTGAAGTAAAAGAGCAAACCCACATCCTTAAAACAATGTGTTGCATATCTCTCTTGGTATCTTGGGGTTTTCAGCAGCACCAGCAAGTGTCAGACACAAAGAGCCTTCTCCAGTTCCAAGCAGGTATCATAAACAGAGCCGAAAGAACGACTGAATCTGCCTCCCACCTCCACTGCAAATGGGCAGCCTGACCTACATTTCAAATATATCTCAGCTATAACAGCATTTGCTCTGCTTCAGCCTGCAGAGAAGGGGAGCCTGGCAGCCTTTCAGCTCCACAATCTGGATCAGCTCTTCTGGTGCAGAACACGGTGTCCCCCCACCCCCAGCAGGAACAGAAGTGTCAGGTTTACTTTGTTTTCAGTTCCTTTCAGCAGAGACCACATCACTGCTGACCCCTCAAGTGCACCAGGCAGGCACCTGACACACTGAGCTACTCACGTTCTCAGGTCAGCCAGTACTAATGCTGAGCCTTTTAAAAATGAGAGCCCCAAAGTAGGCAGCTTTGCTTCAGAGGCCCTTAATACAGAATGCATTGGATAACTGATCCAATCCAACCTGCAATTTCAGCTTTGGAAATGGGAAATTTTAACCCCAGCCATGGGCTATTACATGGACTAAAGGGCTTGGTGCTAAATACGACTTGGATTTTCTGAACACTTCACTGGCCTTGCTCTCTTGGAACTTTCTCTCTTCTTTGCTCCGCCTTTGGAATCAACCCCCTTGACTACAAGCATGCAGCTCTCTGCATTTGCTTTACTTGTGTGCCCCTGTCCTCTGCCCCAGGGACACACCCACCTCCATGAGCGTCTCTTCAGGCAGCTCTGGTGCCTCGAATGTGACAGCACCTTCCAGGTTGGCAGTGATGGGGTCGGTGAAAGTGTACCGGAGACTCGAGGGGCCCTCCAGAGCCTCCCCTGCAGCTCCCACTGCCAGGTGCCTCCCGCTGAAGGAGCCTCCAGAACTGAGGGAGCTGGAAGACCCCACTGCGAAGGAAAACAGACAAAGGAATTACTGGAGGTATTAACAGCAGGCCAGGCATTCCTCATGCAGGAGAGAGGACAGTTCTGTAGGATTCAGGATCCTGGATCTGACAGGAACCAATAAGAGGTACTTTGGAGGAAGATGCAAGGACTCTGGATGCAGAATAACCACTCCCCACCATAAGTTCCTTAGTGACTCAGGCAGACCAGTTTACAAGCTCAGGCAGATTTAAAGCACTTTCCAGAATGACAATCATTTATGGAGACAATTCAGAAGAAACTCTTTTCTCTTTTTTTGTCTAAACCCTTTCTGAATCCTGCCACAATATCTTGGACTGATCTTTATCATACACTGTCACAGCCAACTTCCCCACTGTGGAGCAGCACAGTTTGAACCCTGGCTCCCTGCCTGTTCGCTATCACTGTCACTGAATGAATACTTTGATAAGTGATGGTTCTAGAACACTGCGTATGCAAGCCAGGAGAGTTTTCCATTAAATGCCCTGCACTTTTGCTTTCCCCTCTTTATAAATAAGAGGCTGGGTAGAGAATGAGTGATCAGCTGAGTCAAGAGCCTAACCCCAGGGCTCTGGAGACCCTGTAGGTATTGTGTCCATCAGACAATTCCCTTACCATCAGCTTTTCCCCTTCCTGGCCACTGAATCCACCCTAGGAGCACAAAGGAGATTTTGTCTCAGAGTATTCACAACACATTCACCATTTCCAGGGGGCTTCCTACCCCTGGCACACTGCACAGAGGGAAACATTCTGTCTGAGGGAGGATGCCAACACCAGCTCCAACACTCTACTAATTCTACCAAGGTGGTGCTCTCCATTCACTGGCCCTTTGGAGGAAGACGGTTCTCTTCTAACTACAAGTTTAATTGACTGCCCTACCCTGCCTTCAAAAGGTTCAGTAACATAATAATGCACAACTGATCTGCAGAGAGGCACAGCCTCTTTTCCTCCCAAAGCTCTCTCCATGTTGGCAGCAATGCTTCAAAGCTAAGTAGATCATCAAAGACAGGCAGAGTATTTCCAGTTCTCTCAGAGACAGAAGAGGTCCTACTACATCACATTCTGGATGCCCTGTAATTCCAAGAGGCTGTCTGCAGAAATTGTTATGATGACTCACAGAAAGGCTCTGCCTTTAGTACTGCCCTTACTCATGGCTTGTCCAAGCACTTGGGGTGAAAAGTTTCAGCTTGCAAATCTCCCCTTCCCACCAATAACTTTGTGCATTAACTATAACACAAGGAATTCCTGCACAGGCCTTATACACAAAGCTCATCCTGCAGCATTGCTTTGGTCACCTTGACCTAACACTGTATGTGTGCTGTAGGTTCATTTTCAACAGCCTCCTATTCCTCCCATCTGACACTCTGACAGCTGGGCAGACCCTTGAGCACCTGAGTATCAACCTGCTAAAATTTGGTGCTTAGATCTGCATCCAGATTGCTTTGTCCCTGCAAAAGCAATACAGGAAGTCTGAATCCTCTATCCACCACATTGCACTTGTAGCTGGAGGCTGTAGCCAGGACAGCAACCCCACTGTGCTACAGGCCCCTCACACAGTTTTTTAAGAGTCTTAAAGCTCACTCTCCAAATAAATGAGACAAAGAAAGAATTGTGGTTCCAATCTGCCAGGCAATCAAAGACATGAGTGGTTTTAGTTAGGACGGAAATGCAATTTATACACAGGAACTGAGCCCACATGTTCCCCCATCCCAGTCAAGCAGCTTATTCATGGTCACATCCAAACCTTCCCTGCAGTAATTGAGAACAACAGAGTCAAGTACATTCAGATGAGGAACAGCCAAGACAAAAAACCAAACAAGCCAAATATGCAAATCAAAACGCATCCAAATATTTTCTTAAACTGAACATAGACTCCAACTCCCAGACACTCTATCCCAAAAGGGCCAATTACCACAACCTCAACTGCTGGCTGATGAGGCCAGAGCACTGGTGTCTTACAAGGAGTATCTCAAGCAGGAGTGCATTTCCCCATCTCCTACCTAAGGAGCTCAGAGCATTAAGTAACACCAATAACAGTTTTGCACACAGAGCCCTCCTGGCCCTTTCCCAACAGTCCTTGTGCACTGAAATTGTTGGGCACAGATAGTCACACTCATCCTTTACAGCTCATCCAAAATCCACAGGGAGAACAATCAGAACACAACACAATCTTTACATTTGTTGACCTCTCAGCAACAGTGGTTCTGTGAACAGCTGCAGCACTATTCCTGAAGCAGAGAGCAATAAAGTGAAAGTTTGTCTGTCTCTTACAGTGCTGGAAAACCACTCTCTGGCACTAATGCCAGTGCAAACAGTTAGCAGCAACAACTGGGGTTGGCAGGAGCCAGCACAGGAACCTCAAAGGTGCTGAGACCAGCTGAGCTCTACAGATTGCTCTGGGCAGCCTTCTGCCATCCCCAGCGTCCTGCAGCAAGGAATGCAACATATCTCTCTGCCCCCAGGCATTCCCACTGGAACAGGCAGGTATCAGCCCTTTACCTGAAAACATCCTGGTCCTCGTGGTCTGTGGGGGGGTTGTTCCACTGGGAGGGGATCCGACAGTAAAAATCACTGGGGATGGGCTGGCAGAGCCCCCAGCCCGGGCACCAGAGTGCAGGGTCCCTCCGTAAGCACCTGAGGGAGCTGGGGAGACAGTTGAAAGGTGCAGACTGGCATTACAGGAAAGTTACTGGAGCAGGGTGCCTCGCCCAGCGGGTGTGTTCCTGCAGACTCTCCTGGGACACCGTGGGCACCAGCACAGCCCAGGGAGGCATCCCCAGCAACACGGCCCCAGGACAGAGCCTGGGCAGCGCCAGCCACGGCTGCAGCTGCTCTCCCTCCTCGCTGCCTGACCTGCACGCCCAGAACGCCCACCCCTGCAGAGCCACTCGCACTCGAGCCGCCTGGCACCAAGTCACCACTTCCACAGGTTATCACACTCAGAAGGGGCCAAAAGAGAAAGCCCTGCCTACAAAAATCACATCACTATCCAGCAGCTGCACAGCACACAGAGCCCACAGAGCAGGGGGAAGCAAACAAAGCAAACACCACTGCACTCCTCACACACGGCACTCACTTCCTGTGCCAAGAGCCACGGGCAAAGCAGCCTCCAGTCTGCAGGAGGGAGGTAGGCAAACCCCAACCCAGGACATCCTCCCAGATCTGCCTGGCCTCCCCACCTACCTGCAATTTCCATTGGCTTCTCATTGTTCAGGCTGTCGCTGCTGCCAGCTTCCGAGATCTGTGCCCCAAAGGCTGCCTTCAGAAGCAGGTCAGTGAGCCTGCCTGTGCTCAGAGATCTAAAAAGAGTACATACAACATGATGCTGAAAGTCAACAGGTGCAATGTATCAGCTAACTTCATTTCTTTGTGCCATTCCTGGTCCACAGCCTCTTAACACTACACAGTAAACAGTCTGGAGCTGAAAAAAACCCACTCTTTCAACAGAGCATCTGAAGCTCCTCCTGCTACTTGTAGAAAGCACAAAACTACCATGACTAACTGCAGCAATGTCAGTCCTCACTACATGAATACAACACAATTTGTTTTAGTTGAAAGGTATAAAATTATTACCAGAGGACTCCTCCAGAACACTGGGGAAAGCTGCAGTGTGCAGAGAGGCAGGTAAGAAAATCTTAGTAGCAGCAGCTGAGTGACTCTTTATCCTGCAGTGCTGGTGACAGCCAGCACGTGGCTTTCCAACAGATCTCTCTTCTGAAGACCTGTGCCACTGTTTGAGGGAGGAGGAACACCCAGAACAGCCTCTGCTCCATGACAGCCCCCACAGAGAGCACACGAAGCATCTGAGCAATTGCTTGTCTGGTAACAAAATCCTGCATCCCCATTTGATGAAACTGCACACTAAGCATGGTGTGAAGCTGCAGACAATCTCATTCTATAAAATACAGGCCATGGTCTGCCCCTGTAGAGGAAGACTTTTAAAATCTGCACCAGACCTGTTTGCAGTCCCAGGGTGCTGGCAGATAACTACACAATGTTTACAGATGCCTCACAACTTCAGCATTAGCTGGGGTTTGAAATTTGCCCCATCTGTCCTATATTGAGGAATGAAGCACCACTGGATGAAGCAGACTGCAACTCACCTGCCCTTGATCTCTTCCACAGGCCTCAATCCCAACCCAGTTTGCTGGCAGTGGAAATGACCCATCTCCTTCAGATCTGGCAAGGTCTTGTTCCGTGTTGGAGTCATCATGACCCCCTGATGGGCCAAGAGGGTGAGGAGATTCTGGGAACTTGGGGTCTTGGGAAACTCAAATGGGGACACAGCCTAAGAAAAATAGAAATAACAGAGATCTGTGTTTAAAATGAAGGAAGAAGGATCCTCTTGGTCCCCATTTGTTTATCGAAATTAAACTGCTTAAGAGCCTGCCTGAAATAAAGGCAGAAATCCCATCCCAAACAGTTATTTGCCCCCAATCCCAGAAAGGCTAAAATGATAGGACAACAAACTGCTGAGAATTCTGTAAGCAGGGCAAATGCTGCCCATGAGGCACAGGGCTGTCACCTGCTCACCCTGCATTCCTGCCGGGCACACGCTCGTGCAGAGCCGGCTCCGTGTCCCAGCAGCCGGCACCGCCCGCTCGGCCACCGGGGCAGCCCCTTCCCCTGCCTGCTGCCAGCCCCGGCTCTGCTCAGCTGCTCAGAGCTGCTGCCAGGGCAGAGCTGCCCACGGTAAGTAGGACACCACCTCATTTCACACAGATCTGCTGCAGGGCTGCACAGCCCTCACAGGACAGGAGCAAGGGCTGATAAATGCAGGTCAGAGTGTGCACCAGCCCATCCCCAAATCACCCAGAAGGTCAAGCTGTGAGAGCCCCAAAAGCAGACTCCTGGCACACCTTTGTAGGGGAGCCCATTATGGTTGGCAAAGGGCTTCTCTGCATGAACTCGGAGAGCTTTGGTGAGGATCGGAGCTGCCGGCAGTGCTGCAAGCCATGAATCTGCAGGGGCTGGCTGACTGGGGTATGACCAAAGTGAGCAACAAGAGGATCAGAGTGCTGCTTGGTTATCTTCTGCCTGCAGGAATGCAAATCCGACAGGTTGGGAGCACTGTGGAGCCGGGAGCCCATCCCTCGAGGAGACTGTTCGGGCGCCGAGGAACCTGGAGGGCACAGAGTGACAAACCACATCACTGCCTGGCTCTAACACAGAGAGACAGCCTGATCCCAGGATCCATGGCTACAACAGCTGCAGATCCAAACCTCCTGTGGCTAAGCATGGTACTGAGCAGAGGCACAGCACTGCCAGGCCTGGCCATGTTTTGAGTCTGTGGGAGGATGAGATATGAACAACAGGGAGATAGAAGGGCAGCTTCTTTCTTTCATTGCCACCCATTCAGAGACACAGACCCTGACTGTCAGAGCTCAGCAGCAAGGAAACTACACATCCAACAGGCCCCTTAGCAGAGGGGGTGTTAGAGGTTTTGAGATGCTTTTCCTTCATTCAGTCCATTGGCTTCAAAGTCCCAAATTTGAGTTTTTGTGACACAGGGTCTGTCAGCACTGGAACATGCTGGCTGATGGGATGTGAATGGATCACCTCAACTCCCACCAGCACACAGAGATCCTGAATGGTCAAGCATCCAGAGAAGCTGCTGAGGCAACCAACCCAACCTAAAATGCCCTGAGACTCCAGTTCTGCCTTTATCCATAGGAATAAGAAAGGAAGGCAAGGACCAACGCACCGGCCACAGGAACACGGCTTCTCACTTCTGCTCCAAGAGAAGATGGGATAACAGTCTGGCTGGGCTGCTCTGGGATTGTTCCAACTGTGAGGGAAAACAATAAAAAGAAGTTCACTCAGTATTAAGGTTCCATAGGCAAGAACAGCACTATGCACCACCTGTTTATAGAGAGATGCCAGTTATCTCTTCCATCCTCTCAGCCCTAGTTGTGTGGTGAGAAGATCTTCAACTCCTGTAAAAGGAGGTAATAAAAACTCTGCCTGCTATTAGTTTAGCAAGTTTTAGTCTGACTTTGCAGTGATATTAGTTTAGAGCAATAGAATATGAATATTCTGTATTTCCCCATCAGCAGAGATTAACAAATATAGGATTGGAGACACCAGGGATATAGAATAGCTCATTTCTTCAGCCTGTTCTTTTCCAGAAAGCAGCATATTGCATCCATTGCACACTGGGATTTCTCTTTTCCCTTTCCACTTGAATTGCTTGTTAGCATCTAGATCAGACTACCAGATATTCAGTCAAAACTTTTCAGTCTGAAAGTTCAAGCCCTTTCAAAACCGGTCAGAATTTTGCTTTGATGATAATTGGCTTACATTTGTTCTCACCCCAACCCGAGCCAGTAAAAAGATACTTTGCACTTACAGAGGCCCTCTTCTGAGGGCAGCAAAATGTTTGATGCAGGCACCAAAGCAAAGCTTGCCTCTCCTGGGGCTAACAGGTATTTTTCTCTCCGTTTTACTGAGGCCAAAACACTTGTCAAATAATCTGTGGAGAAGAACCACAGGGGAGCACAACAATCTGAACTCTCCCCTACCTGGCAGCTACAGCTGGTCAAAACCCCCCTCTTTACAGGAGAGAGGCAAATGATCCTATTAGGACAGCAATGTGCCAGTTGACATCTTACCTTGTGGTGATGGCATAAAGGGCTTGGCACCACCAAAGGAGAGCTTTTTAGAGCTGGGCATGGATCCATGCTCTCCAGGATAAGGAGGGGAAGCACCAGTTTTGGGAAAACCAAGAGGACTTGTACTGCTGGACCTCCGGACCGTCCCAGACCTTAGAGGAAACGAGAGCAGCACAGGTTACTCCAGAGGCCAGCACAGAAGAGGAAGGAGAGCACCATCACCCAACACACACACAGCTACTCCCACAAAAGCAGAGCTTCATGACTGTTTATCCTGGATCAAAATCCCACTGTTCTAGGACTACACCAGAATAGATTAAGATGATAATCCTTGTTCTCAGGAGTTTCAATTCAAATAAATGAAAAGAACAATCGAGGTTAGCTTAGCTGTAAGAAGGACAGTCATTTTTCAGAGACACTTAAGAGGCTTTCAGGTATCTACATCAATCCTGAACAAGACAGAATTCCCTGTCTTGCCATGTTCAAGATGTTTATTGTAGGCAGTGTCTCTAGAATGCCCTGAGAGGGCTTTATTCAAGTGTGCCTCCTGTGCTGTGCCATTTGCCCTTCAGTCAGAGCAGCCTTTAGGCAGAAAGCTCTGTGCTCAATGCTGAGGTAAAGTGTGCCAAGGCACTGCTCTGCAACAGAGCTTGGACTCACTAAGGAGCTACAGAGCAAAACAGCAAAACACAACAGTGTGTGGCTGTCAGATCTGAAACACATCACAACTGCCCAGAGGAATCTGGGGTTTTGGGCTGGACAGTCAGAATTGCCTGTCTAAACACTTTCAACTCCTTGTGAAGCCTCAACTTAGGGAGTTAAAATACATTTGTAAAGCCCACACATGCAGGAACCTTGAGTATTATTCAGTGCTAAAACGAAACAGAAGAGGAAACTAGTGGGAAAGTGAGTACATCCACACCATCAGTCTGGAGAGAGACAGGATTATTGCATATTAATTACTTGTTTCTCAATATGTTACTCTTTTCACCATTATTAAGAACACACAGCCTAAACTGCAATGCCATTCTGCCTCTGCAGGCTCCTTCACCAAGATTCCCATTACACTCCTCTATGAGAACACACTCTTTTCATCAAGTCCTTCACCCTATTCTCAATTTGGAAACATTTTTTTCTCTTGTTAAAAGAACATTAGTCTCAACCAGTAGGTGGTTTTCTGAACAGGAATCAATGACTGCTGAAAAAAACCCCTCCATGCTTGAGCCACTGAAAGAGGCTGTCACTAAGGTATCCTGCTCCTCTGCCAGGGATGCTGCATTTAGCTGTCCTCATGTATCTGAACAGAAGGAACAAAGGATCTGGGTTTCAGCAGTGCCAGGAATGGCAGAATCACCCTGATGAACTGTCAGTAAATCTACTCAACAACACTTTTTAGTGTGTATTTCACTTTATGCCACAGTTCAGAAAATAAATACATTTTAAAAAATTAATCTATTTAAGTAGAGATAGTTGAGTATTTGATCTGCCACCCTCCCTGCCCCTATTCAGTGTGTTACCACATTCTGCAGCCAAGTAAATCCATGCTATAATCACATGCTTGGAAAATAGGAAATACTTGAAAATTTTAACCTAAAAATCACTTCTCTTCAGGTTGCTCCAGATTCAGAAGCTAATGCTCATCAAGTGCCTGGCCCTGAAGCAAAATGAATTTCCAAAGAGAAAGGTGAGAAGATACCTAGATATTCAGTGTCAGAAAGTATTGCCCTCACATGTTTTTAGTTCTCCAGACCATGAGCCATGCAGAAGGCTGAATTTTATCTATCAGGAACTTGCAGAAGAAAACCACCAGGTGACTGCTGCTGCTGGAAGATGTGGAATGTCAAATACCACCCTTGGAGACCCGGGGTAAGCCAGCAGACAAGCAGGATAGGTGATGTGGCCAGAGGCACATACACCTAATTAGCACCTCAGCAAGCCACACATCTGTCCACAACCAAGACAGGTTACCCAGGCACACAGCAGCCACTCAGGTGACAGGGGGACAGCTCTCAGACACCTCAAGGCTTGTGATCAAATGACTCAGCAATCGTGACTCTGCAGCAATGGCCCGTTTGATACACCCGATGGAAAAGGGCAATCACACACTAAATGCCTGCTGGAGCTCTCTCCTGCCATTCCTGAAGGGTGTCTACTGAACCTGCTGATTAGAGGAAGTGATGGCCAGAGATAAGTATGGCTTCCTGGGGCAGACAAAACATGACGCCAGAGATGCTGAGAAGATGCTAAAAGCAGCCTGTGAGTCATCCTGATTGGGCCCATTCCTCGAGTTCCTGTGCAGGGACCTGCCCATGTCAGCATTACACAGTGGTGACTAAAAGGAGCAAAACATGGCAGTTTGCTCCCTGGCTGTAGCTCAGCTCAGCATCTTCTCAGAGCTCTCTTTATACCTCAAAGGGATAACCAGGACTCTTGGGAGCTCCAAAACCAACAGTGCCCACAAGTTTTGCTGTCAAAAACACAAGGCAAGTAGGAAACAGGACAGAGTTTACCACAAAACCTGCCACATACTCCAAGAAGAGAACATAAAACACTATTAAAGTAGCAGTGGCATGACCAATCCTTCTGCTAATCCCCACCCCTGATCAATATCAGCATATCGTGTCTTACTTCTGGGTCCACTTCAAATAAACCTTATCCTGAATTAGGCTGGCTGAAGCCCAAACTTCAGCTGATGTAGGTATTACCCTACTTTCAAAATCTAAACTTTAACTAATCCAGATACCAACATGACTCATCCACAACAAGACATAACACCTCCTAGACACTTCTATTTGAGTGCAGCCCCTGCTGCACAAGCTCTTTAAGATCCTTTACTGGTCTCCTTCCCATCAGACTATGACCTGGGCTGCTGCTGCCAACCAGAAATCATATGTGAGAAGAGACAGAAGCCCTACATGTCTTGGATGTAGCAGGCATTACCTCTGAACTCAGGTCAGCTGCCTGCTGCAGATGTGGCGTCAGGGTCTTCCTGACAGCCTTCACAAAACATGCCCTGCCTCACAGGCATAAATCACTCATGATTTACTCAGTCCTGGCTGCACAACCACATTAATATGCAACTCGTGCACAACACATCATCTATGGCATGACTGGCTACAGGAACCAATTAAGGTAAACTCAGGTAGGTTCTATAGCCCCATCCATTTTAGCTGTTTATCTCAAATTCTCCTTTTATAAAGGCATCTGCCAGATGGATGGTTCCCTTCTGCTTGGACACTCGGACACTCAATCCATAGCTGGCACGGAAAAGCTGTCAGACTCAGTGGCTCAGCCTTCACTCTGAGCTGACAGGAGCTTCCTCACATAAAAGCACCCAGGCATAATTTACCATCCTAACAAATAAATCTCAACACCACCGCAAAAACACCCCCAAAACCCCAAACATAAAAACCCCAACACACACCACACTGGCTTCCTACAGCGAGGGGGTGAGCCCAACACACAGGGAAATTTACAGAGCAAAGTGTAAAGCAGTTTGTCTGCAGACCCCAGCACTTACCGGGGAGAGGAGAAAGGGTTGGGAGACTGCAGGTTCTGCTCGATCCGCCGGTAGTTGTGGATCTGCGTGGGGACCGGGATGGGCACCGAGTGTCCGTACTTGCTGCTGGAAAACTGCCCTGGCCGCCTGTGCAAGGAGACACACAGAGACAGCCTCCTGTGAGGGCTGGGCCTTCACCAGGTAATTGCAGATTTTATCTTCGTGAAGCAACTGCACACAGGGAGCGGCCCCTGGGCTGCTCTGGGGCTGCGGGTTTGCACCAGGAGGTGGCTCAAAGTCCTATCAAAGGGAAGTGGCACCACACATCTCCTGCAAACAAACAGGCACCTCTCCTGCAGCACCATTCCCACACACAGCCTGATGTTAAAGTGTACACCCCAGAGCACCACTCCCTCCAGGAAAAGCAGAGCCCTGCTATTTCAGGCCATGGCTGGCCTAGTTTCCAACAGCTCAGACCCACAGCCAGGCAGACAGCACTGAGCAGGGGCTAAACACCCGTGGCTCACCAGGGACAGCAGCACAGGCTTTGCTGACAAGAGCTCCTTGTGACTGACTCAGGCAGAGGCACTGCTGCAGCCACGGCATCGCTGTGCACATCTCACAGCACGAAGGGAATGTAGTGGTGCAGATCACAGTACTGGCAAGTACACTTCAGGGTGGAGAAGGCAGCTCAGGAGACAATAAATCTGAGGGACAGGAGCTGGTATCTTGATACCCATCAAGGACGAGACAGAATATCACACACACAAAATGGGACGAGTCCATTCTGCAAATTTCAGGCTCCTTCCATCCAAGCAGGTTCATTGGCTCATGTCTGATCTCTCCTCCCCCAGGTTACTCTTGGCCTGTCCACCAGGCTACACACAAACCACACTGTACAAACCCCATGCAAATCCCACATTTAACCTAAAGTCTTTTCCCAAAGGCCCCAGAATTCTCAGATTAATTGCCATGGCAATGCTATTTACAACTGCCAACACCAATTGTGGGGATGTTGAACCATTACAGGAAGATCTTATTGGTAATGAAGGTTTCTGCAGACTCCCTTGTTGTCAATCAAGGATATGCACCTGGGTCTGCCCCTGGCAAGCTGGAAGCATCACTCCTTGGGGTCTAGCACTTGGAATGGAAATATTTTACATGAGATGAATGGATGTATTTAATTCAGAACACACGTGTGTGCACAGGGGAAGAAAGAAGAGTTTGTGACTTATCTGGCAGCTCAAAGCATCCCATTACCAGAATTTCTGTTTTGAGGAGGGTCACAGCATTCTGTGGTTTATGGTGACAGCACTGAGCAAAGCTGACCTGCAGGAAAGTGTCTGTAGATCTCCACACAGTGCACATGAAGACACACCTCCATCACAGGAGAGCCAAATAACTGAAGAGATCTTTCATCAAGGCTGAATAATCAAAAGATTCTGATCTTTTCATGCCTCTCTCAACTTTTTAAAGTTCTATATATTCTTCCTTATGTGCTCCTATTTCTTCCATCTTAATTTCCTGCCTGTCTCCAAGAGGCAGCATGGATGCCTTGATTCTTCACTGACACAATAAAATAAAGGCATTCAAGGTTTCCAGTGGCTCAGCAAAAAGGTGAGGCTTTGGTGTCTCTGCCTTCCATGAATATAAAACATGGTGTTGTGACAGACATAAATCAAACAAAGCTTAACCCAAGAAATCTGAAGGTTCACATGAAACCTTGTACTCACTTTGAACATTCATTTCAAACACTGTCTTTTCTATCTGGTGAAAATTCTTTATCAGAAAAGAAGTTCTTGGGTAAAAGGATCCTCCCTCTCCCTCAGATTTATATCAAAACCTTATTTCCTTCACATGGTGCAAGTTGCCAAGGAAATGATGGAAATGAGGTGCCTTACACTAACCCTGCTAACTGGCCTCAAGCCCTAAAGAATGCAATTGACCATAAACCTGCAACCTCCCAGAGATAAAGCTGGGACAGGGAGTTTAATTACTTGGCTGTAATTAAAAGCTCTTTGAAAATGGTATTAAATCTACTGCTGTGGGGTACATCCAAGAAATTACCTTTCATTAGATTTACTAAGCATCTTCAAGAAAGTGTTTAAAAAAAAAGAATTAAAAAAGAAGTCCAACTATCAGCATGTTTTAATTCTGCTCAGTCCTTAATCTCTTAATTAAGAGCAAGGAGAGTTGTCCTAGAGTGTACCATGACATCCTGTGGAAAACCCACTGCTGGCCACTCTGAAACAGCCCTTTCTTTCTGTCCCAGTTGGAGTGCAGCCAGCACTGCTTGCTAGCCTGGAGCACACAGAAAGGAGAACTGCTGCTTCCAAGGGAGCAGGCAGAGGGAAAACCAGGAGTTCTCTGCACCAGTGGAGCCAAGTGCTGAACCAACAGGTCTCGTGCCATCTACAGCAAAGGGCACTGAAATCCAGTGAGGGCACACCTGGGTGGCACCAGTTCTGAGCACTCTCAGGGGACAGATCAAAGAGCACACTTTTTCCTCTGGACTCAGGGTGAGTGCTCCAATCTTTCATTACTGTCTTACTCCCCATCCCGAAGAGCACAGAAATGAGCTTTTCAGTGTTACTGCAAGGCTGATAGAAAAGTGGGAAACAGACTAAAGGGTTTGGCATCTACTCCACAGAAGCTGTTGGGAGTAGGAATGACAGCAAGAGTGGAAATGTTTAGATCAAAGCCTCTGGCACTGAGTGGCCACCTTGGGATCCAGCAGAAGACAATGAGGCCAGTTTGGTGAGCAGTGAGAAGTGGGCAGCATTTGCAGTCAACTTCCATGAATTTCCCCTCACTGCTGCCCAGAAGCAAGGCCAAATTCTTTAATAGAGACTGATCTCCAGAATGCAAAGGAATCAGTTAAGGAATAAGCTGTTAAAAAGCTTAGCAGGGATGGCATAAGAAGCCTCATGCAATTAAACTCCACACTGTGGTGCACACTTGCCAATTAATCTGATCACGTCAGCGAGGCTCTGGGCTATATTATTCTCTATTAAATTTGTATGCTTTGAGGCTATGTTTTGTCATTTTCTGGGCTCTGTTCATGTGACAAATGTGTTCAACTCACAGCCTGGGACTATATTTTCTTCTTAGAAAAGATTTTAGGCTCATCCATCTCCCAGTGTGAAATCCCCTTCAACCATCCCACCCCGACAGGTGCCATATTGACAGAACAGAAGATGAAAGCTGTCCTGCTTCCCCAGCAGGCAAGAACAAGATGGGAAGCAACACTACCGGCTCCCTGCAAGCTAAGCACGCTCCCTAAAGCTTCAGGGCCCAGAATCAAGGGGATCACCTTCCACAGCCCATTAACACCTTTGCAACACAAAAGTGTCCCACCCACTGGGCAGCTGGTGCTGTTAAGTGTGGGCAGCTGTCACCTACAACACTTCTAAAGGCCAAAACTGAGTTTAGAGCAACTGGTTCAGTTGGAATTAAACTCATGGCCATGCCTGTTTGCACATGTTCCTCCTACTCCTGCATGCCCCGTTGGTAAACAAGGTCCAGTATCAGCATTCCTTTATAGAGACAACTAAGCAGGCCCTCATCTGTCCTTCAACAGCAAGGGGGATGAGCAACACTCCCCCACATGAGTCCGGGATGGACTCAAGTCCATCCTAATTCAGCCTTGGATGAAGTGTTGTGCTCTAATTCACTGCAGGAATTAGAAACAAGGGTCTTTAGCTGGAATTCTCCCCACCCCTGAGGGCTGAGCACTGGAGGGATGAGCAGCATAAATGCCAGTGGAGTACTCTGCCTTCTGCTTGAGAACAATCCCTGCCCCCTCAGGGGACAGAGATAATTCCTGTGTTCTCTCCTAGCCCCTCCTGAGAGCCACAAGAGGGAGAGACAGGCTCAGCAGTTGGACTGATCAGTGCCCAAGGCTGGGGAGTTTCTCCTGGGTGTTTCTTGCTACCCTTTAATTACAAGGAGAGATGTAGATCTCATCCAGCACACCAACAGCAGTAAAACCCCCCACTGAAGTCAATGGTTGTTCAATTATTCAGTGTTGCACAGACACCTCCAGTCTTTCTTACCCAGATGGGCTTGGAGAACTGCTGTATGGGGGTGATGGAGATGGTGTCCTTCCCTGGCTTTCCAAGCCTGCTGAAGTCACCAGGGAACTCCTGAGGAAAACAGAAAGAGCTGTCAGAGCCTCAGAACCAACCCTATTTCCCTCCTACAAAGCACAACAACAGAGCTGTGTCTGCCCAGCACCTCAGCTGTGGGAGCTCTAGGGACTGTCATGCTGCTCCCACCACAGGAAACTGAAAATGGTCAGAACCAGGCAGGTGACATCCCTAAAGAAAGGCTAACTCAGGAGCATCTTCCCTGTCAGAATCCCACAGTCCTAAACACCCAGTAGGCTCCAGTGGCTGGACAATTTCAGGTGCCTTGGTGGTCTTACCCACTGTACATCAGGCTGTCCTGGATTGGTTTCCCTCCTGCAGCCTCAGCAGTTAAATCACCTGAGGGACAAGGAAGTGCAGAAACAGATTAATTCAAGATAATTTTCTTAAAAATCTTTACACATTCATAGCAATTGAGATTCTGTGGAGAATTTCCTGCTCCTCCAAGCCCTGCTGAGTTGTTCACAAGCCAGTGTTTTGCAAAATACATGTGGGCTGAAGCTCATAGTGGATGCTGATCCTTTACACCCTGAAGATTTAGAAAATTAAGGCTGAAAGCAAGTCCTCTTGGAAGGGTGCCAAAACCTGACTTGGGGCAACAGGTCCACATCCACTTGGTGCAAGTCACTGGCTGCTGTGTAAAGGTGGGACATGCTGCTCCCAGGGCTTTGGAACATCCACGTGGCAAAAATCCAGAGCAGCCACATGAGCTGGCAGCTGGATACACAGCAACCATCTGAACACTGGGAACATGACCAGCACCAGGCAAGTGTGTACTGGTCCCACCACCGATTCCAGGGAAAACAGGAGCTCCTCCTTATCATAAGGATTGCAGAGATCTTTCAGAGATTACAGTTCTACCCCTCCAAATTCCTGTTTTGATACAAGTGGTGCAACTGTGAAAGGAGGAATCACAGCATTTATCATCAAGTTCCAACTCAGCAAGGCATCACACACATGGGCAAGGCTGAACAATGTCCTTCTGCTGGCTAAGTAAGGATTTGTGCATGTGCATACTTAGGCATGTGGCTGAACTGAGGCCCTGGCTCTATGTACATCTGTATTTTCGAGCAGGTCCTATCAAAGGATAAACACATAAAGGTGCTTAAGTGAAATTTAGAGTGTTTGAAGAAAAAAGAAAGGTATTTGAGTTTTTCTCAGGGATTTTTTCAAGTGTAAAATCCAGCTTGCTGGCTGGAATCCTGTCTTGGACTGTGATGCTGAGTGAAACTGAAGACAGGATAACATGGTAAAAGCTTCTGTGAGAGAAAGATTTTCCCTGTGAGCCTATTTATCTTCTTTTCCAGTTGGATTTCCAGGTTCAATCTCTTATTGAGGTCCTCAAGTAATCTTGACCCTCAAATCCTGTCTTTAAAGGCAATTACAAAATATCCTAGGAAAATAGCCAGGGAGCCAGATGTCTCTGCCAGCCTGAAAACAAAACCATTCCTGCTATTCAGTCAAAACAGACAAGTTTAATCACTCTTTCAACTTTCCAATATCAACTCTTAACATCCACATCCCCCTCTGCTCAGAACACCTCCATTTTCAGAAACCACCTTACTTGAGAACTGTGCTGGCACCATGACAAAGTCATCTGTGTCACAGGAGGAATTCTTGCTGCTGCTTCCCGCAGAGTCCTTGGATCTGTGCAGAAACCCGGGAGAATCCTGGGTAGGAGATGCCAGTGCCTTCTCCTGCAGCTGCTGCTGCATCTCTCCAAGGGACTGCTAATTCAAGGAGAAAACAAACACTGGCTTCAGCACAGCTACTTCATCATTCTGCTCCATCCTTTAAAGGGAGCTCTACAAGGCTACAAACAACATTTTGCTGATAGACCAGGGCTGATGGTTTGCCAGAAGCAGCTGTTTAGTTTGCTGCAAAGGAACAGCCTTTTATGTCCCTGTCAGAACAGTGCATCTTTTGTTACACAAAACATACTTCCAGCATGCCTGATGCTCCACAGATAAGAAAAATTCACTTGAGGTATTGCATCCCTCTGCTGAGGCTTTCTGGATCAACCACACATTTTCTACCAACTCACTTTAGTATGGCTGAGAACCTGAGAGGAACTTTCAGAGATGCTTTTGGTTCTTTAGGGTTATGCTTTTTCTAGTTTTTTTTTTTTCTTAAACATCAACCATCTGGTCTCTATTTGTGCTTTTGCAGCACTTGGTAACGTGCAGATAAGCGTTCCTGAACTTTCAGGACCACCCTGTCTTGCTACACTGCTGCTAAGGAGCTAAAGAAAGGCTCAAAAGAGACTAAACTTTCAGCAGATAAACAGCTCACAGCTGTCAGAGGCAGGACAGTCCCCAAAAATTCCATTTTCCTGCTTCCTTCAGCTAAATGATGAACAGCCCCACACGCCCTCACCCTGCAGACAGATGGAGGAGGCCGGATGGTTTAAGAAAGCTTTAAGGCAGCTGAACTGCCCACGGAGCAGATCACAATCTTTATCCTAATGCCTTTCCAGCCTGAGAAAGACTTGAAGCAGCTTTCACTTGGGCCTCATTAAGACCTTGCTCACCCTCCAGAGACTCTCCTGCTGCACCAGTGGGACTCCCTCTCGCTGCACACACAGTTCATACAGGCAGAAGGAATTTTCCAGCTGTCAAAGTTGTCTCTTTTCCACCCAATCTGTGAACTCTGCCCTGCAGATGTGGCATTTTTCCCAGACTGAGCCAGCACATCTCCATCAGCAAAACTTCCAAAGGCAGAGCAGGGGAGGTGCAGTAAACCTCTAAGATGGGACCCTCTCCCAGTGGTTCTGTGCCATCCTTAAGCTTCCCTCAGCAGGAAAGCTCAGGAGAGTGACTGCTTTTCACACCATCTGCTCATTCCTGGAGTCCCACGGCCAGGAGGGCCTCAGCCAACCACCCTCAGCTTCAGGCTGCAGGGAGGAAGCTCTCAGGGACACAGTCATGAAACACTCAGAGGGGAGCAGACCTGTCCTCTCCCCCAGCTCACATCAGAAGCACCTACATGAACTTCTGCTGGTGCCCCTCAGCCTTTCCCACAGCAAACTGAGATACTCTGGCCCAGGGAAACTCAGAGAACAGAGCAAAAACGCAGCCATGCCAGTGAGGTAAAAAACCCATCCTTCTCCCTTTCCCTTACCCATCACACCACCAGCATTCCTGAGTTCAAAGTCAAAGGCAGCTTTCACCAAGGGCCTTCAAAAACAAGCCCTCAGTTCAGCGAGCTGGAGGAATGTCACTTCACTGGTCACTTAATATTCTGCCCTCCAGAAAAGTTTTCACCATTTTAGGTAACCAGAGGGAAAACCCATCAGTTCAGATCATCTTTCACAAGACCACTGGACTGTGGCAGGTCTGGTGTGAGCAAACAGCTTTGCTGAATGTGCCTCTGTGGTGCCTGGACATGCTGGTGAGAAGGAGGTGGATTATACTGTCAGGCTGCAGAGACTTTGCTTGAACACACAGAACCTGCAGCCAAGGAAGCAGAGCTATACCCTGAATTAGCAACTGGTCTGGGCTCCAGGGAGCTTCCCATCTCTGCCAAGACAAGCCAGTGTCGTTCATACCAACTTCTTTCATAAAGGCTTTCATTCCAACAGGCAATGGCACACTGCAACATGTCTTGGGGAGAGCAAGCCAACCTTCAGGATCCAAACTCTGAACTGGAGAGAACACTGCACCAAGCCCAGCCAGAACTACAGTTCAGTGACTTGCACCAAAGAGAGCAAAAGCAGAACCTCATTTCAAAGGCACGAGCAGGGAAACCATTAACACCAACAGTGCATCCTCTGAGCTGTACTTACAGGAGGTGATGCCAGGTGGGAAGTGGACGAGCTGCTGGAGGAACTACCAGAGCCAGAACTGGGATAAGAAGGCATTGGCACAGAAGCAGCTGAAACCAGCAAAAGAGAAAACCAAAAGAAGAGGTTAAACCAAGATCAAGCAATAATAAAAAGTCTTCTTCATCTTTATCTCATGCACCATCATGTATCTCATGTGGTCAATTAAAGGAGAACAAAAGAAAATCAGCATTCTGTTCAGTTATGTGATTCTCATGCATCCACTCCTCTGTGCACACGCTCACAGGTCTCAGAACTCCTGACCAAGGTCAGATGCCCACTTGACAGCTGACCTACCCAGGCAGCAAGATGGATTTTGCCCTAAGCATCTTTGCAAAGGCAGGGAGGAGAAACAGAAAAATGAACTGAGTTGCTCCTGTCTGGGGCAGAAGCCAGGAGCTAGACCATGCCCTGACAGATTCTTGTTCATGAGACCTCATGGCTTGGCACACACACACCACATATTGGCAGCTCTGTGCCAAGTTAAACACATGCCTACTCAAAGCCTATGTGTTTGCTGTCCAAACAGCCACTCAGGCATCCCAGGCCACACGTTCCTAGCAAAAACCCAAAACCCAACAAAAAACCCACAAGAGGGTTTCCTCAAGGAAACAGTGCATTGCTTCCTATAGCTCAACTTAGTCACTTCTGCAAGTTAAACATGTTTTGGTCATTTAATACCTTTGTACAGAAATTGTTTCCACAGCACAGGCCATTCCTGCATCCTTTCATTTATGTTTTATTGTTCAGAATAGGAACTGCCAATTTCATTCACTTCATTGTTGCACTGGCCTTTGTAACCCTCACAGAGGCCTAAAGCTTACATTGAAAGGCCTGGTTAGCCCTGACCTTCAGGCAGAAAAGATGATTAAGGCATCACAGGAGAAAAGAATATTTAACTCCAATGACTTATGCAAGTGAGGTTCAGTAAATAACAGAAGAGCTCAGCTCAGCCAAGCAGGGAGACAGTCAAAGGTAACAATGGCTCTTCAAAGGACTTTGAAGTAGTTAGTGATTTAAATTCCCCAGTTCACCTGCACAAGACTGAACAGCACAGAAGAGCCCAAAATCCCCACTTCAAGGCAGCCTGAAGTCAGATTTTACACTGGAACCATTTTGGTATTTGAATGACTTAAGATAGAGATCAGAGACAATGCTTAATTGAGGAGAGGAACACTTTGCTGCTCCTCCATTATGCTGGCAGAGAATTAGCATCTTCTATCAAATTTCTACTCTTACAGCACCTGTGCTAATGATTCCATACCTAATGAAAGGGAGATTAATAACACCTAGAAGAAGAATGCTTCTGTCTGAAGTAAAACTACCTCTGTCATTAATCCCATTAGATGCTACAAAGTACTTACTCTATTCAACAGGCTACAAAAATAAAAGTCCATCTCTCTGCAATTAACTGTTGAAACAGTGTTCTAATGATAAAAGAATGGGAAAATATGCTTTTATTAAAAGGCTTTAGGAAGTCTTTCCATGCAGCCTATCAAAGGAGGTTAAAGGATGATGGGACCAGAGTCTTTTATCACAGAGAGCAGTCATTGACTCACTGAATTCCTCAGTGTGAGAGAGATGTAACAAGATCCAACAACAGGAAAGAGAAGCCAAAACAGTGTAGACTTAAAATATATTTTTTAATGTAAACAACTGACCACTTTAACAGTTTAAGCAGGGTCACAGTGATCTCCTCCAGCCTCTGGCAACATTAACAAGTAGGAATCCACAGCAGGATGGCTGCAGGGGGTTGGACATGTTCTTTTAGCTTCTGCATCTATTCTGCACTAGGTTTAGTGCCCTTGCTGGGCTGTGCTGCTGTAACACACTGCCCTGGCTCCTGTACAGCAGCAGGGATGGGGGATCCTGAGGATGGCTGCTCTGGGAGGTCGGTCAGGGGCTTGGCATGGAGAGCCACTCTGCCCACAGCCAGCACAGCTGCTTCCCCCTCCCCGTGCTCAGGGAACACACACAGAGGCCTGGGAACCTCCCTGGAAAATGGAGAGCTCTGCCCTGCCTCTATCACACTGCTTTTGATCTCCACAGTCCTCCCACAGAGCCTGCAGAGCAATCCCTAGACTTTCCCTATAGATTTAATACTTTCTTGTATTCTAGAAGGTGAAAAAAGGCCTCCCCCCCATTTATCCTGCCAGCTGCTACAGAAAATTCACCTGTGTACAGACAGACCTTCCTGTTATGGAAGGGTGCTTTCAAAAAAAGGTAAGTGAATTATCTACTGTATCCACATATGCCTGCTGCAAGACTTGCATCACCATTCACTTTTCCAGGAATTAGTATTTTTGTTAGAATCATTCCAGTTCTCTCCAGGTCCCCTCCAGTCTATTTTGGTTCTGTGATTATTGATTTAAACCTGGCTGGAATTGAGACTTTTCTATTTTTAACTATTTGCTTCAGACAGCTTTTCATTAATCAGGAGGGAAGACAAGCTGACAGACTTTGCCATTATCATCTGAAACTCAAACTCAGCTGCATGAAGCTCTCCTTTAGATACAGCCTCTATTAATCACTGTTCTTATTTAAATCCCTTTGAACTCCCCAAATTCACACTGTAACACTGTGAGCTCCAACTCAAAAGGTCCTGACACTCCAAACAGACTTTGATGCATGCAGAACTGTGAGGTTTGGCTCTGACAAACCCTCTCTGACCTCCACATCCCTGTTGGGGCATTTTTCAGTGTCAGCCATGTAGGCCAGCCTGAAAGCAAGACGCCTGCTTCCATCTCCTCCACACACCCAGGCACTCCCAGCTCAAAATTAAAAAGGGTGCAAACACTTGGCTCATCATGTTTTCAGTTGAGTCTGAATGTGGGGAATGTTAACATGAATTGTAGGCCCCCACCCAAATCCAGAAATTGCTGGATTGTAATTGTAATGTAAATAAGTCTGTTTTCATAATTGTCCTCTCCAGCCTGCTCCAGCAACAGAACAGTCATCCTGCACGTTGTGTAACCAATGCCAACTGGTTTCAAAATGGGAGAGCTGGGAGCCATAAAGGCAAGCCTGTGCTCCAGCTGTGTGGATCCTGATACTGGATCCTATACTTGCAAAAATAACTTCTGACATATCATCCTACCAGGGGCTCAGTGGTCCTAAAAATATCCAACCCTCAAGTTTTACAGAAAAGCTTTATTTGGAATCTGAGTTCTACATACATTGGAGAGAGGCACTTTTCTGATTATCTGGATTCAATTAAGCCACTCATCAAAAAGTTCTTTAATTGCAATCTCTGACAAGGCAACAAAGTTTGAGTGCAAACTCTGAAAGGACTTGCCCAAATAAGCTGCTTTTTAGAGTTTATAAGTTTGCAGCATTAAAATCTTTTATATGCAGAAGTCCTCAGGAATTTTTGCTAGTTTTCACCTGAGTATTTCATGTACAGTAAAATTATAAAAATGGCCAAAGCCAAGGTAAGGCTGACAGGTATTTCAGACACTGAACCACCCGTGCACTTCTGAACTGTACCTGCTCACCTTTCATGCTCTCTTCACTCAAGAGTCAAGGAGGCAGCAGCTCCTCATTCATTAAAGGCAGGAGCAGAAAAACCTCCAAAATATTCTGCAGGGGTACCAATTACAGTGTGTTTACTGAGAGAAGGCTTGCACAAGCATCTAATTATGCCTTCTCATGTGTTATTACTATAACACACGGCCCCATACCATATGCTGATCAGACCTGGCTACAGACAGACAGTCTGACTAGACACAGCATTTTGAAGACTTTATTAATAAATTTTTACACATCTAAAGTACATGCTTAGTCACAGGTACAAAACCCACAATATAAAATAAATTATAAATAAACAAACAAACAAAAATCAAGTACACCATCTTAGTTAACAAAGCTCAAGGGCCCTGAACCCAGTTCTTCAGGGAGGGAGATGAGAGGAGAGACATGAAAATAATCATCCCTTGAAACAGCAGTGAAGAAGAGGTGGTTGTCAGAAACGTCTTTTTGAAAAATTTTTGAAAGAAATGTTGATTTTGCTGAAACAGCTTGAAAAACATGCAAATGTATTTCAGCAAGGGGGACCCCCCTGCCTTAGCAGCTTCAAAATTATCTACCTGGAGAATGATCTCCATTTGAGGACTCACCAGTTTTCCAGAATTCCAAAGTTAAGTTATATTAAAAAAACTCAGATGTGAATGACTTAGTGGTAGCTAACTATCAGCTCTCAAGGAGAGCAGGAACACAAGCACACTGTTCCCCCCTCAGTTCTCCACTGTAGGCCTGAGGGCTCCAATTCAGTCTGAGCACAACCATCAATGGCTCAGACACAGCTCTTCTGGTCTTTGCTATTTCCTACACTCGTGATGCTGAGATGAAGAAGCACAGTCAGGTTTTGGACTCACCCTAGGCCTGCACACAGTCAGGGGAACCATCCCCTGAGAACTGCAGCCTTGCCAAGAGGAGCTGCAGCTACAGCTGTGCAAGGGTCAAGCCCACTGCCATGCTGGACAGCACCCCATGCACCTCAGGTGAGTTTTTCCTATGGAGATCACCATAGCCAGACCTTTGCTGACACACTGGCTCTTCCCTCTGCTATTCAGAAATCAAAAAGACCACAGGCAGCCTTTCTCCTCCAGGCTCTTCACCACACTTCCCAGAGGCTGTAATCCATCACTGGCATGCAGCAGTAGCAGAGATCTCACAGCAGGCTACAAGAGCTCTCTCCTGCACTAGCAGATTTCTGTGCACCACAGCTTGAACATCTCCAGCAATGGGTTGATATTTCTCCCACGTCTTCAAAACCAGTAGCAGTCTCTCCTGCCTGGAGAGGACTCCAGGCTGCGGACGTGTGTCTGGAGGTGAGGATGGGCAGGGTGGCAGAGAGGTCTGGAGTTTGCATAGGCCTTACCTGCCTGTAAAGGTGCTTTTTTCCTTGGTCCTTGACCCCACACCGTGAACCTTGGTGCAGCTGGGGGCAAAGGCTGAGCTACAGCCTCCTGCTCATAATGGCCCCTCTGGTTCCTGTGCTGCAGGTGTGCACAAGCTGGAAACTGGGGCCAAGCCAGGAGAACCCTCTCCCGTTTTTCCGGGGTTTTCTGCTCCCCTGGCCAGTGAAGCAGCGGGATTGCTGGGGGCAGGAGATGAGTTGGTGGGCACACAGGGACATCCTGAGGGGGAGATCTTCTGCCCACAGGGGGATCAGGCTCCAAAGGGCTTTTCCCACACAGCTGCAGGACAGCAGGTGCCAGGAGCTGGGCTGGCTTGGGGGTAGCCCTGTGTGGGCACGGTCCTTTCCTGCCCCGTGCTCCAGGGCTGCCCCCACGTCCTGCTGGCACAGGTGGGGTCAGGGCCCTGGCTGCTTTGAAAGCACCCCTAAACCAGAAGCGTCTCTTCTTGCCCACAGGAGCATCACCTGAGTGCACAGGTAAAATCTCATCAGGGACAACTCAGAAGTCCTGCTCTGGCAGCAGGAAAGGAGGAGAGTGCTGGGAGTGATGTGGATGTCAGACAAGGAGTGTCCACCCACAGCACATGTCCAAGAGGGAAACTGAGTTTGTGCTGGACGTGTTTCCTCCAAGACCTTGCATTGGGCACCCCAAATTAGTCACTGATGAAGATTCTTGGTGCTATCATTTACTCAGGAGATTAAATGTCCAGAATCCCTCCAGAGAAGACAACCATACACAATTCCACTAACCCAAGTCTCCTGGCCAGAGGACTGTGATATCCCACGCACTTGGAGCAATTCTGAATTGTTTTCCACTGAAAACAAACCTCTGAACCATAATTTGTGTGGCTGGAACTTTTCAAAAGCTTTGAATCAAAAGGAGGAAGAGAGAACTTGCAATCGAAATCTGTCAGCTCTCACAGAGTATGGAAAGTAACCCTTCTAAAACAAGATGTATCAAGAGCTTGGATGTAAACGATGAAACAAGATTTGGTAACCACAAAATCTGGCTTTTGCACAGCCGACCTGGCAAGCAGGGCCAAGAGTGCCAGTTTCCACCATTCACTGTCCTGAATGGCCCTACAAATGAGGATGAAAAGACCATGATGCAGAATCCTGTGTACCTACAGGCACCCCACTGGCCAAGCACTTCACACAAAGCAGCTGAATATATTTCAAAACTACATTTGCTTCTACTTTAGGTTTCTAAATATCCCCCTAATCATCCCTTTGAAGATAACTCAGTAAATTAAATACATTTTGATGGCAAAATCTGGACATGAGACAGAAACAAACACTGAATCCCTGCCTAAATAACTAAGGAAACATAAAGCAGTATTTTTCTTTCCTTTTCAAATAACAGCAAAGGAAGTCAGGCCACGGTTCAAAAAGAGTTGTAATCAAAAATGCAATACTTACATTTTTTCATAGAGGCACTTGCATCCAAGAATGGGTGATGGAAAAATTCATCTGAAAAAAATCAAGAACACTGGTTCAGTGAAAAAAAATGACTAAGAAGTTTACAAAGCAGCTAAAGCATAGAAAGATACAGTGTCTTTTCCATGCACCCATGGAAGCTGACTGACTGGCTGCATATAGAAGTGGTCAAGAATAGAGGCTGGAGACTGGATGCAGGAGCTGCTCATGAAAAAAGGATGGGAATTAACTGGATCCCTGGCTGATCAGGATGGTGAAGCTGTATTTATCACTGCCACTGACTCCACAGAAGAATGAGGGACAAAAAGACTTCCACTGAGTGATCTTCCATGACACACAGACCCAAACCCATCATGCACTGAAGGCAGAAATGCATTTTTTAATGGGCCACCCCAGAACTCCCTTTCACATCAAACACAACTGCTGCTTCCTCCCCTCATTATGGGAATTCATTCTACAGATCCAGGCCAAGAAAAGCTTCTGTCCTGGCTTGCTGAGCACTCTCTACATGTTTGCCTGTCCTCACAAGTAGCCACTTCTCCCAGCTCCTTCATCTCTGATTCACTGCAGCTCTGTGCCAGAGCCCTCTCTGATCACAATCAGCAATTCAGCCTTTTGGGAGCGTCAGCCATGGATCAGCACTGATTACTGAGCTCCAGCTTCTTTCCCAGAATGGATTTCCTGTTGCAACACCCAAGGTTTACAGACTTCTTCTTCTTCTGTAAACAGTTCCTCTTTGGTGACTGACTGAGCTTTCCAGAAAGTAGTAACTAGGGGTTTTGTCAGCTTTTTAACCTTAAACAAGCCCTGCCTCCCCTTGCCACTGCCCTGCTAGGGTCCTGCAGCCAGAGTGCAGTGGTCTGGAGCTTAGCCCAAGACAAGGAATGGAAATCTTTGGCAGGGAAAGCTGGAATCTCACAGATTAGATCTGCTGTAGATGGAGAACATCCCCATCCTGTGGGAGCTGCTCAGCTGCTGGGGTTTCCTGCTTCTTTTTCAGCCTGCTGCAGTAGAGGAGGGTACCATCCCTCAGCCAAGCTGACTCAACTGAGGGGGTGGAAATGATGATTTCTTTCACTTTTCCCCCTCCCCGCTCCAAACTGCTTATTAGCTGTGCTTGCAAAGCAAAATTCAAAGAACCCAGTTTGTAATCATCAGCAGGAAACTTGAAACTCAAAACCCTCCTGGTTTTCCTCTAGATCATCTTGAGATTGCGGAGAGCATCAGTTTCTGGCAGAACACAAGTAAATGAAGTTTCAAGCTGATGTGTTGCTGTGTGACTCAGCTGAGCCCTGGGGAGCTCTGTGGAGGTCACTGTGACATCTCCAGGCAGAGGGTCTCAGGGAACAAGGAGCAGCAGGAGAGCCTCTCCTCTGGGGACAAGCCACTTGATTGACAGTGATTAAGGACAGGAATAATCTCCATACTGCAAGATGTGCTGTAACTGCTGTCCAGAGCGGTATCAAAATCTACTATCTCAAATTTCCAAGTGTTAGACATGGACTCATGCACTCTACTCCCAAGAGGTACAAAAACAGCTTATGTGGGCTAAAAAGGCTTCCCAGGCAATTTCTGACAGCAGGGAATCAAGAACCTCAAAGACACCTTCTTCTGAAATGCACAGCAGCATGATGGAAGGGGTAGAGATGCACAGCCCAGATAAAAGATCTGCAGGGAATAACCCAGCCAGGTGATTCTATCCAAGTCAGTCTGTCAGGAGCTTCAACAACTCAATTTTCAAAAGGCCCATTCTCTCACTTCTACACACCACTAACCAGTCCTTTGCATTCATCACTGGATGACTGTGATCAGCCTCAGTTAATCCACACCTGCCTACCCAGCTGACAATCCCCAGAAAGCCTTTCCTGGTATCTCTAATCCAAAAGAATAACAGAGGGTGCAAAACAATTCCTCTTCATAAGTTAGCATGTGCTGCTCAGCAGGAAACAACCCACCTGAGCAGATAAGCAAACAAAAACTCAACAAAAAGCAACCCTCAAACCCCAGAAACATCAAACTATTTTACTCCAAGTCTGACTAAAAAGCAACATCCTGAACACATCCAGGATGTGCTTGCCTTTAGATGACCTGGTCCTTTCAGGGACTCAAGGAAAGGCTCCACCTCTGTCTGCTTTTCTCTAGGGCATGGCTTTTTTAGGAGGTTCTTCAGACCTCTGAGCTCAGCTAAAATACATCTGTAAGATGCTGCCAAGTCAGAATCACTGAGTTCACAATGATTGATCACAGTTTAGAAGGAATAAAGACAAAAGAGGAAATCCTCCTGTCAGCCAAGTCAGGAGACTGAGACAAAGGCTTGGAGACTGCCAGCCTGAGAAGGACCAAGGCTTCCTTCCACAGAAACTGGAGAAGGAGGGAGGGGTCTGCAAGCAGCTACATCTCCTGGCTCAGCTTATCCCTGAGAAAGGGAGGGTAGTGACTGCATTGTTCAGTAAATCAGTGCAGCTTGCAGGTCTGTGAAGGAACTGTGACAGAACAGCACAGATACACAA
Source organism: Notiomystis cincta (assembly GCA_013398075.1). NCBI lineage: Eukaryota > Metazoa > Chordata > Aves > Passeriformes > Notiomystidae > Notiomystis > Notiomystis cincta. The sequence goes on from VZRX01001238.1 coordinate 350,706, forward strand.
GACACATTTTACCTAGTAGCACACTTAACCACTGTTCAGAGAGATTATAAAAGCAGGAGCCAGGGCAGGGAATGCAAGGAACAAACATATGCTGAAGGTGTGCCAAGTCTCCTTGGTTTACAGAACTCTACTGAAATCAGCACTGACCTTTCCAGTACATAAAATAAAACCCCCATGATTATGCAACCTCCAGGCACAGGTGAAATCCAGGTGTTTGGATGCTTCTCCTAGCACCAGCCAAAAGCAGAGAGGCTTGTGCAGTGCCAAAAGAGACAGAGACAGGGAGCAGAACTCAGACTGGAAGGGGGTCTTACCAAAGTCCATGCGGTCCTTATGGTTACGCTGCAAAAGGCCCAGCAGGAGCTGCCTCAGGTGGCTTGATGTCTCCCTGGGGATGCTAGGATTGAAAACAAAAGCACAATAAGAGAGACTTGTGGTCTACTTAAACTGCTTTTACATATTCAGGAAGGCAACTGGCAAATGCAAACTCACTCCGTGCCTGCTGGGCCAGGAACACCAGGAGCTCACCGGAGGGAGGCTGATCAGAAATGTCTCTGTTTTGTCTCTGGCTTCCACTCCCCACTGTCATTGTTCAGGCTGCAGCTAATTTTGCTTTAGTGGCCTCTCCCACGAGTACCTGCAGATCCTTCCCTTCACAGTGTCATCTCTCTGGTTCTCAGCTAAGCCCATTCCACTTGCAGTATTTCACACATAATAAAATCACTCCTACTTGCTCTGATGGGAATAAGATCACTAGAACAAAGCAGTTTCCAAGGGGAAGCTTACATTTCACCACCAGTGTCTTAATTGGATCGCCAATTACTACCATTTTATTAAGGCATTTATTTTTCAGTGCAGCTTATGTGAGACTAGCAAGTAACCTTTGTTTGTTTGCTTCCTCGATATGCAGCATACATTCATCAAAGGCCACTAAGATGTGAGCCACCTCAGCAAGCTAAAATTAGTGCAGTTATTACCCCACTTCTCAGCATAGTGAGGAAGAAAATATTCTTTTCAGCAGCCTTTGCAACACAAAAGAGCTCATAAAGCACTGTGCTCTCCCTCACCCCACAAGCAGATGGGGAGAGACTAGGGCAGCTCTTCAAAACCCCTGTAGATTGAAAAATGCAGGGAATAAATGAATGGATTAAGGCAGGGAAAGCAGAGTTCAGCTCTTGCATAAGTGGATTCAGCTCTGCTGACTCCCCTCCATTCCCAGGAGTGCTGCTGGGGGCTTTGGGCTGGGACAGAGCTCTCCCAACGAAGCGTGGGTGGCTGCAGCTCCTCTCAGTATTAACTCAGTTTATCATGGCTGTTCCCAGCACGGCCCCCATGCTCTGCCAGGCTTTCCCCTCTCTCCACTCTGGGTCAGCTGAGGTAATGACATGTGTGCCCAGCACAGTAATTTTAGCTCTCAGTGGCTCTGCACGTGGCTCTGGCATCACTCACTGCCCTGAGGCCAACCCTGACCAATACTGAGAGAAAAACCCTTCCTACACCATCCCCATCAACACATCCTGCCCCAGACAGGGGTAAAACAGAAGCTAGCCCAAAACCAGTGGGGGGAAAAAAGGGGTGCTAGCTAGCACTACCAGACTCCTGTTCAGTGGAACAGGAGATGGGAGGCAAGGTATGTGTTTACACATTTCAGTACCACCCAGCTGTTTTTCTGGGAAGCCCTAGGCCTTGCTGGGGCAGAAATTTGAACCCAGTGATTCCTAGAACAGAGAATGATGGCAAACATCCCTCATCCTTGGCTGTACTGGAGGAGTTGCTCTTCCACCCCTGATGCTAGAATGGTTTTGTGCACCTTCTCAGGCTGACACAGGAGGAGGCCACCAGGACTCTGGAAGGAATGCAGTTAGACTGAGAGGTTGAGCCTCCCATCAAAAGAGGTGTCCCTTGGAAGCACAGTGTGTAATGGAATAACCCAGAGATACCACAGCAAGCAGCCTCCTGAAAAATGCATTACTGCTGGAGTCCTGCAGCCCTGCAGTGTTATCATCATCACTTATTTATCTGAGACACATAAAGCTCTCATCCAAAACAAGTCTGTTTCCCAGCCATGACTTTAGCCTTGGCATGGTTTTAAAGCCAAGAAACAGGTACATCAAGTCATGGACTTCAGATGGCACAACACAGATGAAGAGGGTGCAGATTAACAGCCTGTTTGTCTCCTCTCAACTCTCATGTCTGAAGCATCAAGCTTTGCTGCTCCTCAGTATTATTTTCTAAGGCCACCTTTTCAAACATATGCAACAAATCTGCCTCCTTGCCCCCAGGAGCTGGGATGTACTTTGACATGCAAACCAGCACAAGGAATGCTAATGATTTAGGTCAGCACTATCAAAAGGTGTGGCCTTTGGGCTTCTCCTGCCATGGGCTCCCCAGAATGCTCAGAACAGCATCTCCTCACCTGTCAGCAGCAGCAGGGCAGGCAGGGACCACTTCCCCACTCCATTCCCAAGCCAAAACACTTTCCCTGGCCATGGCAGCTAAGTGTGTGCCAGCCTGCTTAGCTGCAAGGAAAATGAAACCAAATCCTGGCAGTGCTGCAGTCTGAGAGGGAGGTCTCTGGAGTAGTTTTGTGTTTCATCTTGTGCTGGCAGGGCTCTCAAGCAGTTTATTCATGTTTACTCAGTAATAGCACAGATTGCAGCCCATGTTAAAGAGACAAACTGACTTTGGAAAGAGGGAATTGCCATTTACACAAAGGCCAGTTCAGATCTGACTTCCACAGTGACAAAAACAATCAGCTTGGATCTGAATTTTGGAAGAATGTGGCAGTTCAAAAGTTCAGATAAGTGAAAATGGCAAATGTAGACTGTGTGAAGGACTCAAAGGAGGACTAATCCCTGTGAGAACAGACGTGCTCTCCTCTTACAGCTGAGTTTCATTTCTCCCCTTGCCTGCACCATGAACCAAACAACAGCAGGGCAGGGGGGCTGACACAAGAAAGTTTATTGGTTTTATGGATTAATTTCTCATTTGGTAAGAGGGGCTACCTATGTTTTGGGCTGTGTAGGAAAACAGCTCTACTTTCTGCTCACACAGACTGGCTCCAACTATGCAGTCACATTTTTTCTTTAAATTGTTTCTTTTCTGATGTTTTACTTCATCACATCCTCTGGTTCAATCCAGGTGCCCCAGAGGTAATCCTGGTAGAAATTTGTGCATTCTCCCCGAATCAAAATAGGAAGTAGTTAAAGGGAAATTAACTGCATTTCACAAGTCATTGATAAGAGCTCCAAGCTTCTTGACAGTTCATTCCAGTCATCTCTTGGAGCTGTCTGAACTGATAAGGGAGAAGAAAAATCCATATACAGGAACCCAATGAGCTTCCTGCCTAAATGGCTGCATGAGCAACTCTGCCAACTGGGAGCTAACTTTCTGGTTAAAAAAGGCCAAATTTTAGATATACAATCTGGAGCTTCAGTCCTGTCTCTGTACTAGGCTGAGGTTTTCAGAGCAGGCATGAGCTTCTGCTTTAAGAGCTCAGAGACCAAAAGGAAAGACCACAGCAACAAAACCAAAATACCCTGACAAATCAGAGCACTGAGCAGAGAGGTAATGGACACCCTGTTGGGACAGGAGCAGCTCTCTTCCCCTCGGAAACTGCAGCAGTGTCCATTTCCAGGGAGGTTATAGTATTTCCCCCCAAGAGCAGGATGGACACAAGCAGTTGCTGCCCTGCCACGTGAGAAGTGGGAATGTGATCTGCAGTCAGGTGTGGCAGGTTACAGGAGAGGCTGCAGTTTGGCTGCTCACACCATCCCAGCACTGCCCTGAGTTCTTCCCGAGGCTCTGAGCCTCAGCAGAACCATGTGTGGAACAGGATGTCCAGCTGGCTCTTGGAATCACTAACAGTCCTGAATTTTTGCAGTGCAGAACAGTGTCTGCAGAGAGACAGAACACCCCAGCCCTGGCTATGTGCTGCCCTCAGACTTTCTCTGGGCCACGTCACTGCTGGTTTAAGGAATGGGGAAAGGCAGGTGGCCAAGTATTTTAGTCACCTCCCCAAGTGACAAGCCAGGGGCATGCAAGGACAGGTGTAAACACAGGGTAAACAAGTGCCTACAAACATTGACACTGGAAAAATGCTTACTTGGGCATCAGCATCTTGTTTTTCTCATAGAAGAGGCGGAGATCCTGTGGGCTGCTGGCCTGTAGGGGAGAAAGAAACCAGTACATGAAGCAGTTGACAATGAAGGAAAGGGATTAGCAATGAAGAGCAGAGGCACTTTTTAATTACTGGACCAGCACAGACAATGAGAACCTGCAGCTTGCTTTAGACTGAAAAGCCAGCCCTGTGCTGCAGTGAAAATTCAATATTTCAACCTGCTGCCATTTTGTCCCTGACCTGGTTCTGTCCTGCTCTGCCCTTCCAAGGGCTGAGCTTCATTGCAGTGGGCTCTGATGCTCAAGTTTGAGCTGGCCTAATAGCTTCACCCAGGAGACTAAATAATTGTAGACGTGAGCAGTCCCAAATGATGAATGGCAGATCCTGCTGAGAACGTGGATTACTGCTGCAGGGCATTTAGAAAAGGGGCAGGGAGCCTGCTGATGGGCAAGTGATCTGTGAAGAGGCTAGGAACATGGAGAAACAGCAACTGAATCAGGATTTTCTACTTTAATTCCAGGAAGCCAGAAGGTCTGAAGCCTCAGCTCCTATTTTATTTAAGCACTAATATACACAACTGCGGGGGATGTTGATGACAAGATTCCAAATTCTGTGAGATGGGATTAAAAAAAAAAAAAAAAAAGGTGGGGGCTAGGCACAAGAGGTTTACAGCTGAGGTTAAAAATAAAATCACCAGCAGACAAGCGTAGACACGTAAAAATCCCCTAACATAAATTCTCCATTTGTTTTCAAGCAATGAATAATACAGGCCAGTAAATTAACCCTCGTGTCTCAAGCTTTTCTGCTTAGGCAAAGTTTCTTTATTAAAGGCAGAGCAGGCTGGCTGGCACGACACAGACATGAAGGCACATAAACAGGGCAGGAAGATCAGAGGGATTCATCTGCAATCAATTATTAGTGCAGCAGAGTGTGTAGGAAAGTGTGAATGAGGAGGCAACAGGCAGCTTCTCCTGATGTTCAGGGCAGGCTAAAAACCCCTCGAGCCTTCCACCTACTTCTATTTCTAAATTAGAAGCATTTAAGGTCAATTAAGATGCTTAAAATGGCAAATCAGACAGGCCAATCTGCAGATGGCCATCAAAATACCACTAACACAGTATGGCTGGAAAAGCAGCCACATAAGGTGTTGTTTCAACATCACCTACTCCCTCTGGCTGAAGATGAAAATTAAGGATAACTGGGAGCTCAGTAAAAAAACCTCAAGAGAAACCAAAGGGAGAGTCTCAAAAGCTGATAGTATCAACACACTGGTGTAGTGCTCACCAGGGCAGTGGTTTTTTTACAGGGCCTTACCAACAGAAGCTACACAGCTCTCCTATTGATTTGTACCAATAAATGCTATTGGATTCCTGAAGGTGGGGAAATAAAGCCATCCTGGTTGTCTCTTCTGCAATAATACACCCTGTGCCATTCACAGACACAGCAGGGACCCACAGAGAAGGAACAAAAATAGTTTCTCCACAAACCATCAAAATGAATGCAGAGCACCTTGTTACACAGATGCCAAGCTGCATCATAATTTCCAATTGCTGCCACTCAATTTGATTGAGGAAAACTCCATTTTACACCTTCCCCTTGCAGATCCTGGAATGCAATTACATTAATATTTGGCAAATTTTAGGGAGGCAAGCATACACACTGCATCAAATGGCCTAACCACACTGCCCAGAGTGATGACAAATATTCCTGACAGACACAACGTGCAAGGAGGGGCAGAACTCCAGCACAGGGAGGGAAGGGCTCATTCACATCAGAGAGATACAAGCCTTGGCTGTTTGCTCTGGTCATTTCCTGTTGCAACAGCTCAATTGTTTCATAAATACAATGAAGCTCTGATCTACTTCAAACACTGTTTGGTCAGAAATTTTCCTGGCAATAGAGACAGAGTATATTCAAAGCAGCACATGTATGAAGCCCAGTTCATTAGAGAAGGTTTCTAAGCTCTGGCCTGGACAGAAACAAAATTCTCAATGAAATTTTCTTCCTCTTTGCACAAATTCAAGAGATGCTCCTGTAGGGATGCTGCTCCTCCCCACTCTGCTGTCTCAGTACAATCCCCACTTGCTCTGCAGGGACCACACCAGACTGTCAGGCTCCTCCCCACCTGGACCCACTGCCTCACCTGGGCTGTGATCCAAGGCTGCTCTCCAGTACAGATTCCAGAGGCAGAGAGTCATTCCAGTGAGTGTCCAGCATAGACAGCCATGGATCACCACTAATTTGGTAAAACCAACTGCATCTTCATGTCACTTCATTATTAACTGACTGAGTCACACAGTTCTGCTCTCAGTATCCTGTCCACTGCTCTCTTGCTGTCATACAATTCATAAAGCACTAGGTCCCTCAGCCACTTTGCTCACCTCTCCTTCCAATAAACAGTGTTTCTCTAAGAATCATGGAAATAAAAAAAAAAAAAAAACCAGAAATGTTTGTAATACAGTAAACATGTCACTTGAATTCCCTCATCTAGGAAGCTAAGAACTTCACTTGAAATCTGCCTTCCAGGCAGATAAACTTGCCCAAGAAAAACACCAGAAAAAGCACACTTTAGGCATGTAACAACCAGACCATTCAAGGTACACAGAGCCAACTTCTACCTGTGGGACAGCACCCATCTATCAGACCCAGGGATGCAGAATGGACAGCTCAGCTTTCCCTAAGGCAGCAGGTCAGTTCACACCCTCAGTCCCCCTCTCATGTCACCATGGAGCAGCTGCATTTTGGTTTTGTCTACCCTTTCTATATATAGAGGCAATTGGACAAATTCAATCCTGCCACTCTGTTACTTTGTCCTGAGCAGCAGTGGAAATATGTTGAGCCAACAAAGGCATTCAGCAGAACCCTGCCAAATCCCCTTCAGTGCTGTCTGGAAGTGAATTGCATGTGAAAAGCAGGCAGGGTGGTGTTTCCAAAAGCACTCAGCAGTGGATTTGTCATGCTTGGGCAACGGCTGGGTGCAAAAGCCCAACATGGGGACAGAAGAGGGCCAGAGACATTCACACCTTCCCTGAACAGCCCTGTCTAGTCAACACTCCACAGCAGGTGGATGGTACTGCCCTGCTCTTTGAGTCCTTTCCTTGGGGATTTGGAGGTGCAGAAAGGGGATTCAGATATGTTAGAAAGAAAAAAAATACTTAAGTAATGTTGTTTCTAGCTCAGATGCTCTAGGGAAAAGCTTGAAAACCTGCTGAAAATACTTGCTGATATTTTAAGACTCCCACAATGAAGTGGCTGGCATTCAGAGGACCTGAAAGCCCAAAGACCAGAAAGAAGCAAACAAAAATACCACCCCTTGAACCTTTTTCTTTAGCAGCCCATGGACTTCTCTCTGCTGCAAGCAGAGCACTGTAAAACTCACAAACACTGGTCCAAAAGCCAGTGGTTCATTGACTACAGCAACAAGTCAATCACTGCACCCAGCCTCAGCAGAATTACCCACCAGTTCCAGGAATTCCTGTCCCCATGGACACAGGGCACTCCAGAGGAACAGATCTGGGAACAGAAGAACAGGCTGCCTAACAAATAAACCAGGAGTTCAAATTCTTGGCATAAAATCTGCCCTTTCCTGGTGTTCCTCAAGGCCCATTTCACAACGTAGCAGTTGCTGTAAGTGATACATAATCCTAGTATTTATGCAGACAGAATTAACTTAGAATTAAAGCAGTGAACTTGGTACACCAGACTTAGAAATTAATTTTTCACCTAATAGCTAGCTGGGACGAGAACATAAACAGGCAGGTTAACTCTTTCAGAGCTGCCAGACCAGGCAGAAAAACTTGCATTAATTCTCTTGTCAATTCCCTGCTCCTTGGCTCACTCTCCCCCAGACACAGGGCACCATGTCCATAGAAAGCTGGAAGATTCATGCAAAGGCTCAGACAGCAGACAGCCAGGTTTCATGGTGTTTAGGAGGATCTGATGTCCCACTGCCAGAGCCAGCTCTGACACAACCTGAACATGCTCAGTGGGGTGTCTGCTCACCAAGAGCTGCCCAGATTTAAAAGGGGTCACACAACAGAAGCCACCAGAAATATCAGTGTGATTCCACCCACACAGGGAAAAAAAAAAAAAAAGAAAAAGGAGATTGAGGTCATTTAACTAATCATATTTAAAACACCATCTGACAAGGACTAGATTGGGTTTGGATTCTTTTAGACCTTGTGTAAATCTTTCTTCTCTTGCCCCAGCTTTGCTTCCGGTTGTCACTTGTTTACAGAGCCAGCACCACCTCTCAGTGGGCACAGGGTCCCAATCTCTTCAGCTCAGGGAAGGACAAAAGCAAACCACTCCATTCCAAGGCACTTCCCAGTTCTGGTCAGCAGGAAATGCACTGTTCAAGTCCTGTCCTCAGCCACACAAATGCAGAGATGTGAGTGCAGACCACTTATTAGGCAAGGCAAATTAACAATTCCACATTAATACAGTGCTCAGCAAATCTGTTTATAGGGATTATGAATCCTATTAATCTCATCCCTATGGCAGTCTCACTGTTTTGTTTATGGGCATGTTTAATACAAAAAGCTCCTTAAGAAAGCTTCACCATCCATCCTACCAACTGTTCACATCTGAGCATCAGCAGCTTCTTTCCTGTCTGTGTGCAGTGAGGCAGGGAAGGGACAGGAATGGCTCTGGGAAATTGCCTTGGGTGACCCAGCTATAGTTAATTTTAACTCTGAGGCAGCCAGAAATCACATTCATGCACATACACACATCTCTGTCTTGATTTACAAGCACTTCCAGGATTGACAGCTGCCTCAGCCTTTCCACACATTTGATCTTTTTTCCATCTAACTCATTTCCCCGAAGTCCTATTTTATTTTTAGGCAGCTCATTCCTCCCCACTGCAGATAACACTGGAGTCCTTTTTGTTTGCATCCTCCTGGAGGTGCCTCCCTGGCTCAGGCAGTGACAGCTACAGCACCCAAACACAGCATGTTTCATGCCACCAAGCTCCAGATTCCCATGGGAATCTCAGCTAGACAGAGATGAGGGGCTGTCTTTGCCAGCATGGGAGGAAAGGCATGGTGAGGATTTAGCCCCAAGAGGTTCTCTCAAATTCAGTTCCTGCCTTCCCTGTACAACTGGGTCTGCTGGTGGCACTCTGTGGAATCTGCCTGCTTTCCTCCCATCCCTCCTAAAATTACTCATTCCTGTTCAGGGTGTCCCAGTCACCTGGGTCCACTGCTCCTCTTTTCTCCTAAAAGCCATGTAAACAACAGCTTCTTGCCTGCTCAGTGACCATCAGCAAATTCTTACAACAACACAGTCATGCCAACAAAGACAGAAAGCCAGTTAACCTTTAACCAGCTTCCCCTAGACAGGCTTCTTCCACCTGGATCTCAAGCTGGAAGGCAATTTGTGACAAGCATGGCCAAATAGATGGGGCACAAAGAACCATCTGGGCTGAGCTCCTCTCTCTCCCTGATCAAACACATCCACAGCTGCCACTGCAGTCACAAACAGGGCCTGGCATTTCACTTCAAAATACAACCTCCAAAAGAGGAAAGGGTGTGGGGAAAATTGAAATAGAGAAACCAATAAGCCCCATTCCCCCAATAGATGTTTATGGGAAAGAGTTATCTGATGAGGCAAGCACAAAGCAAGGTCAGGAATTGCTGGGCAGGGATTGAAGTGTCCCTTCACTGCCCACTCCAAGGCATGATATTGCCATGCCTCAATCAAAGAACTCCTGTGATAAAGTCACCACATTAAACAGTAATTAAATCATTTGAATGAGTAGGTATCAAGGTGCCTTTAGAGACTAAAAAGCATCAAGGCACAAGGGAGAATTTGTGCCAGGCTCCCCTATGCATGCAGTAAAGCTTGCTTTCTCCTCCCCCACATTTTCTCCTCAACACACAAATATTTATTTTCTTTCATCCTAACAGTCTCCTCTCAAACAAAGATACCAACACTGGTGACAAGTGGATGCAGCCAGTAAACAGAAGCCATTCAGAAGTTTCAGTGCATTTTGTAGGGGTTTATAAAAAAAGAAACATGCAAAGGAAATGAAGTCTTGCTCTAAATACAGAGGGAGCTGGTGGACAGAATATAAAGCAATGGAATGGAAGATTCTTATAGCAGCAGGGAAAAAATTACCCTGAAGGGAAAAAGTGTTCTTGGCTCTAGACAAAACCAAAACATACCATTAGTTTACTCCTGTATTTGCCCACTCTTTCCTGCAAGGGATTCAGAACTCACTTTACCCTCCCTGATGATGTAACTGCATAAACATTCCAGGTCTGGTGTGAAATCCTGAAGAGCTGTGGAACTAAAGCTCATAAAGTCCTTCACTTCATAAAATTTCCCTTATTACAAGAGCATAGATTTCCCTCCAACTGACTTTCTTTTGTGCCATTTGGTTTTGTTTCCTTTTTATTCATTTTTTTGGGTTTGTCAAGGACTTTTTCCATTTTGTTTCATTAGGGAATCAGGATAAAGATATGTCAGGACAGAAGAAATGACCAGAAAGCAAGGGGGGGGGAAAAAAAAATCTGAAAAATACAATACTTTAAAACAGTAATTTCAAGGGAGAGTCTGCTGATCTCATTCAGAGATGGAAGAAGTAAAGTAAGACACAGTGTGGCTAATGATTGGGAATGAGAAAAATACACTGAGTCTAGATGAATTCCAGCTATGGATGATGAAAAATATGTGAAGTAATTCTGAAGCAACAGGCATAAGGCAGTGCTGAATTCTCCACCATTCGAAACCTTAAGATCAGAGAATGCTGTTCACAAAGGACCTGCTGTAGCTCATCCAGAAGTTATGGCATTAAGTACAGGGTGGAGCTTTACAGGGCTGTGTTATACTTGGAGGGGTTGGGATCTGATGAACATAAACAAGAAGAGATTGCTGTGAGATGACAAGTAAGATCCCTTTGATAAGATCCTACTTAACTGCTCTGAAAACCAAGTTGATTTAGCTGCAATACACTGCTTACCACCAAATCATCCTGAACATTAACTTGCTATTACAATCTTTCTTATAGTCCTTCTATATCCAACAGAATTACAATTATAAATTATACACTGACTACAGCTGTAAATAGAAGCTTATCTTCTAAGTCTAGGCCAAAGAAAACCCCACTTCTTTAACTGATTCATGGTGATTTTCCCAATAAATGACCCTTCCTGAGCTCTTATAACTGGGAAATACATTTCAATGAGAGGCAGCCCAAAGAAGAGTCATATTCCAGTAGCACACCCAGCATTACACATACAAAGCACAACACTGACAAGGTGTTGGACAGCCAGACCTTCATGAGGCTGGATTTATGGGAAGTGATATTAGAGATGATGGAAGCCTTTGGGTAACCAGATTAGAAGGAAAAAAAAGAGATTAAAAAAGCAAGAGAGTCATAAACATCAAATCTAAGCAACTCACCTGAAAGGGAGCCTTTCCTGTTAGACACTGATAAATGATGGTTCCTATACTCCAGAGGTCAGCTTTGGCATCGTAGTGTTGTGACATAATGACTTCTGGTGCCTTTTGGGGGACAGAAGGGAAATTTATTTCATAAAAAGAAGTAGTTTTGGTTTGGTTTCTCCATGAGAGAGAAGTCACTCCTATGCTTTAAAATCTCTTGAGCTAGATTCCCCAATAACCATGAAAGATTTACTCCCAATAAGACTGTAACACTATTTTGAAAGGGCCACTTCCCTGTTTAAGTGGGAGAAGCAGAGCCTTCATTCAGAAGACAAAAATACATCCTAATATAGTGTGTTTTGGGCAAACTCAGCACTTCCCCTTCTCCCAGTGTACCATTTTCTGCTGAATCCAGCAGAAGAAACCCACTGAAATCACAAACAGATCTTCTCATCCAAAGCAAACAGGATCAAGAGCAGCAAAGGCTCCCACTGCACAGGTGAACTCCAGCCTCCATCCTGAGCTGCATCACTTGGGCACTTCCCTCATTTAGCCCAAGATGGCAGCACATTAATTAAGCTCCAGGGCCTGGTGCCAAGGGCACAGTTTGGGTTCAAAGGCAGTGTTCCAGTCCAACAGCTCGAGCCCTGCTGTGCCTCAGACTCTGGTTTCTAATCCCACACTGTGCCCTCAGCTGCTCCCTCCCAGGCCTGTTCCAGAAGCTGGAGACAGTGCAAGCCCCCAGAGCCCCTGGCTCAGCAGGCAGAGCCTCAGGAGCAGCAGCAGAGGAGGGACAGGAGGGCAGGCTGCCTAATCCCACGTGTTTCTGTCTACAGATTTCACTGCAGTGCTGCCAGCATGGAACAGGATCAATTTTTTAGCTCTGTCAGAAGTAAAGGCCACACGTAATGGAAAAAAAAAGGCAACAAGTAAATTGTGGACAGGAGCTCACTCTGTCCCCAGGGGAAGCAGGCATGACACCAAACAAAGCCAAAGCAACAGGGCAAGAGCTGCACAAGGAGGTTTCAAGTCTTTCTATGGCATGGATCATACTGGGGTTCAGACAGAAAGCTCCTTCTGGAAGGGGTAAAATACCTTTTTTTTTATAAGAGAGAAATGAAACAAAGCAGCAATAGGCTGTGAGCTAAAGCAGGGAATCAAGTCCTGCCTTGCCAGCAGATGTTCCCAGGGCTCCTGCACAAGATCCACAATAGCAGTAGGGACAGACTTCAAAACACTCCCTAAATCCCATCTGAACCCTCCCTTCCCATCTTCTTTCAAATCCATCAATAAACAGAGAACAATGTGAAACACTGAGATTTCATGTAACATCCAGCATTGTTTAAAATAAAAATAAAAAACAAATAGAAAAAAATATCATCACTAGTTTCCTCCAGCCCTACCAGAAAATAAGCTGGGTGTTTTCAATTACTTTCACAAGGGACTCTGAAAGAAAAAGTACCACTAAAAATAGACAATTCAGGAAACTCTCACAGGAGAGGAGGGTTACATCATCTTCACATATAGCATAGTTCAAATAAACATCAGGCTTCAAAAAAAAAAAAAGGGGGAGAGAGGAAGTCTGTTTCGCTTGAGGTAATTCTGTGGAACAGACTCCCCAATACACTGTGCCTGTGCAGTGCAGCACAGTCCAGCCTAACTCTGCCCAAAGACTACAGACAAAAAACTCAAGAGGGTATTAGACCATGTTTGAAATGAGGGGCCTTTTACTCCAGGGCACCTGTAAAAACTTCAACATAAATTGACTCACATCATCTTCTTACTTTGAGCTCAGACACCCACATCCCCAGGAACTATTCCAAGTCTGGCTTTGACATTTTTATTTCTGTCTAGTTTTCTCATTTTTCCTTTCACTGACTTGGTGTGACACCGAGACCTTGACTGCTGCCATGAGCACAAGTAAGAGATCACCTCATCACAACCTGATCCCAGAGTGGGAAGCACAAAGAGGGCAAAAGGGAAGAGTTTGGGGTTTTATCCACATCTGTTTCACAGTCTAAGCAGTCATCCTGGAAGCATGGATTATCCACATCTCACCTGGAAGTTACATGACAACACAGGCACCTGCTGTCTGACATTACCAGCAGCCAGAACTTTAGGAATCTCTCTGTGTAATAGCTGGTTTCTGGCAAATAAATAAAATTTCACCTCGGGGGGGAAAGACTACAGAAAAACAAAGCCTTGCTTTTGGGGGGCAATGCAAGAACAACACAGAAAACCCTGTAGGCAAATCACACTTACCATGTACATGGGTGAACCACACAAGGTTGCTGCCATCATATTGTTCTGCAGGTACCGGGCAAACCCAAAATCAGCTGCAAAGAGAAACAGAGGCAGGTCAGGAGCAGACATCAGTAGTCTGATTCTTCCTACTTGACCTTCACTTTCCATCAATCTTTGCAGCCTCTAACCCATCTTAGCAGGAGTTTGACAGCTCTTCTTGAGCAGCAGCATCCTTGTGCTAGTTATTAATGCACAGTACAGACACTGGGAAAGGACAGACCAAGCCCCAGCAGCATTCAGATGAACAAACCCCCATCTCTCTTTCAGGGATCAGTACCCACTTGTCTGCACTCTAAATGTCAGCTGGGAAGGCTCTCTTGACTTCAATGAGACTGTGCCAGTTCATAACCAGCCAGTTCATCTGCTGCTACCTCAACCTTTCATTTGGGGAAGTGAAAGCTCCCCTCCATTGAAAAGGCTGTAATGTGAAACACATCCAAGAGGAACCACTACTCACCACTACCCACATTTCTAGACCAGCCCTACCAAAATGAGCCTTGTTCTGTTCCTCTAGAAGGGTCCCAACAGTGCTAACCCCAGCACTAGGACAGAAAACTGAGCCACAGTTCACTTAGCAGGTAGAAGAGCCAGGAACAAGGAATACTAAGAAGAATTACCTCTGCAGGTTACTCAGCACCTGATCATATGACCCTGAGATGTTCTCTCAAGGTTACCAAATATTTCAGGCTACGACATTGTCACAGCTGTTGGACAGTGACACTGTCATCTGTCAGTAATGAAGTGGTACAGCCAGATTCTCCCTGGACCATGTACTCCTCAGGGAGCAAAAGGAGAGTTTGCAGGTTACACCACACCCAAGAGCAGTTGTGTACACAGCACTCCTGCCTATGTTTGCAGCTCCCTTCCTCACAGATAACTCTGCACTTGACAAAAATACCCAAAACAAAACAAAAACCACATCAAAATGCTTCAGTCAAGCAGCAGTATTTCAAACCTTTCCACTGGGCTGCATTTCCCAGCTGAAGGAAAGCACTAACACTTTCTCCACAGCACAAGGTTAAGGTGAGGAACAGTTTTACCTAATTGGTGTCAGCTTCAGCTCTGAGTTGTAACATAAGCAAAGGCCCACGTGTGAGGGTGATATCATCTTATTTTTGAGGGACCTCAGGGAATATGTGTGCTCTGTAACTGGATTTCTGGAGCACTCATCCCAACTACTGGTCCATCTGTGCCACTTGCCTGATGTGCAGAATGTGAATTTCTTCAAGATGCAGCTGAGAAACCTGTCTGGTTCAGACTGGGAAAACTCCTACTTCTGGGTCTGCCTGACACCCCACTGTGCTCTCTGAGGCCAGCCAGGAGAGCAACTAGTGTCAGGTCTTCAGACAACACCATTTGACCTCAATATTGTCAAAAGCTGAAGACAAAAGTCACAACTTCTGCTTATTTCTTGGTAAGCCTGGAGATTACAAGCCAATTAGGGCAGGCTGGTGTTTGTTTTTGCTGAGGGAGGCACCATTCAACTGGGAGTGGAGCAAGGCCTGCCCAATTCCTTTGTGTTAAGTCTGTGTCCTGGCAGAGCAGAAAGCTTTTGCTCCTACTGCTTGGAGGCAGCTGAAGGCTACATTGAGCAGGGGAACTAAGGATGAAAAACATCAGGGTATTTTTCAAATAAGTGTAGCAATGCTTTTCTCCTCCTAAACAGTTCTCCCAAGAAAGATTGAGGTTTCCACTTAACCAAACTCCTGAGTGCTCAGGGTGACGTTTGTAGCGGGCTCTTACCGATCTTTATGCGAATGTTGTTGGGATTTGATTTCCTGCCTCCAGCATAGGAAAGGAGGATGTTCTGTGGCTTCAAGTCCCGATGGATGATGCCCTTGCTGTGCAGCATTTTCATGGCACCTGCTATCTGCTGGAGAAAGAGCCTGATGGTGTCTTCACTAAGTGTCCGCATAGCTGGGAAGGAGGAAAGAAAAATAACCACAGATGAAAAACTTACAATGCCAGTTCTCTGAGGAGCCCAGAGGGCAGAGTCTCACAGCAATTAGCTGTAATTTGTCATTTTATTCCCACATATGTCTTTCCCCCACACACCATTTCTGAATGATTCCTACAGGCAACAAGGGAGAGCATTTGCATTCCCAGCTTATTCTGTGGTCAGGGCTGTTTCCAGCCCCGAGTCCCTCATGGTGAACTCAGGCCAGCATGGGGTGCTGAATCTGGGTTATTAACTGTGTCCAAAAGTGGTATCTGGTGAGGTTTAGGGCTTCCCTCAGCAAGAGCTGCCAGGAAGATCTAGGCAAGCACCAGGCAGAGCTGTGAGCTGTGGTCAACAGCAGCTGGATACCCAAGGTCAGAGCTTTATCACAAAGACTAGGTCTAAAGGTGGAGCTAAGAGGAAAGGCAATTAGGATTAGGATTAACGCCTGCAAGGGTCATTAAGGCTCATGCTGGACCTGAGAAGGGTTGATAGATTAAATTCAGAGTAGGTTAGGGCACATGGCCAGCAGGGATCTGTACCTCTGGGGTATGAATCCAAGCCTAGGCCTACTCCTTCTGCATCATCACCTGACCAAACCAGAATTCTAATCCCAAACCCAGTGTTTGGGTAAACCACAGTCCAATACTTAACAACAGACCCTACCAAATGACCCCTGCAAACTATCACCTGACACCCTCCATCCCACATCCACAGATACAGCAAGAATCTCTCAAAATGCTTTCACAAACCAAGTTTTCTAAAAAAATGTATTAGTGATCTAAATCTGCAAATATAGAAGCTCTGAAGTGGCCTCTCCTGGGATACAGGCTTCCCAGGGACTGTGGTGTGAAAATAAATATTGAAGGGATTAAAATAATTTTCAACTGGCTCTTCTAATCAGAGCAATGCGACATCAGCTCTCGTTATTTTAAGAACCATACGTATGAAACTCTTGCCAAAGCTGGGAACAGCCTGCTGAACAAACCCCAGGATCAACAGTGCTGCCTCCTTGTCACTCACTGAGTTAGTCAGGCTTCAAGCAAGCACCATTCCACTTGAAAAAAATAATTTCTTTTGTAAAAAGGTCCCTGTAAATTACTTGGGACTTCATTAGAGTTTTTGCAGCTGTTCTCTAGTAAGACATTAAAACAGGCTGGCAGGAGCTTCAAAACCCCACTCTACCCAGTCAGCTAGAAGGGAGGAATCCTTATGAAAACACAGCTGAGGTTGCACACAGTTTTAACACAACACAGGAAATTAAAAATCTAACTTTTAAAATACCTTGATGGGAAGCAGCAAGGGACACAGATAAGTTAAGCAGAGCTTAGAATAGAAAATAAACTCCCACCACTCCCAAGCCTCACTGTCCTAGGAGGCACAAGCACAGCTAAAGTGTCACCATGGCTATCAGGTGGTCCCAGACTCACAACATGTGAGAGCAGTGCACATGTATATAGAGTTTCTCTCCCCTCACTGAGCCTTTTTCCTCATGGACTGCCACTCAGCTAGAGTTCACCAGACTCCTCTCCAAGAGGGAGAGGTTCTGTGGAGGGATTTTAAGGATATTAGGAGGCAGCTCAGATGCAAGTCTTCAAAACGTGCTTGCATCTTCTGAAGAAAGCACTGCCTTGTCTTTAACAAAGCTTTCCCCAAACTCCTGCTGAAATATCTCCCTGTACTCAGTCCCATACCATTTTCTATCTATTAAAAGTCCAGCATCTCTTAGCTGTGTTCAATATTCTCTCCAACAAAAGTGCTCTGCAGTATTTCTGCAATTTATACTCAAGGAAATCTATTCAGGAATGGTTAAAACACCACCTTTAAACAAAACAGCAGGAATTCAAAAGGGTTTTTTTCCCAATTCAGCTCAGGCCCAGGAAAGGAAGGCTGATCACCCTCCCCCAAATATGAAACAAGACTTGAAACTTGGTAATTCTTATTATTAAGGCATCAGGCAATTACCAGCTCCTGGCTAAATACACTCTGCCTCCAGCAGAGGAACTGTGGAGAGCCTTGTCCTGACCTGCAGTCCCAAGAGTGTGCCATGGCTTTAAGGCCTCACCCTCTCATTTAGATAATTTGGTGGCTATAAGGTTAACACAGCACCAGCCACCAGCCTCAGCAAGCCAGCTGAGCCTCCCTAATGTGAGTTCTAACTCTTTATAATAGTGAAAACAGGAACGTTGCTACCAAGATCACAAAAATCTATTCATCCATAGAAAATAGGGCTTCTAAACTATCTGCTTCTACAGAATTTAAGCTTTTCCACTTCACAGAAGTCTGCACAAAGTTTCAGCCCTGCAAAAGAACTGTTTTCCTGGCACAGAGAATCTAAACTGAGCCTGCAGACATATTCCCCCAGTTCAGCTGCAGTAGCAGAGGGGAGCTACCATGTTGCAGTGCAGCAAAATCAGAGGGAGAGGTCTGCTGGATCCTCTGGCAGCATTAAATCTCACAGGTCCAGGTAGGAAGGCAGGACTGGGAAATTGAGGCTCTGCCCTCAGGAACAGACAAGGAATAGTCAGTTCCTTGGGGAGGGTCGGGCAATACCCTTTTACCTCTCTCCATTAACAAACAGGCTGTAACACTGGAAAACAAAACTCCTTATCTCTCATACTCAGCCCATCAGTCTACTGTGTGACAGCAGCAATCTGCAACTGAAGGACAGAAACATAAATACAACTGACATTTTCAATGACTTCAGGATATTGGTCTGCAAAAGTCCTCCCAGATCAGCTATCAACAGCAGAGGGAAGGAGAAGATACAGAAGACTCACTCAATTTAGGTGCCATCAAAAAAAGCCCCTAAAAAACCCCCAAAACCAGAAAAAAACAAACAAGTGGAGAAAGAACAAAACAATTCTCTTCCTTTGCTACATTCTAAACAGAGAACTTGTAAGTCTGTCCCTGTAAAAAGAGGATATTCTCTTCTTTACCAGAAAACTGCTGGCAAAATACTAATCCTGCATTAAAGTCTGGGTATCCCTGAGGATGTCTGTGGTGAGCAATGCATTCTTGCAGAGGATGCTGTTTCACAAGCCCTACTCTGCCATTACTGAGAAGCAATAATATGCCTGTGTTTATTTTCACAGGCTCCACTTCAGTGATGAGGCACTCTGCTTAGTGCCTTGGCCTGCTCAGGTCAGTAGAGAGAGAAAATATTTACTCTGGGTCACTGTGAGGCCCACATGCCTTGAGCTCTTAAGGCAGAGAAAAAGGATGAAGCCACCTCAGAAGAAGTGCCCTGGTCAGCCTGTTCTGAGAAGTTCAACCTGCAAGAGGTAAGCGCAGTAAACAGCCCTTGTCAGCTGAGCCAGGAGTAGATGTACTGGAGTACACCCACTGACGTTAGATTACAACACCATTTGGGAAACTTTATTTAGGAAAAAGAACATCTCCTCTTACCCACAGGTGTCACAAGTATCTCTAACATGGGCCCAATCCAAGTCACACTGAAGTCTGAGACCAAGCTGACTTTTTTGAGGCCTGGCTTGTACCTACCCCACTGCTACCCATGGTCTGTGACTGTGAACCTTCTGTACAAGTCAGAAGATGTATCACAGATGTATCTGTGATAGGACCAGACCTTCTTATTACCTGGCTGTAGAGGGAGAAAAGGTACAGAGCAATGCTTCAGACCTCTGGTTTGCAACAGGGTCTCTGCACCACTTGGGATGGACTAGAAGGATCAAAGCTCCCTGCACGTGCCATTGTCAAAGCAAGAAATTCCCTGTTATGGTATGAAAGCAACAGCTTTAAGAAAGGTCACAAATATGCTCCTAACAGCCTGTGCCAATGCCAACTCACTGAATTTAAGGAGGAGTTTCAGACCAGCCTGCTCTGACCTGCTGAGTACCTGAGGACACAGAATTCCAGTGATTCCTGCACAGATGCTGGTCACTTGTGTGACCCTTCCCACAGCTGTACCATGCACAGCAGAGACCTGTCACAGTGAGAGCAACATCCAGAGAGCTCCCAGGAGGGAACTGCATTGTACCACTAAAGGACATCACCACACAGCAGCTGTGCTGAGCAGAACACACACAGGGATGGGGCTGCCCAACCCCATAACCCAGCCAAACACACACAGCCTGGGATTCTATCACAGGGATGGAGAAATCCAACCCCATAACCCAGCCAAACACACACACACACACACACACACCCCTGGGGCTGTACCACAGGGCTGCCCAACACCATAACCCAGCCAAACACACACACACCCCTGGGGCTGTACCACAGGGCTGCCCAACACCATAACCCAGCCAAACACACACCCCTGGGGCTGTACCACAGGGCTGCCCAACACCAGAACCCAGCCAAACACACACCCCTGGGGCTGTACCACAGGGCTGCCCAACCCCATAACCCAGCCAAACACACACCCCTGGGGCTGTACCACAGGGCTGCCCAACACCAGAACCCAGTCAAAATGCAAAGTGCACTACAACGTGCACCTATGCACGTCCTCCAGTCATGAAGACAAGGAGAATTAGAGTGCCTTTGGATTCAACATGGAATTACCATATTGCTTAATGCCTGTAATTAGAGGGCAGAATGGATCTGGAAGCTTACAAGCAACTCATTCAATGAGAACCAGGGGATTTGTATGTGCTGCTTGCTTAAGTGTTACAGGAACTACCCAGCACAAATGCCTGAGGAGCCAGTGGGAAAGTAGGTGTTGCAATTAAACAGCATCACACTATTATCAAAATAACTGAAGCAGCACAATAACTGCTCAATAGAGATGAGCCTCCTGAGTACCAGTCAAACACTGAAGAAATCTAAACTTTCCAAGATGAGTTTTCAGTGAAAAATCATTCCTGTCAAAACCACCCTGGGCACCTGAAGAAGCTGGAAGAGGAGATACCCCAGAGGAGCATGTGGTGGGATGGAGAAAGCTGACACTCATCTAGGCTCTGGGACTGGAACACCCAGATCTCTGGCAGTGATGGGAGTAATCAACCTTCTTGCTGTAGTCCCTTACTGACTCCTCCCTCTGGAAATCAGTGCCTGTTGGGTTCTCTTTACTGCCAACCAGCACTCAAGTGGTAAAAGTTAAAATAAAACTAAGCACCAACTTCCCAGTCACAACAATCTCTACAGTTGCCAAACCAAAATATTTTATTGGTAAAAACAGAGCTAAAGGTTAACTTTCTCAAAAGAACTCAGGCAAAGAAGAATCAAGTCTTGCACCAGGTTACACTCAAACAAACCAAGCTGGAGTAAAACTAATTTTATTTGGAAAATACAATTCATCATCACTTCTCAAGCTAGCCACCAACTTCCTGAGTAATTTCAATTGATAAACCAGGACACAAGCTGTGTTAACAGCCTAAATAACTGCATGCTTCACTTTTTTCTTGAGTTTTTTTTGAGGGGAGGGAGGGTGGCAGAAGGGAAAAGACAAAAAATGTACAGAAGGAGTAGTATAGACTAAAATATTTTCTACAAATCCTTGTTTCTGTCATTTGTTTCTATAATTTCTTGTTTACACACACAGCTTTGCCAATGAGTGCACAGCCCACAGCTTAAGATCAAGGTTCACTTCCTGTGCATGAAAGCTAAAAAATTTAGCTTTCAAAGCCTATGCCCTGCTAAAACTGAAGTTTCACTATTTTTTAAACACCTTTGGTTTATAAAATTTGCATTCAGAAAGAAAAAGAAGGTACCAAATACAAACCCATCCTCCACTGATGTTCACAAGAGCATTCTGCCACCACCAGAGATGCTCCTTTCAGAGCACAGCAATACCCAACACATGCAAAACACTTATCTAAGACAAAGCACTCTAAACCTGGATTTTAAAAAACAAATGCCTGCCACTTCTATCTCACCCACACTTTAAACAAACACATAAAAGGCAGAATATTCTTTTTCCTTCAAGTACTAAACTCTTTCTGAAAATTCATGTCCACAAATACAATTCATTACCTTGCAGGAAGAGTGTGACATGCTAGCATCAAACCTCAAATTATCATTGTAGGGACACCAACACTAGCTGTAGGGCAAATGTAAATTTATTTTTTAATCCTTCAATTTTTGCCCCTTCCAGGCATCACATACCTCAATAAGGAGCCTGAAGTATTATCCATCTGACAAGCTTTTCATTTGAACAATGTGAACAAACTTTGTTTAACCATGACCCAGAGCCACATATGAAATGAGATTAAAGCTGTCTCTTCACATTTAGTAATCTTCTAGTTAACATGCAAAACAACCAGAAATCTACTTTAAGGGAAAAAATTCACTCAGGGAAGAAAAAAATGGGCTGTGTCTGAGTGCAGCCAAGTATATTGTTAAACATTTTACCTTTCTACCTGCTCTAGGTACTCAGGTGCAAGGTGATTTACACAAAGGCCAGGGTCCTGTACCTGTGCTGCACTGAAAGATACCTTGAGGGATTACCTGAGTCCCAGCAATTAGAGCTGGATGACCTGCAAAGCATATTTCACTTGGCTTGATGGCAAAGACACCCCTGAGTGCCACCAAAAAGTTCTTCAAGCCACCACAGTGCCAGATACCTGTCCAGAAGACCCCAAAGTTAGTGAGTTTTGTCACCCTCACTGCATGACTGGCTACACTGCAGCCATCCTCAATGTGCTGAAATAGGAAATATGTTCTGCCCTAGATGTGGGAACACCTTAGGGGTAAACTGAGAGAATAAACTCTTGAGATCTTATTTTAATCCAACACTACAGAACTGCAAGGCTTCAGGATAAATAGCTTTTTGCCAGCCACCAAGAGAAGACAAACTGTATCCCTAGCAGTGCTGAAATATGTTTAACCTATAAGGCCATTTTAACTAAAATATAAAACTACTGAGAACACTCACTACTGACCTACATAGAAAGGACTACAAGACCAGCTTTTATTGTCATGGATTCTCAGTTTTCAAATGATTACAGAGGGTGAACCTCACAGAGGATATTCTCCATACTGCTGTACTTACTGTGAAGGTAATCTGCCAGGTCACCACCATTACAGTACTGCAAACAGAAGAGAAAGCTCAGTTAATACAGGACAAATCAAAGATTAGGATGAAAACTTCAGTAGGATGGCAGGCTTATCACAGTATTTAAACATGAATTATCACACATGTTAAAATACATATTCAGAAATTGGCAATGAAAACCTCATTCCTCTCCTCTTTCCCCTAAATGTTAATGATACACCAGCATTAACCAGCTTTTGTGCACATCCACGTGCAAGCACATCAGAGAAAGGTAAAACCAGAACAAAGCAGAGGGGAGACACCACCAGAAAGGCAGCTGAGGAAAGCCTGGGAGTGGACACAGCTGAAAACTGGAACTCCTCACATCAATGTTCCACTTCATTAAGAAAAGTCAACAAGACCTCAGAGTGAGAACTGCAGAGGAAAGGAAACATTCAGAGCTCTGCAGGTAAGCTGTGTCCAGAACATTCTCTCTGCTGCATGCCTGCAACACTCACTCCCCTGTGGCACCCCTGTGACCCCTGAGGTTCCTGGTCTGACTGCTTAAGCCTGTGCCTGCAAGACCTTCTGAGAGCAGCAAGATGAAAAATCCCCTGGCTGCTCTCTGCACCCACACTCTGCAAGGCCTGAGCTGCAGATTACATTAGCAAAGCCTCAGAGGTGAGACTGCCAGCAGAAAGCACCACTTGTGAAACATGCTCATCTGCTAAAAGGAGTTAAAAAAATTAAAAAAGAGAAACAGGGAGGGAAAAGAGGTAAAAAGAAGAAAGAAAGAGACACTCACCTCCATAACCAAGTAGACAGAGTTTGCCAGTTCCTGGAGAAATAGAAAATGGAAAAATAAGGGATTGATGCACTGAAATATTTCAGACACTTAATTGCTCTATTTCCTTTCAAACAGATAATCTGTTCTCTGCTATGAGTCAGACTGAAGAGAGGGTAAAAACATTATAGGTTAATTCCTGGAAGACTGCTTACTTTGAAAATGCCAGGTATTTAAGCATTTTATTGATTTGTGAGTGTGCATCTGTTTAACCAAGCTGATCTCCTGTATTGTGGCTTGGTCTCCATGTCCTTTTGGGCTCCAGGGATTAACAGTGGCACGCAACACAGATGCTGGCACACTGCTATCTTAGAGCCTTAATCATTTCCACATTTAACTTGGCCCTTTATAGCAGCTGTGCCCACATAAGCAGCACTAGGCTGAACAGAAAGATAAGAGCAGCACAACTTCAGGACCTGCAATTCAACCCCGTGGCTGAAAAGTGCCCAAGAGCCTCACCTTTCCATTGGAGGGCAAAAAGGAAAGATCTCAGACAAAATACATAACATCTGCCAACCAAATTTTCTATATGCCTCAACAGTGCCATTATCAGGTGGCTAAAGCTTTCTGGATTGTAACAGGGGTCAACACCAGCAAAGTCCAGCCCAAATATTCAGCTTCCTAAGCTTCACTGCAGGTGCTGCACTGTGATGCTCTTACCATCTTGGGAGTTCACCTCCTGCCTTAGCTGACCCTCTCCCCAGCCCCTGGGAAACACACCTATATCCATGATACAAACACAGCACAGTGCAGAGATGTGTCCCACAAAAATACAGCACCACAGAGCCACAAAAGGGACCTTGGTGGCTGTGACACCAGGGGCTGCCTGGCACATGTCCAGCAGAGCCACCACACCACTGCCAAAGGACATGAGAACAGCCAAATATTTCAACCCTGGGTAGACCCAGGAAGCTGAATGACTAAATCCTGTTGTTGAAACAGAAATCAGACAGAAGTAGATGTGCTACATAAAATCTGTAAGGTAGAAGTCACTCCTAAACTCAAGGCCCAGCTGGGGACACCCACAGGCAGCAGCTGCCTGGGTGAGTGGACAAGTCCTGAAAGCAGGGGCAGAGCATGAGATTCCATTTCCAGGGCTGCAGGGCAGCATGCCTTTACTCACAGGCTGTTTAGATACCCACATGCCTGATTCCTCTTCTGACCCAAACCATTTCAAACCCCCAGCATCCACCCCACCAGCTGTTCAGTTTCCAAGCAGTCTCCACTGTCTGAGCTCAGCCCTTTCACCCTGCTCTGCCCACAGGGCTCTGCCTCCCATCAAGCCTGTACCAAATTCCCTGCCTTTGTCAATGCCTGGAGTCCTCAGCACCTCTCACTTTCACTTCCATCCTCTTTTAACCTCACAGTGTGAAATCTGGGTTTCCAGATGTTTGCTGAAGAGTGGTTGGAGGAAGAGAGGGAGAGAGGAGGAAGCTGAATTACCTGCAAGCTGAGAGACTCAGCCACAGCTGCAGGGGAACTGGCCACCTTCCCTGGAGGGGCTCAAGTGTCCACCAGAGCCCGGGGCCACCCTCAATTCTTACAGCTGTTCTCACTGCCAAGCCCAGCTGAGCTTTTAGAAGTCCTCTTGTTTGTTCAAAAAGCAATTTTCTGTAATACTCCAAGAAAGTGTTTGTTGCACTTCCTTGCATGACAAACACTGCTTTAAACAGGCTTTGTTTTTCAGCCTCTGCATTTGAAAGCAGCACACATTAAGTCATCCAATTTCTTACACACACTGGACAAAGTGGGAAACCAGCCTGTGGTTAAAAGCACCAGCCCAGGGCAGCAGTGCAAGAAGAAAATCCCAAGCATCATTACAAGCTTTGCACATGACAAAGCACTGAGGGAAAATTCTCAGGAGCATTCAAAGCCCACTGGCTCCTGCTGTCCTAAGCAAGAACAGCAGAAAGCCAAGGTTGATAAAAAACACCCAAGACTTTCACTTCTACAGAACTCCAGCCCTAGATGTACAAGATACCAGATACACCAGAAGTGCAATGCAGCTGCTCAGAGAACCCACTGCAGGGCAACTGCTGGGCACACAGGGAGTGTCTGAAGGGGTTTTTGCAGCCCAGATCAAGCTCATCACTGCCACAGAAACAGTTTTCATAGGCACTTCTCGGCTAAATGTGCTGTGATCATTGCAGCTCAGTAACTCTGCACTTTAATATGCATAGTGCCAGCAGGGTTTGAGGAAGCTCAGTATATCATCAGCTATATAGAAAATGAAGATGAACCAGAGCTTACACAAACCAAGTCCAGAAGATATTTGTAATATTTTATTAGCCAACAGCTAATGCACACTGTGCAGTTTGGCTGTTTTTCCACTCTACATTATTTAAAGACTCTGCAAACAAACATCACCAAGCAAGTCATCGATTTTTGGCAGCTGGTGTGTGCAGGGACCAGGGTTAAACAAGGCAAGGCACAGGCAAGGGAGATGCTCTGCTTGACTTTCCCAACAGCATGACCTTGGTGGCTGGTGGTTTTATCTCCTCACTCTGTGTTGGTGTGATAAGAGGGCAATGCCTGAAAAGCTTCTAGGAGAGAAGTCAGTGGCTCCCCCAACCATCACTGACAACAGCACCCTTTAAAAATTCAGCCTCAGCAGGCAGAACTGGCCTCCCTGCTGCACCCAGAGCAGCAGGGGAACATCTAGCAAGGGTATTTTCAGATCACAGATGCCTCTAGCAGGGAGAACAAACTGACACACATTTGCAGCTTCAGCACTTCAAGACCCACTTACCAGAAAGAGATTTGCAGATATTTGCCAACAAAACTAAACATTTATTTCAAGAAGGGTCCCAGAAACAAGCCTGTGTTTGGGAAAGCCCAGAGCTTACTGTGGTTAAAATAGATTCAGCAGTCTAAAGAGACTTCTGGTTTTGTGAACAGGCTGATGGACTTCTCTCAAGCTGATTCAGCAGCAGAAACTACTTCTTGTCCATTTTTATCCTTCCACTATATTTATGATTTGTTCATTAACAAAACAAGGGAAAAAATACTGCAAGCCAAATTTTGCAAGCTACCGGTTTCTCTGAAAACCAAAGCAAAATGCCCAACCCACTCATTTCCACATCAAGAAAAGTATTACAGTTTGCTGTATTTCTGCAGAGACTCATGTTCAAGAAGTGTTACAGATAATTTCCTCTGGACCTCTTATTCACATGTGCCAGTCTGTGCAGCCAAGCCTAATCCTGCCACTAAACAAGCTCAATGAAGGCAACAGCACAGACAACCCCCTAACTTTTCCTGTCATCACAAAGGGCAGCAGTACCCTGACCATGCCCCACAATAGCAGCAAAACGCCTCTGCCAAAGGCATTAAGCTGATAATTAATCAGTCTGGATCATTGCCTGACTTGTTCTTGTAGCAGAGGCCCCAGCGATGAAGTTACAATTTAATTGAGTGTAAAAATAGGCAACAGCCTCTGCTGTCTACAAATAACACACATCTGCTGATGGAGGACAAAGAAATGAAGAAACATCATTTAGCAATACACCATAAATCACCCCAAGAGTGTGCTCTGTTAAAATTCCTCACTGTGACATTAGGAGACATGGCTTTATGGACATTAAGACCCAACAGTCCTGTCTCCCTTTAAATTTTCTCTCCACCCATACTGGAAGGTGGCATGATCCTCTTCTTGGAAAGTGTGTTTAGGTGTGTCCAAAGGGAAATGTCTGGGTGTACCCACAGTTAGTCATCCTCCTACCACAGCTCAAAAAGTCTCAGAGAGGAATTTTCCTTAGAGAAATCCTCCTCTGCACTCTACCCCTGCACTCAGCCTGCCACCAAGTTTAGAAAGGTGCTCAGGAACGGAAAAAAAGTGGAAATTTGATTACACAACACTCCAAGACTCTCTCAGCAGTGCAGTGTTCTCACCAATGCATGTGAGACCAGTGCTGTAGTAGACTCTGGGGTAAAATCAGCACAGAATGACTTCCATCTCACACAAGGCCTCATTTCCAGGGCAGCAGGGGGATGCAGGAGAACACTCCAAAGATGAATGGAGCTCCAGGGTTACACCCATGTGCTGAGCACCATGGGGCTGACAAGGCTCCTGTTGCCTGCAGTAGAGGAGCCCAAGTCTCAAGACTAGTTTTGTTACTCTCCTGGATGTTTGCTGGCATCCCTGTGATGGCAGAGGTTCCTGGTTTGTACCTCTCAGGAGAGATCTCCCACGAGCTGCTCAACACCACCTCTTCAACAGCACCCAGAGATGCTGCCAAGCAAAGATAATTTTGCTGCACATGGATCTCTCTAAGCAGGGCCAGGACTTAACCAGCTGTACCAACACAACAGCAGCATAACATAAAGCTGAGGGTCTGACAGTGGAAGATAACTCAACACCAAGTGAAAGCTAAGCTTTTCCATTTCTTTTTTCTTTGCTACTTCCCCCACTCACTGCAGCAGAACCACTGCACACCACATCCTCCTGTTTTGCCAGCAGGATCTCATGGAGCCAGTGCCCTTCTGACCTGTGGTCTCCAGTCATTGCTTTCAGACAGTGGCACTGGAGTCCATAACAAACACAGTCCATAACAAACACAACTTTGCTTCACAGAAGCCAATTCTTAGGCCAGTGGCTCCTGGAAAGTCCCTTGCTCAGGCAGGGCCCCCCAGGCCAACTGGGTTTGGGAAAAACAGACCTGAAATTCTCAAGAGAGGGAAAAAACTTCCCAAAAAGTAAGTTCTCTTAGCGTAGTTTCACTGTGGCTGCCAGGTTGGCTTGAGCAGGCTAACTGCTGAAAAGGGAAAGGAAAACTGTCATGCTCTGCAAGGATTATCTTCTGATGCAACTGTTGGAATGGAAGCAAGATAAGGGACAATGGCAACATCAACCAGAAGTGTGGGAGAACCTATCAGTGCTCATCCTTTGGAAAACTGATCTAAAGCAAATAGCTAGAAGATATTCACATGCCTTTTGACCCGAAGTGAAAAGAAAAACAGGTCTCAGAGCCTCTTGTGTTTCTGTTCTCTGGCCCTGCTTATCCTCCTCACGCCTCCTGAACATCCTCAGTAAGGAACTCAAGAAGATTTTGAGCAGGCTTCCAATTCAGGAGACAATAAAGTCAGATGAAGAAAGGCAAAACCTTCTGCTACTGACTGGAAAGAGTTATCTTCACAGTCAGCAGATCTGTGACTTCCCAAAATAATGAGGGTTTCTAATTTCTTAATGTAGATCCCATGGACTTGTTTCAGGACAGGTTGTACTTCAGGCCAGATTAAAAACAGCAGGAAAACCATTCTCTGGTACTACACAGGCTTCAGGAAGGGAGGGAAACTATTTCCCATCCCCCTGGCAACAGTTCTGAAGCCTGCCTGCATGACATTAGAAAACAAACAGGACAACGTCACGTCGGTGGAGCTGCTCTTTGCCAGGCAGCTCAAACCACCACAGCCAGCCAGGAGCACTGCTGGTGAGCAGCTCAGCCTTCAAGTGACCTGAAGAAACTTCCTCATCCCTTCCACTGGGCACGAGCTTCCAACAGGTTCCTTCAGCCCAGCCCCACCTGTCCCCCAGGCAGTGCTGGGCACAGCCTCACTGCTGGGCTTTACAGATTCACTGCCTGCCTCACCCAGAGCCCTGAGAGCCAACACACTTGCAGAGAGCTCAGACAGAAAAACCTGAGTCTGCTTCTCGGGCAGACAGGGCCTCTGCAGAGCAGCAAACGACAGCAACTCACAGCTGGAGCTGCCACTGAGCCTCACCACAGAAACCAAAGTTTAGGATTCACGTCCTAATGGGGTACAGAAACAAAGTGCTGGGTTTCACAGGTCACAGAGCTTCGAGGCAAGACCAAAAACATGCACATCAGAGCAAATGAAGACTTGTGCTGCTGGAACACTGAGAAGCAATCCCTCCTCACAGCAGTCACGTTGCTCTGGGGGTAACAGGGCACCTCCTACAGCACCTGGGCACCCCAGCCAGCTCCTGAGGAGACACTGCTGCCCAAAGACCACAGAGTGCAGGCCACATCTGTCTGCTGCAGCAAGGATGAGAGAATGTGGAAGAAAACAGCAGCAGAATGCTGGAAAGTCTGGACTTTCTGACGTGGGGTGGAAGGAAGTAGTTACCCCTTGGCCAAGAGGCAGAATATCTAGAAGCTTTTCCAAACAAAAGCAAGCTCCTGTGCAAATGGCAATGCATTATGTTAGTGCTATCGAGAGAGGAAACTTCAGAATTCTAACAACAATGACAAAAATAATCAAGATCAGACTTGCTTTTCTCAATTTATTCTTCATCTCCTTCCTGTATCACAGCCATACTATAAACTGAACATTTAAGGTTGAATTCCCCACTACCTTAAGCTCAGTCACATGTACTAGAATTAAATCCTTGCATACCTTAAAGCTGCATTTTATGAGCCTGCCCAATGAGCAAGGGTAGTGGGGGGAGAGCTGTGAGTTGAGGTGGATATTTCAGTTTTAATCACACTCATTGAGACACATTAATTTATTGAGATATGTGCAAATACTACAAGTAAAGTGTCTCAGTCTTGAAGTTTGATTTTAGTTTGATTAATGTAGTCCCACTGAAAAAGCTGGGAATTGCCTGGTTTTTAATGGTATATACCAAACATAATCTGATACTCTGCAGGGGTTGTTTTTTTGGTGATTTTTCTTTAAGCAACTCTGAAAATTAGAGGTCTGTCCTCCCTGGGGTTTTCTATGGCAGCTGCATGAGTGACTGACCTTTACAAGTTTTCTCTTTTCCATCCATTTATTTCATACTTCATTCACCAGATTTAAGAAAACAAACACACTTGTTACCACAAAGGTGTGGAAATAAAGAGTATAAAGAAAAAAAAGCACGAGTTTTCTTTCAAATAAAAACAGTCTTAATTTAAGAAGGGAAAAAATCCAGTTACTGGAAGCCAGAGAGCTCAATGAGCTCAAATCTGCAGTATTTAATCAACAGAGAAATGAGCACTTTTTAACATATTTAGTATGCTGGCTACAATTGCCAGCCAAATGAAAAGAGCATTGGATGCAAATGAAAAGAGTCTCCTGATGAGGTGTGTGCAGGGTGAGGTGACAGCACCCACAGGGACACACAGAGCCCACCCCACAGCCCCTGGGCTGCCTCCCAGCCCTGCCTGGCAGCCCTCCCTGCAGTCCCTGGGGTCCCCATCACACCAGCAGCTCTCACACCCCAGGCCACCAATGCACACAGAGCAGGCTGGGAGTCTCCCCCTTCCTGGAGGTTTGTAAGATGCTTTGCTAAATGGGATCTCTAATGACTTAAAATTATGCATCTTCCACTCTCCCCCACCGGAACCACACTGTCTGGTTGATCCCTGCTATGCCAGCTCAGCTGACCTAATTCCTCCTGTTATTCTGATGCTAGGAGACAAGCCAGGTGCTCCTGCAGCCAGACTGAACATTATTGCCCTAAGCAACCAGTGATGCACAATTTGATTCATTTCTATCAGCCACCCTTGGAACAACCTTGCTTAGTAAACAAATGCAGCTCTGAGATCCCCACTTTGCATTTTGACAGCATCTCTGTGTTTATGGTAGTATTAAAGGTCTGCACATTATAAAGCAGGAGACAATGCACAATAAAAGTGCCTCTTTGCTATACACTAAAGCACAGCAGAGGTTCCAAAGCTTTCTATGGGCAGGGCTTGTCCCTGGATTCTGCTGTGAACATTTGTTATTACATTTCTCAGACAGGAAGCATAACATCTGAAGACAATTAAGATGCTTTCTCTTAAGCAAAATGTGTTTAGGACTGCACCTGAGAAACATTGCCTTGGAAGACTACGTCATCCATGTTCATTTTCCACCAAGTTTGCCATTTGCTACTGATACATGAACATAAGTAACAGCAGAAAAAAAACCAACAATGAAACACCAGCCAGGTAATAAAAGACATCAAGCAAAACCACATATACTTATTCTGAAAACAAAACCAAACCAAAAACCTCTTTTTGCCTTTGCAAAGACCACAAGTTCTGCTGATCACCCCTGTGCTTCTCATTCTCACTGTACCTCTCTTCTGAGATGGAGGCAGTTTGCCTCATGGAAGACCCACATCCACTTCCAAGGACCAGCTTTCTCTGGGTGTTTTGCCAAAGCAAACCAGAGCCATCCAGCTTGGATTCCTACCACCAGCACCAACCCTCTGTTTGCTACTCTGCCTGCTGTGCAAGGCTTTTCAGTGGGTACCAACAGGTGGGAAGGCAGGTGGTGCAGAAAAGCAAGATGAGAAAGGAAGACACACAAAAGTGAACTGTACCTTGAATTCTCTACACAAGACTGAGCACTAAGATGTCTTTTCAGACACACAGGTTTATTGAATTTTCACAGTTTAGCAGCAAGCTCACTGCAGCCACAAAATTATATCTTTTAGTAAGGCTTTGGGTTGAGCCTATAAATATTTGAAATAAATTCAAACATTTTCCACCTGAATTTAATCCCACCCACCACTGATTAGGAGACACCTCCTCCCATCCATCATCCAAATCTTCACCTCCCTTGCTTTGCTCACTCCAAATGTATTCAGACATCACAAGGATTTACACAGTGGAATTTTTCATGGTGGAAACACTGGTGGGAGCTTCAAGAGCAGCAGCACAAACAGCAGCTACCAGAGTTTTGCTATCAAACTGTGAACACAACAGCCTTCCAGTTTCCTATTACTCCTGGGAAACATTCCTTAATCTGTCATTATAGTCTGAGTAATGCTACCTTCCACAGGAGCTTTGGAGGCCATTAACCACCACGTTGCCAGCTCTTCCATGACACCTCCATCATGTGAGAGGAACACAGGTATGTTCTTTACACACAGCATGAGTAAAACAGTGATCATCATTTCAGAAATGTGGCAAGACAAGTCCCTCTAAAAAAAGCCCATGACTGAGGTCTATATTTAGTGGTCAACATTTGCTGGATGTTTCTGTGACCTGCACAGTGGGATACTTGGCTGGGGAAGCCAGCATTAAATCAAAGTTCAACACTACAGAACCCTCAACTTTCCACAAACATGGGCATTCTGGCCCCCTAAACTCTCAGACATTACCCTACAAAACTACTGGCAGAGGGTGGCTGCATTTTCATCCTTTCTCCTTCTAGCTCTAAATTAAGCCAGATCCAGTCTTCAGTAAGAGTGATTCCCTTCAACAGATGCGAGGATGCTGACGGAGCAGGACAGCAGACACCCCATTCTCGTCCGCAGCACAAACAGAAAGAGGATTGCTTGGCAGTTCAGAGAGCTGCACTTTACACCCACTCACCAGGCACCCTGCCAGCTTCGCTTGGGGATGGAATTAAAACAGGATTTAAGCAGGCAGCCTGACCTCAGGAGAGCGATCTCCCAGACACAGAGTGCCTCTTTAGTCATTCCAAGTGCCTCAGTGGAGCCCTGTCTCCCGAGACAGGGCATGCAAACAGCAGCGCCCGGGGAACAGAAGATCCTGCATGAGGTGGCACGAGAGGTGGCGAGGCATGAGGTGACACTGCAGCACACTGATTCACCCAGCAGCACACCCATCAGGGCACTGCTGCAGCACAGGGCAGTGCTGCTGGAGGGCACACCGACGGACACTGCTGTGCACAGAGCTCCAGGGGTCCCAGGGGACAGCAGGATGCACGTGCACAAGATGCAGAGCAGCATCTAAAGGCTCTGTGTCACATAAAAGGTGATGGTGCAGCCAGCACAGCACAACATCACAGCCCAGCAGCCACGGCTCTATTGATCACAAGGACTTTCTACACAGCAGCAACACAAGGCTGTTATTACCTGGCTCTCAAGACCAGCCCAGGGTGACTGATCACTAAGCTGAGAAGTGTTTGTTCTGCCACCCATGCCTTAATCCATGTGCACGAGAAAAAACTGCACTGCAAGGACTCCGTGTTCTTTGTCTCCAGGTGATACAGTCATCGCTGCAGAAATATTTTTGGTGAGTCTCTACTAGATGACTGAGTTAAGCATTTGCCTCAGCTCATCCCAAACTGGTGAGTATAATAAGCCAAGTTGTCACCAAACTGTAGAAAGCAGACCCTCAGGTAACAGAGGCTGAGGCAGAAACGTCACAGCACAGTGTGACGTTAAACAGCTGTGCTGCTGCAGCCAGTCCATCCCACCTGTGCAGAAACTGGGGGGAAAAACCCAACCCCAAAACCACCTGACAGCCACTCAAGCACAGTCATAGCCAGGCTGCTTTAAGAAGTAAGTTCAGCTCACAGGACACAACTAGGGAAACTTTGTCAGTAAAATAATCCTTCTTCATAGTTCATGCAGGAAAATGCTTTCTAATATCCAAAGCATGACATGTCCAGATTTAGCAGAGTCTGCCCTTGCACCAGCACAGCCACATATGAGATCTTCAGCTGACACCTATTCAGCTCGGGGCAGCTGGCACAGAACAGGGAGGGAAAGACACCCAGAATCTCCCACCAAAGATCTCAGCTACGTGTGTAGGAACTTCTTCCTAGTGCTGCAAGAAGTTTTCTGGCACACAGTGTTCCCAGGATCTGACAAGTTCAAGGGTTCTCTTCCTACCATTCAATCTCCTCAGCTAATCAAGTGGTCTCTGATCACAGATTTAATGTCCTGAGACACAAAGGAAACCAAAACAAGCCCCACACAGCAAACCATATGTGCTAAGCTTTCCCTGCCAGCGACTGTGCAGAGTTGAGCTGATCCTCAGAGTCATGGAGACCAGTTTTCCAAGAAACCTCATTTCCATACCAAGTCTTCCCTTGGCAGAAACCATCATTTCTTGTTACTAATTTCCACCTTAAGGAACAAGGGCTCATTTGGATGTTTTCAGAGCAAAAAGACTTCTGGTACCCAGATGTCCCTCTGGACCACTGTAGTCCCTCGACTGCTGCAGACTGGGGATCCCAGCTCCAGCCCCACTGCAAGCCAGCTCAGGGGTCAGCTGGTGCTCAGTAGCAACTGATACACCCCACACATGGTGGAATACAGCTTTTACTGCCTGCCAGACATCTCCTGTGCCTAGGAAAACCCCACAGCACAACTCCATACAGACACTAAACAGCCAGCACTCTTAGAAATGTGATGTAGTAAGATTTATCCTCTTTTTGAGCATGGGTTCTTGCATTAGGCTCCTAAACTATTAGCAGCACCTCTCATTAATATGTGAGCACATAATAATGGGAATATGCATATTTCATTTTGTGAGCCATTCTCATGGACTGGTGCTGTTCCAAGGACTCCAGCAAGAGAATCTGTAAAAGTCCAGTCACTGCATTTTTATGCATTAAACATGCACCAGAATCATTTATTCCTAGGAAGCTTCTTATTTTGTCATTATTTATGAACCAATATCACAAAGATCTGTGAAATGAGAAGGAAAACAGCAATTTCTCTGGATTTGAAGGATAGATTAAGGGTGCCAGGTGCTTGTCAGTACTGCAAGTGTTGGTCTGGAGCAAATCTAGCCTTACATCAAAAATCTCTTGTTGTGAGAAGTCTGGCTAACATCAGTTTTTAACCAGGAAAAAAAATGCAAATGAAAGCATCATTGGGTGTAATCACTTGCTTACAGCCACTGTGGTTTTGGTAACCATTTCCTTGTGTGTAAGAAACACACGAGTAAAAGTCAGAGTCACTGTTGACAGGCAGTGCAAAGGAAGGGAGGACACAAAATGCAGTGACAGACAAAACTACAGGGCAACAATAAGTTTCACAGGAAGTATTTTTTCCCTTTTGCTCTATGTTGTAATACAAGAATAAACATCTCCTGTTTTAGAAAGCCTACAAGTAAGGATTCAATTAACTGCAAATATGGTATTTTTGAGGGTAAATAGAGCTATGAATGAAGTTACTGATCTGGTATCAGGGGAGCAATGGGAGTGAGTAGTCTTTTCCACAAAGTAAGGAAAGGTGGGCAGAAGCCAACCTTCCACACACCTGCACTTTTACCTTTGCAGATAATTTACTCTCACACAACTCCTAAGCAGACAAAGAGCAAGGCCAAGTATTCAGACACATTACACACACAACATATGTGGGTTGACTGGATCAGGCTGTCTGGTGATAGATCACCTCACACCACAGGAGAGTCCACACACAATGCCCCCTATATAATCTCATTTTCTCTGAGAAATCAAATTACCCAGGTCATACAAGGACTCCATGACAAAGCTGGTAACTAAACATAAACCTGGGCATGCCTTGAGCCCTGGACCATTCTCAAGTTCCTGTTTTGTGGTATCTCACACAGCTTCTTGCTAAAAATCTCACCAGACTACACTGCTAAACAAAGAAGGAAAAAAACACATTGCTATAACTGTAACACTGATGAAATTGCTCCTTTTGCAGAAAATATCTTTGAGTTGCTTCCTAATCAGCAGTATTTTGAAGCAGGGAAAGGAATCTTAACACAAGTTTTGAAAGATCTCAATAAGCAAACCCAGCAGCATAAATGCTTCACACAAACACAAACTACAGATGGCAGGAGCAGCCACTCATTCTCTTAAGTGAAAAGTTAAGTAAATTTAGAAGGAATAAACCCCTAAACACCCATGAGCTCGAATGCCCCAAGTGGGCTGTGCCCACAGGAAGCTTCCCCAGCCTCTCTGCAGCACTCTTTGCCAGCCCAGCCCCGAAGGCTGGCTCAGCAGCAGCGCACAGCCACCCAAAGCACATTTCCGAGCAGCCTGACATCGCCCTCTCGCCAGAACAAGGCCAGGCACTGAACACTCTCCCCAGCACCCCTCCGGAGCCCCGCGCTCCGGCAGCGGGGACTGCGGGCCACAGGCGGACTACAGCCCCCGGCAGGCTCCGAGACGGCACCGCGGCGGTGACGCGGAGCCACCGGAGCCAATCCACGGGGGAAGGAGGAATGTCAACAAACACGGCGGCCCGCGGCACACGTGATAAGAGCCACAGGGCGCCACAGGGCCGATAAGCCACGCCAGGACCGGCCGGGGGTCCGGCGGGCACGGCTGGGCCGCCCCGCGCATCACCAGCACCGCCGCTCCATCCTCGGCTTCGCGTCCTTCGCGGCGTTGTTTTTTTTTAAAAAAAGCGTCACCAATGGTAAAGAAAAGTCGCCTAGTTACCCAGCAGGATTTAACTAAATAATCAAGGGAAAAAAAATAAAGAACTAAAAATAAAAATCGTCGGATGATTTTGCGTCTCGCAGGAGATGGGGTTTAGCCCCTCTAGATTAGATCTTCAGGGCTGACTTTGAAGGAAAAAAGAAACTGTGGGAAACCACAGTAATCTAAAAATGTCTGCTGCAGTTTTTAACACTTAGTGACGACCACAAGGACAACAGAAAAATGCAAATTAAAATCCTCTGGAGCTGAAGACAATCATATGCTACAAAGTCATGCTCACACTATTTTTACATGGCCTAGGAAAAAGAAATTTTCTCAGGGAGGGTATCCAGACCAGAGAAAGAAAATAAAAAAGTGAGCATGCCAAAAATAACTACTGTTAATTTTATTTCTAACATTCTGAGAACTTAAAAGCTCCCAGCACAGACATATTCACCACACTGCATTTCACTGTGTAACATCCTGGAAGAGAAGCTCCCACCCCAACTCCCAACTGCACATGAGTTGTGTGGTCCAGCCAACAACTAACACATGATCTGTTGTGTTTATCTTTCCCTAACTTATCAGAAGGCTTTCCCCCCTCCCCACCCCCAGAGTACACATCTGAATACAAACATTTGTTAGAAATTGAAATTTCACAAGCTCCATCCAACCTTTCCCAAATTTAGAATGCTTTGACATAATTGAATGTATTTACCTGGAAGTCGTACAAGGCAACAATGTTTTCATGTTTCAATTCCTACAAAAAGTAAAAAAAAACCATAAGCTAGGAGCAACAAAGGGCATATAGAACAAAAACTGAAGAAAATAAGTCAGTCTGCCTCTACCTTAAGAATTTTTATTTCCTTGCCCAGCAGTGTTTGTGATTTTGCAAGGTTCTTCTTGTTGATACATTTCACAGCTACTTCCAGCTCAGGTTTCTGAAACAGTACATAAGTAACACAAATACATGTAAATTTCACCATTCATTCACTTTAGGACAAGCAGCCTCTTAATAGATTACAAATACTACAGAAAGAAATGTCTTGCAGCACCGGTAAAGGCCTCTCACTTCACATCCTAATGCTTTCCCCGTACTTGTTCAGACTTGCCCTTTCCTGAATTATGCTTGTCAGCCCAAGGAGAAAAGCCCAAGGTTTGGGTTTTTGTTACTACTTTATACAATGATTATCCTCTTATTTAATCACTAGAAATAAATGCACTGTGGGAGCCGTGGCTTATCCCAAGCACTAATGATGGAAAATCCACTGCCGGATTGGTTTCCTTTTATTTACCAGTAAGAGATTTCTCCTCCTCCTGGAAAAATTAACTGGAGAAGACTTCACAGACTCAAAAATAAAAAAGCTAAAATCCTAAACAAACTAAAGAGCTCCCTTCACAGACAGTGTGTAGGGATTTTTTCTCTCTTGTTTTGGAGGTGAGGACGGGTTTTGGGTGGATCTGTGGGCACCCCACAGGCAGCTGACGGCCTCCCAGCCCCAAGGTGAAGCCACCTGCCCGGCTCCTGCCGGGACACAGGCTTGCTCCCGAAGAAACTCCAAGGAGAACAATAATAAATAACAATAAACACCCCGAGCCCGGGGTGATGCCCAGGCTGACAACAGCCCCCGCAACCGGCGGGGATGCGGTGACCGCGGCGCGCTGCCCCCGGCTCGGCCCAGACCAGGAAATAAATAAATAAATAAATGAAAAACAGAACGGGGGGGGACAGGGGCCCGGAAACAAAAAGCAGGGATTCTCACCTCTTTGTGCCTGCCTTTGAAGACGACGGCGAAGGCTCCGTGCCCGATCAGGTCCTTCCTGCTGAACTCAAACTTTCCCACCGTCTCCATGGCGCTGCGCCGGGGGGTCCCGGGGGCCGGCGGGGAGGCTGCGGCCGGGACGGCTTCAGAGCTGCAAAGGGACGAGGAGGAGGAGGAGGATGGCGGTGATGAAGGAGCAGCCTTGAAAGAAAATTAAACCTCTCCCAATCCA